>CM029604.1:21133154-21341380 GCA_017311375.1 Mytilus coruscus
ATTTGACCTGTTGATACTATTTTGTTATTTAATGTTTACTTATTCAGGGTCATATCTGGTCTATATACCAGCTTTGATAAGTGTTTGGTATCATTATAAATTTTCACTTCTTCGAACTATGAACATCAAAATTATTTAATTTTGTAAAAATATTTCCTTTCTCCTTTTAAACTGTATACCTAACAACAAAATTATTTTCATTTACCTGTGTATACTATTATTGTAAATGGCGGATTTTTGTTTAAGGTTATTGTTGTTTTTCTGAATTTTTTTAACATTTCACAGCGGTACAATTCTGTTACTTTAATTATTCATCCCTTATTTTATTGATTTTGTATTTACATTGTATCATAGATCAAATTTATTCGTTTAGTGTATGTTCACTTGTGTTAATATGTCTTTTGATTGAGTTAAGCCATTTCAATTTATATTTTATAGTGTGTCTTTCTATGTTGTGATGTTTACATTATTGTTTCAGATAAGGGTGAAGGTTTGGTACCATTAAAACGTTTAAACCCGTTGCAATTGTTTGCACCTGTCCTAAGTCAGGAATCTGATGTTCAGTAGTTGTCGTTTGTTGATGTGGATCATAAGTGTTTCTCGTTTCTCGTTTTTTATATAGATTAGACGGTTGGTTTTCCCGTTTGAATGGTTTTACACTAGTAATTTGTGGGGCTCGTTATAGCTTGCTGTGCGGTGTGAGCGACGGCTCCGTGTTGAAGACCGTACTTTGACCTGTAATGGTTTACTTTTATAGATTATGACTTGGATGGAGAGGTGTCTCATTGGCACTCATACCACATCTTCTTATATCTATTTAGACCTTTTACAAGTCGAAGAAGTAGTATTTTTGTCAAAGATCCAGGAAAATTTAATGGCATACTCACTTCGGTCGTCTCCATTTGACTTCATAGAGAAGATTAAACCAATTCTAGCTACACTATCGGAGATAAAAATAGAGAAGATCAAAAATACATTTCACCACCCACTAAATGTCCATCAAGTTGACGCCTACGAAATTCAACAAGGAAAGCTCAAACCCCTGCACCAAATTAATTGTTCTCAATTGAAATTGAAATCCTTCCAGACAGCTTGTTTCACTACGGATGATTGGATTGTTTTTACTGGCTTTCTGAATCGTGTTTATGACATAACCAGCTCCAGAGTCCACACAATAAAAGTACAATATTGCACATGTGATTAAAGAAATAATGTTTATGCATCTTTTCCTTTCATTGGGATGTATGAAGTTGACATAAACACTTAAAAGAGGGCCAGCGTATAAAAAATGAAACCGGTGAATCTATGGAATATTTATGGGTCAAGGCCAACAATCGCATAATTTATACATGTGTCAGAAACTCTATAGTACTTTTAGGTCAAGTTGTAACTGTTGTCAGGACTTTGCAAAGTAAAGTTATTGCAACATTCTTATGCGTTGAAAGGCAGGGGAATACATACATTTCTGATGGAGAATCAGTTATACACATGACTGAAGCTGGTTTCCACAATGAAATACCCACCAACACGAAAACTGGCGATGAGATCACAGGACTAGACGTCAACGTAATTGTATGCATGTATTTCAAACGATGAAGTATGAACAGTTGTGCGAATAAACACGACTAAAGGGTACAAGGAACCAGTATTAGAAAATCTTGTAACTCCGCGTTATATCATGTTTCATTCGACTAACAATATGTTTCTTGTTATGACTGATCCCGGAAAGGAATGTTCAGTTTATCAAGTCACAAATTAACATGAACTTATGACGTTATAGCTTAACCTAAATTGAAAGTTGTAATCTTTGAACTTTTATTGTATGCTCGGTAAATATACATAAAAACTGGTTTAATCACAGATTTGTCTTTTCTTCATTTTTCAAAAATTTAGATTGGGTGAGTTCTCTTTCTTTAACGTCCAGTTGCAAATATTTCATTATATTTAGACCAGGACAAATCACCAACAATTTTAATAAATAAGTTCTGCAAAGTAAACGATTTCGGAGGAAGGGTAAGACATAGGACTACCACTTGTTGAAAGGGGCATTTGGCTAGAGGTCGAAATTGTTCGTTGAAACAGGCATTTTACACACCCTTCAATAAGGGTGATACATGTACATCAAGTCAAATGGAGTAATAATTGTTTACTTTAAACTGTATAGTATGAACACCATTTCTAGCACTGCAAAAATGTATCAACTTTGCCGCCTCCAAATCATGGCGATAATTGTCTTTTCAATGTTAACAGAGACCAAAATATATCAAAATCCTTAAATAAAACTAAAATTTAAGAGTTGCTGGATACACCAATACAGGGATCAGAGCTGTACGTAAAAAAGGGGGTTAGATTTAACTTCTAATATAAAAGATTATGTTAATTTGTTATTTATTTCTGGTTCACAACGAAGTTGTACAAGACCTTTAATGATGAGCGTTGGTATAATGTTAACACTTTCTAGAACCCGACTTCTGTTGGTATTTTAGTACATCCAATCATAGGTTTGAACGTTGTTTTCAATTTAGACTTGTTTATATTTTTTTCGTTTGGGCTTGTATTATATTTGCCTTCGGGTTTATATGATCCGTTCATCCTATTTTGACTCCTCAAAATTCAAGGGTCTGTCCTAAATTGAGGTAAATTGTATGGCTTTCCAAATACCGTTTCGATTCCTAACATCACTGAAGAGACATTAATTGTCGAAATCCGGATATGGTGTACAAACACATTTGCACCTTTTGTTTGCGGTATACCATCTTTTCCGCAAGTTTATTGTTTTCTGTTTAGTATTAAATTTCAACTGCAGGCAGGATTATACCCATTTAATCTTTTAAAACCTAAACTATACAACTTTTGATCCTAATAATTCTCGTAAAAATATTTCTGATCGATGAAAGTCAGATTTCCAGTATTGATATGCTATGATAAAGTGTTCATTTTATATCCTCATAATTCTCGTACGTATGGGAAATAATAATTTCATGCTGGGCTTGCTTTTGATAAGAATTATTTTACCATTCAAAATACGTTTATAGCATTTGTTTATGTAACTGTTTTCTTACGTTGACATGTTTATGGCCTAATTAACACCTTTGATGGTCTTTAATCTGTTTATCACTTTATCTCGGGTTAATTAGTGCGATCACTACGATTTACACGGGTTAATGTTTACTTTGCAATTTCCTTCAATGCAGACAATTTGTAACTTTCGTTTCTAATGGCTTCAATTTTTCCATTTATTTTTTTTTTTTTTTTAAACTAAAATCCACGAATTTAAAAACCCACGAACATGTTAATGTTGCTCAAACCACGAAAATTGATACCCACGAATTAAAGTACGTTCACATTATATATATATATATAAACAAGTCTAAATTGAAAACAACGTTCAAACCTTTGATTGCGTTGGATAAAACCGCAATTTTATACGTGTGCATGCAAAACAAATTTCTTGTTAGAGGGTCTAAATACAGCACAAACAACATTTTCCAAAAGACCAAAAAGTGAAAAGTATATTTTAACAAAACGCATTTGACTAACAGGTCGAACAACAAATGTTCTTAAACCCTGCTGACTGTCATTGGCGATTGCCAAATAAACGGATCACCGATGTAATAAATGGATCTTAATTAAAATTTAATACTAAACAGAAAACAATAAACTTGCGGAAAAGATGATATACCGCAAACAAAAGGTGCAAAGGTTTTGTACACCATATCCGGATTTCGACAATTGATGTCTCTTCAGTTATGTTAGGAATCGAAACGGTATTTGGAAAGCCATACAATTTACCTCAATTTAGGATAGACTCTTGAATTTTGAGGAGTCAAAATAGGATGAACGGATCATATAAACCCGAAGGCAAATATAATAGAAGTCCAAACGAAAAAATATAAACAAGTCTAAATTGAAAACAACGTTTAAACCTATGATTGCGTTGGATAAAAGCGCAATTTTATACGTGTGCATGCAAAACAAATTTCTTGTTAGAGGGGTCTAAATACAGCACAAACAACATTTTCCAAAAGACCAAAAAAGTGAAAAAGTATATTTTAACAAAACGCATTTGACTAACAGGTCGAACAACAAATGTTCTTAAACCCTGCTGACTGTCATTGGCGATTGCCAAATAAACGGATCACCGATGTAATAAATGGATCTTAATTAAAAATTTAATACTAAACAGAAAACAATAAACTTGCGGAAAAGATGATATACCGCAAACAAAAGGTGCAAAGGTTTTTGTACACCATATCCGGATTTCGACAATTAATGTCTCTTCAGTGATGTTAGGAATCGAAACGGTATTTGGAAAGCCATACAATTTACCTCAATTTAGGATAGACTCTTGAATTTTGAGGAGTCAAAATAGGATGAACGGATCATATAAACCCGAAGGCAAATATAATACAAGCCCAAACGAAAAATATAAGCAAGTCTAAATTGAAAACAACGTTCAAACCTATGATTGCGTTGGATAAAACCGCAATTTTATACGTGTGCATGCAAAACAAATTTCTTGTTAGAGGATCTATATACAGCACAAACAACATTTTCCAAAAGACCAAAAAGTGAAAAGTATATTTTAACAAAACGCATTTGACTAACAGGTCGAACAACAAATGTTCTTAAACCCTGCTGACTGTCATTGGCGATTGCCAAATAAACGGATCACCGATGTAATAAATGGATCTTAATTAAAATTTAATACTAAACAGAAAACAATAAACTTGCGGAAAAGATGATATACCGCAAACAAAAGGTGCAAAGGTTTTGTACACCATATCCGGATTTCGACAATTAATGTCTCGTCAGTGATGTTAGGAATCGAAACGGTATTTGGAAAGCCATACAATTTACCTCAATTTAGGATAGACTCTTGAATTTTGAGGAGTCAAAATAGGATGAACGGATCATATAAACCCGAAGGCAAATATAATACAAGCCCAAACGAAAAAATATAAACAAGTCTAAATTGAAAACAACGTTCAAACCTATGATAAAACCGCAATTTTATACTTGTGCATTGAAAACAAATTTCTTGTTAGAGGATCTAAATACAGCACAAACAACATTTTCCAAAAGACCAAAAAGTGAAAAGTATATTTTAACAAAACGCATTTGACTAACAGGTCGAACAACAAATGTTCTTAAACCCTGCTGACTGGATTTCGACAATTAATGTCTCTTCAGTGATGTTAGGAATCGAAACGGTATTTGGAAAGCCATACAATTTACCTCAATTTAGGATAGACTCTTGAATTTTGAGGAGTCAAAATAGGATGAACGGATCATATAAACCCGAAGGCAAATATAATACAAACCCAAACGAAAAATATAAACAAGTCTAAATTGAAAACAACGTTCAAACCTATAATTGCGTTGGATAAAACCGCAATTTTATACGTGTGCATGCAAAACAAATTTCTTGTTAGAGGATCTATATACAGCACAAACAACATTTTCCAACAGACCAAAAAGTGAAAAGTATATTTTAACAAAACGCATTTGACTAACAGGTCGAACAACACATGTTCTTAAACCCTGCTGACTGTCATTGGCGATTGCCAAATAAACGGATCACCGATGTAATAAATGGATCTTAATTAAAATTTAATACTAAACAGAAAACAATAAACTTGCGGAAAGATGATATACCGCAAACAAAAGGTGCAAAGGTTTTGTACACCATATCCGGATTTCGACAATTAATGTCTCTTCAGTGATGTTAGGAATCGAAACGGTATTTGGAAAGCCATACAATTTACCTCAATTTAGGATAGACTCTTGAATTTTGAGGAGTCAAAATAGGATGAACGGATCATATAAACCCGAAGGCAAATATAATACAAGCCCAAACGAAAAAATATAAACAAGTCTAAATTGAAAACAACGTTCAAACCTATGATAAAACCGCAATTTTATACTTGTGCATTGAAAACAAATTTCTTGTTAGAGGATCTAAATACAGCACAAACAACATTTTCCAAAAGACCAAAAAGTGAAAAGTATATTTTAACAAAACGCATTTGACTAACAGGTCGAACAACAAATGTTCTTAAACCCTGTTGACTGTCATTGGCGATTGCCAAATAAACGGATCACCGATGTAATAAATGGATCTTAATTAAAAATTTAATTCTAAGCAGAAAACAATAAACTTGCGGAAAAGATGATATACCGCAAACAAAAGGTGCAAGGTTTTTGTACACCATATCCGAATTCGACAATTAATGTCTCTTCAGTGATGTTAGGAATCGAGACGGTATTTGGAAAGCCATACAATTTACCTCAATTTAGGATAGACTCTTGAATTTTGAGGAGTCAAAATAGGATGAACGGATCATATAAACCCGAAGGCAAATATAATACAAGCCCAAACGAAAAATATAAACAAGTCTAAATTGAAAACAATGTTCAAACCTATGATTGCGTTGGATAAAACCGCAATTTTATACGTGTGCATGCAAAACAAATTTATTGTTAGAGGGTCTAAATACAGCACAAACAACATTTTCCAAAAGACCAAAAAGTGAAAAGTATATTTTAACAAAACGCATTTGACTAACAGGTCGAACAACAAATGTTCATAAACCCTGCTGACTGTCATTGGCGATTGCCAAATAAACGGATCACCGATGTAATAAATGGATCTTAAATAAAAATTTAATACTAAACAGAAAAGAATAAACTTGTGGAAAAGATGATATACCGCAAACAAAAGGTGCAAAGGTTTTTGTACACCATATCCGGATTTCGACAATTAATATATATATATATATATAATTCACTTGAAACGCCAAATTCGTCTTATCAAAATTCGCCTTTTGGTTTTTGACATATAAAATTCGATCATGATTGCAAGGTTTTTTTCGAAAATTTTTGAAGGAAGATGAAAGGTCATAAAAGATAATTTTGTATCATCGGATTTCTGTCTAATTGATGAATATCTCACATATTTACTCACACAGATTGCTGATACGGGATAATTAACATCTGATTTATCGGGTTACAAGTTTTAATTTCAAACTACAAAAAGGTAAGCAAATGCACCTATAACTATTGACTGGATATTTAGACTAACAACTAAGCTTTGATTTGAACAATAATCTATCTGAATTTTGTCTTTCAATTGAAAAATGTAAGCTGCTGTTTTTTCAGTACACATTAACTGTAAGATAGAGACTATAGTTTTACAAAAATGTTCTTACTTTGATAGTGTCAATAACCAAATGTACATGGAAGTACACGTATGTAATAAAAAAATATGTATAATTTAACATAATTACGAGGATAGCGTGTTGAATGTTTGATATCCCTGTGGCCAGCGGAAGATATTTTAAATTTACACATCGTTAACAGCCAAGCGGATGTGCACTTATTGAGGAGGGTACAACCTCTAGACAAATGTGGCAGACGCAAGATAAAGGGATGTTAATTCATCTGCTCTTTGTATAAAGCAACATATTTTTGAGTATAGAATACTTGTATACACATAGCTTATAGTCTGAATTTTCTGTCTAGCATATGTCTGTTGCCATTTACTGGTAGTACGAAGTATCGAATACCAAAACGGTACTCGACTAATCGGTTTCCTATTATAATGTTGTTGTCTTTTTAAATAACATTTATTTTTATTGAGTGCGCCTCTCGGGAAATCAAATAGCAAATCAAAATCAAAATACGTTTCGAATGTTTTCGATAATTGTGATTTGAAATGCCTACGAAAAGAGGGGGGCTATGTACGTAAGCAGCTTTCCCAGGCGTACACCTTTGGCAAAGCGTGTCTTAGCCATTCTAACACATCTGTACCGTCAGAACAAATAGTTTCGCCTGCATGACTGCTTATTACGCATTAAAGTTGATAAACCGACTCTGCTCAGATAATATTTATAAATTAGATCAAACTCGTAGCACCTAGTGGTGACCCTCAGAGAATGGTTAAACGCTTAAGTAAGTTCTATTCATCAGCCGTTTGTTAATCATCAAATGTATTTTCTTTGGACGTATTATGAAAGGAATTTAAATAATGCGCTATGTTAAATAACTATACCAATTCAAGATTTAAGTATAGACTTTCTCAAGACACAGTTGCATTGAAAAGTATTCAGGCGTGTCATAGTTTACCTTTGTGATGTGTTTGATACAATATACATGTTTACCGAAGAGCTAACATCTCCCCATTTTAAGACTTGGATGGGGATTTCATATATATCATGATTATGTATTTGTATTTGTTTGATATAGGAGTGCCAAAAAACTATCAAAAAAATAATAAAAAGGCTAAAATGGAAATGGTGGAATTTTCGGCCACAAGCCTTAATATATACATTGAAAGATTTTGATTCAATTTTTGGTCCACAAAGTTCCGACAATTTCAAAAATTTTAAAACGTCTTCTGTCGTGTTCAACATAAACTTTCTATTTATAATTTTTTGCATTTTCTTTTTTCCTTTTGCGGTTTTTGTCTGAATTGGTGTCTCCTATATGGCGTGACTGCTGATAAAATTACACCTTTTGGAGGAAAACCCAATTCTTGTTAAAAGGTAATAAATGCAGTGAATATAGTGATGTCCCTAGTAAAACAGCTTTTGTGATTCAACTTGACGTTTGTATATCGCATGCATGGCCAGCATGGAAGCTTTGGCCAGTGTCCAGGTGCTTGAAACCATTGTTCACGAGTATATAATATTCATAGACTATATTTGTAGAATAAATTTCCCATAAAATCGATAGAGGTTGCAATTCTGTAAATATAGATAATGCAATTTCCCATAGGAACTCCCTTTGCGGCTAAAACTGTGCCACTTTTACTAGGAAGTTTCGTAAACAATTATATCCCAGAACGGAAAGTAGATATGCACTATTATTTTATTCAAAGGTCAAAATATAGGGGTGTGCTGCATATTTTCAACATTTATATGCCCTGAACTTCTAAGAGTTTAAACTTATACTAAAATTCTATACTACCCCTACCTCCACTTTTGGACCTCCTAAGAATTAGATTTTAGGCGCTACCATTTTGTTCTATACTGGTAACATTCTCCAATTATGTCTCTATGAGATCAAACACAGAGATCATATCTGGGAACCAGTACGTTAACAAATTAACATATCTATGAATATTATATAGCTCCCCAAAAGAGGCGTGGCTTGTGAAACAGCTGTATTTACAAAGTGCAACCTAAACAAAACATTTATTCAAATAGAAAACTCTTGAAAAACACTTTTTCTCACAACAATACTTATTTATTAAAATTATAGCCTTAAAGAAATCACTGCATATACTCTAACTTTTCTTTTACAGTACATTTAATACCCCACCCCTGTTTCAATTTTTTAAAGAATTTGAAAACAAGACTTTAATTATTGTCAGCTTATCCTATGTGCATGTTTTCTGACATGAAATGTCTAGAACCTGTTTGAAACCATTCTTATAACAAATTAAAAGCATTTCAGAATACTATAAATGTAAAGTTTACTAGTTAATCATTCCAACATTCAAGATTATATAAAGTATCAAATCCTGCCTTTGTCTCCAGTCCACATCTTACTGTATGCCTATTTGTCAATTAAAGTTAACAGTTTCTACCTCAAATGGTCAGTGTAGAAATGTTGTCACAACAATATCACCTCTAACCATATAACTAACATAATTTAGCTGATATATGAACAAGAAGTGTTTAAACAAAGCCATATTTTCAAAAGTTGTATGTATGAAGTAACCAGTCTTATGTATGACTTCACTAAAAGTTTTATAGAACTGACTGTTAACATCTGTTTTATTGCATAATTTCAAAGCACAGTTATTGTTTTTCTATACAAAAGACCTTTAAAATAATTAAAACATAGCATTTACAGGTTAAATTATCTGTTTTGTGACCCAGGGGGTAGGCATTTTTCTGTTTTTCTGCCACTGGGGCTTCACATTTGCTAAATTATTCTGCTTTTTCTGTGAATATGGAATATTCAATACATATTTAGGATAGAACACACTATTTTTAGTTTTATTGAGGTATTTTTGTATTTCTAGTTGTATTTTTGTATGCCGCGGTCACAAAAAAAGCACATTCAGGTGTTACGGATTACTTTTGGGTTATCGACAGAACAAAAATAAAGGCAACAGTAGTATACCGCTATTCGAAATTCATAAATCGATTGAGAAAAAAACAAATCCGGGTTACAAACTAAAACTGAGGGAAACACATCAAATATAAGAGGAGAACAACGAAAGACATCCCAAAAACAATATTCAGGAAGGATCTATGAGTTTCAATGACTGCGAAGAGTAAATATAAGCACTTCTAAACAATTCAAATTACAAATATGCATACATTTAGAATTTATTTTGAATTCAGGCCTTTAAGTAAACTATGCATACTGTAAACTGTGAATTTATGCTGAGTCATCATAGTTAAGTCCCAGGATGTTCTCAATCTTCAATAAATATTCATAAAACTTTGTATTCGAGTAAATTTCATTTAAATCTCTGAGATAAACCAGATTTGGTGAAATTCTATATGTTCTCTTTTTTCACCCTATATAGGTTGCAATTCTGTAAATATAAGGCCAAAATATAGGGCTGTGCGGCAACATTTATATGCCCTGAACTTCTAAGAGTTTAAACTTATACTAAAGTTCTATACTACCCCTACCTCCACTTTTGGACCTCCTAAGAATTAAATTTTAGGCGCTACCATTTTTTTTCTATACTGGTAACATTCTCAAGTTATGTCTCTATGAGATGAAACACAGAGATCATATCTGGGAACCAGTACGTTAACAAATTAACATATCTATGAATATTATATATCTCCCCAAAGGAGGCGTGGCTTGTGAAACAGCTGTATTTACAAAGTGCAAACTAGAGGGGCTTTGATATGTGTACAAAAAGTATGAGATGAAAAATCAAAAAGTAAACTTAAAAGATTATAACACGTGTAAATACGAAGCCACAAAAACACTAACAGGAGACAATGAATTGGCGAAAATCTGTGTGGTCTTCCAATAGGACTGTCGTGTATTCTTTGTCCAATTGTTCTCAGTAGACAGACAACACGAATTGACCGATAATGAAGTTTCTTAAATTAGAGCATACAATATTACATGGTTCAACATTGATATTGAATGAGCAGTTATGATTGAAGTCTTCATCAAGACGAGGAGAAAAAAGTATACGAGCGTGGCTTTTATAATTTTTTAAACTGCTCAATATTCTATAAAAAAAAAGTGTAAAATTTTCGTCTTTACCACGATAAACAATTAGTTATATTTTCGGTATGAAAAGTATATCGGGTTTATGGAAACAAGTTATTGAAGGAATGGAAATAACTTCTATTTAATAGAGGTATGTATATTTAATTGAATTGACTGACCAAAAATGACAATAAACAATCTTTTATATCATGTATTTTTTTTAATTGTTAAGAACACAAGTGCTTGTATTGTATTAGAATGTAGAGCTTCACTTTTCTCTGTTATAGGAACATTTCGTACGCTTAATATATAATACGGAGTTGAGGTATGATTGCAACTGAGACAACTATCCACCAGAGACCAAATGACATAGATGTTAGCATTTATACGTCACCTTACGGCCGTCAACAATGAACATACTGCATAGCAAGCTTTTAAATTCTCCGACATGAAAAGCATTGAATAAACGTCAAAGAAACGAACATTTTGAAGAAAGCTTTATTTAAACCTTCAAGTAATAAATCGGATTCGGATGTGATTTAATTGCCGTTTTTTGGGGGATTTGTTTTTGTTTTATTTTGGCCGTTTAAAATCGTTTTGTAATCAAAAAGTGAGAAAAGGGGGAACAACAATATTAATCTTTAATTTATCACTATGAATCAAGGAAAATTAATGATTTCAATACGAATAATATAAAATATATGCAATATCAAACACATCCACAAAGGTAACTATAATGAATGATTATCTGTACCTTTAGAGATTATCCCCTATGTTCTGATGTAGTATTGGTATCTAACATCAGCGCTAGAAATCGTATTGACTTTTTTAACACGTTTTTTGCGATTATCAAATACTGTTCTTTGATCTGGTTTGACTTTGTAATCATTCTTCAATGGGCGTTATAATAGATTATTGTTTACATGATTAATACAAAATAGTAAATGAGCTATTCATTACGGTATAGAATACCTGGGACTACTATCATCTAGTCCTAGATAATAATGTTGAAGATTTTAGGTCCATTAAACAAAGACCCAAAATAGGTGAAATAGGTTCAAATTTGTATATCCATTTTGCAGATATTTTTCCGAGACAGTATTGAGTATCGCTTGGTAAAGCCAACGAGTGCTCGATTAGTTTTTCTTCATCGAGTTGACATCCCTAATAATTATATGTAATCATCCCGAAGCTAGAGAATTTGTTAATAAGTTAAAAAGCGAATATCAAAGATCGACCACCAACACCAATCTCATTGATATATAATGAAAGACAATTTTGATTTGTGACAGGTACAAGAACATATGGCGAGGTGAAAATAACTGGTGCAAAATGTTTGGATTGTTATAATGCACATTTGGTTCATTTGGTCAAAAGCGGTCCTATTACTTCATAGTCAGAAATCATTGTCCCTTAAATGTTAAATTAAAGGTTAAATAATATTTGCTATCAGATTTGTTCAACGATTAATTAATTGAATATAAACATTTGTGTTTGATAAGACTGTGTGGAAGTGTAGTACAGAGAGTCAAAATGTCAAACCGAATTAAGAGGATCATCCTAAATACGTAATTTATCTAAAACACCCAAAAACAATTTAAACACTCCAAAAATAGTTAATTCCATTATTTGAATATGCTTTATTACAAAGGTTGAAGATATGTTTTTTGATGATAATCTCGAAACTAGCTAAAAACAGGTTAATTAGTTGTAGAACACTTACTAGAGGACCAGATGAAACAATATTTAATGTTTTTGTTTGTTTAGTTTAGGTGACCAATACATAGTAAGGACCTTCAAATGTTCAGAGGAGGCATTAAACTTAGATGTGGTAATGCATTATAGTGAATATATACGTTATTACAGATTTCCGATTCAGTGTACATGACTCTAGTTTTAGGTATGGCGAACACTCGAGACAAAGTGTTCAGAAATTTAAACATCAAAGAACATTCAAAACATGAGAGATTTCAGCACTAATAACAAATTCACCAAAGGCTACTTTGTGAAGGAATTGAGACTTTAGTTTTATTTGAAATGCCTGATTTATCAACTAGAAATTTCCAGTAAAATAGTTATATTTGGATAATGTCATTTCCTGTCCAAACAAATTTTAATTTCATTATCTACAATATAATGCTTTTCGGAGATCATTTGAACTAATGCAATAGTGAATCTTCGGATTCACCTTTAAAGGAATAGAATGTATTGTACCGGTATGTAATTCGCAAATTACACAGTCGGTATTGTCCGACCAGGCAAACTTTTTCGTTTGAATATTTTTATTGTTTCACATTTTTCATGTCGGGCCCTTATATAGCCGACTACACGGTATGGATTTTTCTGATTGTTGAAGGCAGTCGGTTGCCTGTAATTGCTTACATCAACTTCATTTGAATTTTGGAAGATAGTTGTGTCATTGACAATCATGCCACATCTTGTTATTTTTAAATGGAGTAATGAAAAGGGCATAATATAGGTCATGCACTTTTTTAGATCACTGGTTGAAGTTTTAAAAATGAAATTGTTTCGGTATGCAAATATCTTTGAAATTGGATGAACAAACGAAAAAAACATACAAATAAAATGATATATACAAACTTCAACATAACTATATTAGTACCGTAGAGCAACGGAGAGCGGCGAATGTGGTAATATATAATTTTATCAAAAATGAATCGCGTTGATATAGTACGTTCTCAACAGTTAACTTAATCATGCTCCGATGGTTTCGTGGTAGCGTGTTTGCCGCGAGTGCGGGAGATCTTGGGTTCAAACCTCGGGCGGGTCAAACCAAAGACTTTAAAAATAAGTACTTGTTGTTTCTCCGATAATCACGCATCATGAAGGAGTAAGAGTAAAGACTGGTTGGTTCGGAATAATCTGTCCGAGTAGGGTGACATGTCTTCCTTTGGACTGTAACCTTGTGAATTAGCACGTTAAAATCCGGTTCAGCGTGTCGGTCTAATATAAAGCAGAACAAATATCCATATAACATGTTATATACGTGTGCGTCTCGTTATAAATATGCATTTAATTTGCCGTTGCAAGTTAAACAGCCATTAATCATCATCATCTATCAGCATTACCATCAGCATCATCCAGTGTCCAAAAAGTATTTCAGGATCAACTCTAGTAATTATTGATGTTTGTTTTAAAATTGCATCAAACTGCATGGCATGTTTAGTTTATTCGTTTTTGTATTTGTTTTTAAATTGACACAATACACAAAGTACATTTGAGAAACTGTCCTATGGAATTCAAG
Organism: Mytilus coruscus; assembly: GCA_017311375.1. Lineage (NCBI taxonomy): Eukaryota > Metazoa > Mollusca > Bivalvia > Mytilida > Mytilidae > Mytilus > Mytilus coruscus. Next base: position 21,147,616 of record CM029604.1, read on the forward strand.
TTAAATTACGGTAAAGATAATCGGAAAAGGAGTAAATATAGATTGTGAAAAAGCCTGTGTAAATAAGCTCAGTTTCTCTATCATATGAAAAAAGTAAAATAACAAAAATACCGAACTTCAAGGAAAATTCAAATCGGAAAGTTCCTTATAAAATGGCAAAATCCGTTATATTGATAACAATGTGTGAAAAAAAAAAAACAAACAGACATAATAGGTAAAAATGTCAAAAATAGGGGTACAGCAGTCAACATTGTGTTATAGTTTTAATCACTATAAAAACAAACAAATATGTCAACAAGAAAGTGTTTGGTTTCTAGATATCTGAAATGTATGAAATAACCGCTTCGCGTCTATACGTCTGATTACAAATATCTCATAGCACGGATGTATTTAAATTTAAAACCAAGAACAGACAACAGTTGAAGATCTATTCACTCAAATCAAATTATCCTTTTATAAGAAAATTCGGATGATAATAAGACGATCTGCTATCAGAAGATAGCCTATACCAAACTGATTCCATTAATATATACTTTATTCACGAAATGAGGAAGATAATAAGCCTCTTCCGGTGTTTTTTCTGTGTCTCTTTCGGTGTCAAATAATGGCTAACTTTACACTGATTCCAAATATATATTTTTTTAACTGTTAAGAGGAGAAAATTTGCTACATTCGGTTCACAAAATGTCTATTTCAGTTTCAAATTATAGGTTTTTTTTCACACTGGCTCCAAAAATAAAAGGTTAGATATATAAACAAACAAAAAAAAATAGTGCAAAAATGGCTACTTCAGGTTTACAAAAAGTCACTTTTTTCAAGGTCATATATTTGCACCCTTATGAAAAAGACCCTATGACTTTATCATGTAGAAATATGAAGTTATAGCAAAGGTCAATATCTAGAACAATGAACAAGAGGGACGAAAGATACCAGAGGGACAGTCAAACTCATAGATCGAAAACAAACTGACAACGCCATGGCCAAAAATAAAAAGACAAACAGACAAATAAAAGTACAGATGACACAACATAGAAAACTAAAGACTTAGCAACACGAACCCCACCAAAAACTGGGGGTGATCTCAGGTTCTCCGGAAGGGTAAGCAGATCCTGCTTCACATGTGGCACCCGTCGTGTTGCTTATGTTATTACAAATCCGGTAAATAGTCTAATTCGGTAGGTCACATTCGTGAAAAGGGAACGGTATTGTTATTACGACATAAGGAACATATCCGATATCATCTGTGAAACGGTTATTCCATAACGGTCAACCAACTCGTGATGGCGTCCGTAAAATTTACGAAGGGATGATTTCAACTTCACCATTTGGAACTCTTGGTTAAATAGCTTCCTTGTGAGCAGCAATCCTCTATCAAGGAAATCATAATAGGAAAAACAAGCCCGGGGATATCGTATCAACTTTCAAGTAGAGGTTTAAGAAATGATTTACAATGAAGGTAAATACACATGACCATGATGCTAGTATCAGCTCAAAAATATACATCTTGTTTTATAAATTCATGCAAATAGCATGCAGTCAAGCTAAAATCATCTTTATATATTAATGGCAAACGTTGACCTTTCGAACTTTTGGGTCCTGAATGAGCTAACAAGAAAAACAGTGTTCGGGAGAAAACTCTTACAAGGAAAAGTGTTCGGTTTCAAAAGCGTATAAACTATTCGATATCATCTTGCGAAACAAAAATAATTTGCAATAAATAAAAGTGGCAGAAAAAAAAAAACAATAATCAAAAGGTCTCTTCACCTATAATCTATATCGTCAAATTGACATTTGCCCTTGACCTAAATCTTGAGTTAAAAGTTAATGAATATAAAATCAGAATACCAAAGGTCTCTACTTTGTATGGTTTATGACTTATATCACAATGCAGCTTATTTCGAACATTCGAAGGGAGAAAACTTCTACATTTTGTTCGCCGAACCATTTAGACCTGATTATTGCAGTTTCAGAATGTTGCAACTAACAATTTGTAATGAAACAACTTTTGTCAATATCCTTTACGGTTTTAAGGTAGCGAAAACAAACAAGGAAAAATCAAAATTTACATGACATTGTTCTCATTCATTTTTTGGTGAACCTAGGCACTCAAATCAAAAGCCCCAAGGTTTCCAAAAATTACAGTTTACCAGTTACAATTATATTTCACTTATGTCGAATACATTAAAGGAAATAACTCTTATATGGAGTCTCCAGATTGCTTCGGTCAAAATTATCTTATATTAAAACGAGCAATTTGGAAAAACAAATCTTTCCATTTCTTATTCGGTTACGAAGGAGTAGCAATAACAAGAAAATATTTTTCAGGGAGATAACTCTTACAAAAAAAGTGTAAAGCTGGGTTAATTTCAAAAGATTAGAACTAATTCAAAAGGTCTTTCAACAGGAACTAGTTAAGAAGTTATGAACTGAAGTTCGCCAAAGGTGGAGATACATGTATTGATTCTTCGAGACCTATATAGCTTCTTTAGTTAGTAAATGAATGTAACTTCTCAGAGATGAAAGGGGTCTAGTTATCCATTAAATTCTGAAATTGCAAAATGGGGAAATTCAAAAGTCATGCAAAATGAACGGAACTTTAAACATCCTGTTAAGTGACATGAAACAAGGAAAATTCCGGAAAAAACTTCACGACGTTATTAAAAAATTTATCAAATTAGGCATAAACATAAAAATAAGGAGATGTGGAATGATTTCCAATGAGACAACCATCCACCAGAGTTGAAATGAAGTGGATGTAAGAAATGAATGGTCCTTGTATTACTTTATTCTAGCTGTATCTTAACTTTTAAGTAGAGGTTTAAGAAATGATTTACAATGAAGGTAAATACACATGACCATTATGCTAGTATCAGCTCAAAAATATACATCTTGTTTTATAAATTCATGCAAATAGCATGCAGTCAAGCTAAAATCATCTTTATATATTAATGGAAATGTATAACTTTTCTTGTAGAACTGCAAACAAAGAAATAGATTATGGCTTGCGCCTCGAATATACAGTTGAGTGAACCATGTGGTAGAGATGGGGAAAAATAACAAGCTCATTCCTGGTGTAGTGACTGTTCTGAACCATTATGCGGAGATTGTCTTAAGTTTCATCGAAAAGGGAAAACAACAGCGAATCACAAACAATCCCGATCCTTGAAGCTGAAAAGATAAGTTCTTCGGTTTTAAATATTCCAGAAACCTGTCATATTCATGATGACCAGAAACTTTCTCTATTTTGCCTACAACATAATACAATCTGCTGCGCTTTATGTCTACGGGAATCGCATAACGCGTGTAAAGATGTAGAGTCAATAGAAAATGCGTCAAAAGGCGTGAAAATGGGAACGGCGATTGACGATTTACAACGACGAATTTCAGAATTTTCCTTCATGATAGGTAAAATAGTCGATGTATCCAAGAACAATTTGAGTTCATTATCTGAACAGACACACGAATTGAAAGAAAAATTTAGAAACGTTCGAAAAAATCTTAACACATACATGGATGAGCTAGAACAAGAAATCGATACAAAATTTGAGGCCTGTAATAAAGAATGCAAGGGCGCAGTTGAAAAGCAAATTAAAGATCTGACCACAAGAAAAATAAAATCCTGGCAAATTGCTATAGAAACGTTAACAGAACATGCTTCCGAAACAAGAATCTTTGCAGCAATCAAGACGATAGACCTTTTACAAATCGAGGAAGAAATGCTTTTGTCAAAGTTTCAAGAAGGTTTGGTGGCATACGAATTTCGATCGCCTCCGTTTGACTTTATAGAAAAGAATAAACCAATTTTAGCTACACTATCCAAAATAAAAATAGAGAAGATTAAACTACAGTTAAACTTCCAATAAAAGTACAGCAAGTTCGAGCCTACAAAATGCCAGAAGGAAAACCACGTCTTCGCCACAAAATCAGTTGTTCTACATTTCAAATGAATATATATCACAGAGCCTGTTTTACTACAGATAATCGTATTGGTTTTTTCGAACAGTCAATTCATGTTTATGACATGGCAAATTCAAGTGTGCAAACGTTTAATTTGAAACAGAAGTTTTCGCAGTCGACATCACCTGAGATTTAAAGAATAATATTTATGGAGCTTATGGTCCAATATCTATAAATAAAATAGATATAGACATGAAATTAGAACGGGCTTGTATAACCAATATAAAACAGGAATCAAATGATCACTGCTACAGTTGTATCAAGGTCCACGATGACATAATTTATTCAGATAACAATAACGAAATCGATCGTACTTTATAATCAAGATGGGACTGTTATAAAGTCTTTAGATGCTAAATTGAAGACATTATTCATGTGTGTGGAAAACAGCGGTGGAATAATTATTTCTGATGGTAAATCAATTATACATATGACTGAAAGTGGCTCAAGAAATGGTATTCCCATCAACACGAACAGTGACGATGAAATCACGGGACTGGATATTGATGAACAACAAAGAAGTAGGATCAATTGTACAAATAAAATCGACTACAGGATACAGAGAACCAGTATTAGAAAATCTTGTTACTCCTAATGACATTGCTTTTCATCCGACTAAGAATATGTTTCTTGTTATCACTGATCACGGACAGGAATGTTTAGTTCATCAAGTCACAAATTGACACGAATTTGAACTTATTGTTGAAGCGTAGAACAGTCTATTGATTTTTTTTATTGAATTGCTTTTCATTTTGTTATGCCAAGGCTTTGTTACAGCTTTACTATGAAGGGGTGGGGTTTACGCATGATTAAATGTCGTACAGTGACCTTTAGCTGTTTCTCATTTGTTATCATACCACAGTTCTTTATTTTCATATATTTTAAAATCGATGCGAAAAAATGAAAGTTTTTAACTTTGAATCTATGTCGACATGCCCGATAAATATAGTATTATTGATTGAATTACAAACTACAGCAATGAGATTATTTTCATTTTACTAATAATATTGATTGATTAATTGTTGTTATTTTAACATCAGTAGCAAATGTTTCATATCATGGAGGAACAGCACAAATTGACAATAATCAAATAGTTAGGTTTTGCAAAATGACTCAACAGGGATGAAGGGCTGGAAAATTGGACCTCAATAGGTAAATGAGAGCACTTTAGAATCTTATTAACATTATACGAAGAAAAATGCTATCTCATAACACATTAGACATTTAAATGAAGGAAAATATATCAAATAAAATGAAAAATACATTTCGCCGTCATTATACATTATACTGTTTTGTAATTATTTACTAGCAGTAAACGTATATATTATGCTGCATATTATGTGTTTAAATGAGTGTGTCTTCATTCGTTTGATGTGTTTGAGCTTTTGATTTTGCCATTTGTAAAGGGACTTCCATGGAGTTCAGCGTTTTTGTTATTTTACTTTTTTCAATGTCGCTTCCGACAAAAAATCGATTCCAAAACTTAACCCAGAATGTAAAAGCTGACACACCAAACTGTAATCCGAGCTGTAGATAAGATGGATGTCTATTATTTCAAAATGAATTTCCAAGTAACATCCATGGTGTTATATACATATGTTTGCCCCTTGTATTTTAAGAAATATTGAGTTTGCCTTTACATTTTTTTTTCAAACTTCTTTTGTCTTTTGGCCTTTGAATGGTGAAATAGGTGCACAAGGGAGTCATCCTTTCTGGATCCTGAGACCTTTGGTAAAGTTTGTACGTATAATTTATATGGAAAGGTCCAATAGAAAATCTTATACATATAAAAAAAATTGCTCATGATCAATAATGATTGAAATGATTCTATATATGTCATCATTATGTCAATATGTATACATGTAGTCAGTTTCATTTAACTGCTTGTTGAAATAAAATTTGATCAAGCTGAGAGTTGTTTAAACGCAAAAGTGTTACAAAAGTTTGTCACTCTTTCTTTTATGATAATTTAAAAAAGATCAAAGATAAAGAATTAAAATAATACATTAAATGTCGTTAGTTCGATGTCTGATTGATGTACTAGTAACCCATATCCAATTATGTTCATACACATTGTTTTAGTATAAAATCTGAATTATTGAGTTGTTATTTTCCCTCCATACTGACTTGAAATTTACTTATTAGTTCTGCAATGAATAATCCGTCTTTTCATTGAAATTATTGAAATTTAAGGACTGTTGTCTTTGCATGAGCGGATAAGATTTGTATATATACCTTTTTCACACATATTACCTGTCATTACTATTATTTCAAAAGTGTCCATAACACAACTACACTCAAGTGTTAACATATTATGCAGAGCCTAGATTTGACTTTAAATAGTCCATGTTTATAAATGTCTTATATTGTCACAGATGACATGATAAACCGCTGGAATAATAAAAAGAACAGCTCTATTACGGGAATAGTGCTCTTATTGCTGTTCTGAAACTATGAACCTTAGATGTCCGAATAATCATTGAAGTATGGATGACTTCAGTACTTACATTTCAATTTTCAATCAACTTTTAAATAACGAGATTAGATAAATAATGTATTATGGTGAACGTTACTAACAGACGTTGATTAATAGTGATTTTTGTCTCGCCTTGACAGAGTTAAAAAAGCGAGACTTAGGTATGCTGTTTCCGACGGCAACGGCGGCTGCAACAATTTGTTAAAGTTTGTGATTAGGTCATTTAAAGTGGAACCACTAATGATAAATCAATGATATTTGGTATGCAGTTTTATAAGCATCGGCACATCTCCTTTCCATGTAGATTATTTGGCCCTGTCCCCTTAATCATCGTCTATTGGCTTTGAAACTTTTGCATAGTTTACATGTTAAGGTTTGAGATTAGATCAGTTTAATTGAACCACTTATGATAAGTCAATGATATTTGGTATGCAGTTGTACATTGTATAATCATTGACACATCTAATTTCCATGGAGATTATTGGGCCATACCCTTTCAGTCATGGTCTATTGACTTAAAATAATTTCAAGGTTTAAATGCTAAAGTTCATGATTAAGTCATTTCAAGGAGAACCACTAACGGTTATTCAATGATATTTGGTATGGAGTTGTATAAGCATGGGCTCATCTCATTTCTCAAGGATTATTTGGCCTTACCCCTTCCGTCATGGTTAATTGACTTTAACACTTTTGCATGTTTACATGTAAAACATTGCCTCTCCAGAATAAGAACTTGTGGGACATATATTTCAATTAAATTTATGACGAAAGTAACTAAATTTTGTTTGTGTGACGCACCAACACTTTTAAGTGTCAACTTTGTTTGATATGCTGAAAAGAAGCAAAGGGCAACCCTCAACAAACCCCAATATTGAAATCATGTTCACATTATTTTTAGTTTGTATTCTAAAGAGATGAAGATGTTTACTTTCCATTCATTAAATGGGTTCACAAGGAGCATAGTAAAATATAAGACATTATTTAGACAAGAAATATAAAGCACTGGAAATTCAGAAATTATTGCTTGCATTAATTATTACGATTTTTGATGAATGGACAAAAATGCGAGATTAATTATTGCGATTTCAGGAAAAAAAATATATATATCAAATATCAGAATGTAAGTTTACCCACCCAGTCGCGTTATTTGCCTTATTCAAAATTTCACAATTATTTCAGTACACATTACAAACAGTTTTAATATATATGTTAACTCTTTCTTTATAAATGTTTAAAAGTATACTACTCTCTCCCTCTTTAAAAATCTCCTTACAACATGCAATTAAAATGTGCCTGTGACTTAACTGCAGAAGCACTAAGCGACGATGTTGCATAGCATGGTGGATGATAGACACACATGTTATTAGTATGTCGTGGATAGCCGATAGTAATTTAAATCTGGTTTAATAATTAAAATATACAGTAGGTTTCAATTCATACAACTGCTTATTTTGTATTGGCTGAAAGACGAATCATTTGATTCCATCGTGTGCTTTCGTTTCGTAAGAAACTCAAGGTTTTATAGCTTTAAGCTCCGCCTACGTATAAATACTTTAGTATTTTTCTAGTATTGTTTGTGTACTTCGTACTTTATGCTTTGAAAAGAGCAAGATAAGATTATTTGACAATATATCTTGTATATATGGATAATTGATATAAATATATGACAATAAATATTATCAAATGACATACATAAACAATAATGATTGAAAAGTAAAATAACAAAAATACCGAACTCTAAGGAAAATTCAAAACGGAAAGTCCTTATCAAATGGCAAAATCAACAGCTCAAACACATCAAACGAATGGAAAACAACTGTCATATTCCTGACTTGGTACAGACATTTTCTTATGTAGAAAATGGTGGATTAAACCTGCTTTTATATCTAGCTAAACCTCTCAGTGGTATGCCAGTCGCATAAAATTCCATTATATTGGCAACAATGTATTAGCAAAACAAACATACATAATAGGTAAAAATATCAAAAATTGGAGTACAGAAGTCAACATTGTGTTATAATTTTAATCACTATAAAACAAACAACTATTTCAACAAAGAAAAACAAAATGGCATGTAGACACTCTATAGACAAAGCAGATAAGCAAAAATGAAAGACAAGAATACAAAAAATGACCATAGCACAATAACACAATGGCGGGATGTATGAATAATTCGGTATTTCGACCCACGCCAAAAGTAAATTACCAAAAGTGGACTAAACTTCAAAGGTTGAAAATATAGAAATACACATTAAAAGAACACAATAACACGCAATTAGGATGATAAACAACGTCAGTACCTAGAATCTATACTTCAGGGCCGTCATGTATTATTTGTGAAGTTGATACGGAATATTTATCAACAAGATCTTGGTACATTGTATCTTCTAATGAACTTTTTTTTTTTAGAAAAAGGACAAGACGTTCTTTGACATAACTCTGGTTCATCAACTTTCTATTCAAACATTGGTGACGTTTTATAAAGTCTGAGAAGCAGCTGCAAGCTTTTGAATACCGAATGAGTTGGAAAATGTATATCACATTTGTAGGTGAAGTTCGTATATTGCTGCTAAGGTTAGGGAAATTTATAATTTCAAAATTACAATCGTCTCGTTTGTCATATATTCTGGTACTGAGATGACTGCTTATGTCAAATTCGAGGTAAAAGTCTAAAAAGCCGTGTCTATTGTTTCTTTAATTTCTAGTTCTGGAGGATATATCAATAGAACCCAATCAGAAAAGTTTGGATTGAAATTTGAGATATTTTACAAACTATCTACTTTACAATCTACGTCTTTATATGACAGTTTCAGCTATATGACGTATATTGTAATTCATTTTATATGCAATGATAAAGCATTCATCTCACTAGACAACATCTGCTGAAGTCTGTGATTAAGTATTTACTATCAGATTTACAATGTAAACAACATATATTTTTCTATTACGAAACTCTTTAAGGAATGGATTGCTGTTTTTTTTTTAAATGAAATGAAAGCATCCAAGTGCCCATCATATTTTTAGAGAGAAGTACTTTCGCACTTCATGCAAAATGGGATGGCCATTTGCTCTCATTTTATATAAATGTAATAAAATCCTTCAATCCTAATATTTTCCCAGATTTTCGTATTCTGTGTATGATGGAATAAGAAATCGAGTAATAATCCTCTCTTCTCTAATAGGTTCGTAATAGAATCAGATATTTATCAATGCAATATTTTTCTCGAAATTGCTGTAGTAACAGAGCTCTCTATCAGTGAAGCTGTGCATTTGGAGTCTCCATTGATCCCCATAGTACTCGTACCATCTGATGCACAGTTTTTTTAAAATTTAAAAATAAGAGCTATAATTGCTGGCAGCTGTAAACAGTCAAACCTTTTTTCTTTAAGACAGTTTTAGATCCATACCATAAAGGAATTTTATGTAGGAGTTTTGGTCAAAACATGCTTCTAAAAATGACTGAAAAATGTACCCAAATTGTCAAGCCTATGCCAGTATCTCATCATAGACTTTGCAAAGAAAAGTACAGAGGGAATCCTCCTAATTTCCAAATTAAAATATCGGCAACATTTGTTTCCTCGGCTTTTGTTTGACTAATCTAAGGAGAATCATGAGATTAAAAGAAGAAAAGAGACACTTATATAAAGCAAACAAGAAATGACACTTACAGGAAATATTTGTATCTTATAATTTAGGAGTCAATTGCATTCAAAATTTACTGGAAAGAGCTTAATTTTGAAAAAAAATGATCATAGTCACAGCAATGTCTATTGGAACACAAATGTATGTCGACCTTCTTTAATCGGAGACTATATTTTAATGTATTCTACGCACTTTCAAGATAGGAATTAGATTGATTATGTTTGTTGTTGGAAGAGAAAACCGAGTAGAAAGAACTGAGAAAATTTGTCGGATCTCCTTGACCAGTACCATATCTTGGTGGTATTGTCTTTACCTTGGCTCTGAATCCTATACAAGATATGTACATTTATACTATGATAGTGAGGATCATAAGATTGCTATCGGAACAACACTTTTATTGAATGTTTGATTGAAAATATCATGTTTAAAAAAATATTCATTCTTTAAATATTGTTTCAGGAAAATAAAAATATATTTGTATATGAGTGCAGGTTTTAAATTTGAACACATAATGTAAAAAGAGAACATTAAAGGCAATTAAAACGAATAAAAAGGATATCAGTTTAATAGTTATCGTGTACAAATATAACCCAAAAGGTTGATCCAGGTATAAAAAAATAATTACCCCTTGATTTCTCCCGTCCGACATTAAAACTCTTGCTAAAGTCGGGCTTCCGTTTGGAGTTTGGTCTGTATGAGAACGCAGCAACGTTTGGTCGGATTGATTGATTGATTGATCGAAGTTTAACGCCACTTTCAGCACTGTTGTCTATTTCGTGGCGATTAGTGTTTATTGGTGGAGAAAGCCGGACTGCCTAGAGAGAACCACCGACCTTCGGCAGGAAAACTGACAATCCTAGTCAATTAAGATGGGAGACGTGTGCACCTGTCACGTGCGGGATTCGAACTCACAACCTCAGTGTTGATAGGCTAATGATACAGTAGTTGAACTAATCAGACCACTCGGCAACCTAGGCCCCCTCGTCCGGTCGCAATTGGGACATTAAATCCGATGCATCATGTAGGATGAGTGTCACAGTTTGTGCACGTAAAATACTCTTGAAACAACTAAGTAGTCCATAGGTTATCCGTTGCAAGGTCAAATGTATGACCCTATACTACGAGTCCTCATTCACCAATAGCAGTTCCAAATTCCCATACTCATCCGGGTCGACCTACTTTGAAGAAAATACGTATTGTATGAACTGTTAATTTAATTTTGTCTTGCAATGAAATGCAATATTTGTCACTGGACGTTTATCAACAATAATAAATCCTGTACATATTTTTGTATTACCCTTTCTTTAAGTTGGAACTCTTTCGTCCTCGTACAGACAAATACTACAGAAATAGATTAGAAACATGTTAATATCTTAATTTTTAGGAGACCGTGTGAAATATGTCCTTATAAAAAGTCTTTTCCCATTTTTTTTTTTTATCTTTACTCTTAAACAAGGATGTACATGTCTTACTTAAAGTTAGTATATAAATACATTGAACTTGTATCAAATCGTCGTTTCCTCATAGACTGTTGTTTGTCTTTTCGTTGCTTTTTTGCTATTGCATTGTCAGGTTTTCTTCGACTTATGAGATTTAGATTTCCCGTCGATATATTCTACCTCTTTCTAATACACACTGAGGAATTTGCACCAGATGGAAGTCAATTGGGTGAAAATGTATCGGATGATCTGATAAGCATTTTTTTTAAAAACATTCACATAAACAATTATAAAAGAACATCGAGCCTTTTAATATTTTATAAACGATAGTGGAGAAAAAATTCATGATGTATCACATGCATATCACATGATGTGTAAGGTATATGAATGAATTATGGGATAATAGATTAACGTGATTGAAGATAATAGTTGGTATGTAAAATATTTCAGCTAAGTACGGATTTAATGTATTGTAAATACATGACCTATGTAAAGTTTAAAGAAGTAAGTGTATAAAAATATACATAAAATTATCAATACTGTTAATATGGATTCCTTCTACTTTCGTTCTTGTGTTTATATTGATCGAATCATATCAAAATATACACGTATTTCATTCAGTCATGGTGTGTTAACACTTATTGCTCTTTATCTTCCTGAACACGTATATCCTATCATTATTTTATACACCTAGAGTTGACTAGGGTATAAAAATATAGGCCGTGTTGAGATGTATAACTATGCAGCTACGTCTGGTCGGAATGGGTACGTTAATCCGATGTTTTGTTTATAAAAGGGTTAATGCGACAGAAATGTTCAGTTGCTTTTTATGAGTTATTGCCCTTAAATGATGATTTTGAGAACTAATTGTAGTGTTCTCATTTATTATCCCTATACCTTATTACATTTAAAACTGTCATAAACAGACAGAATCTGTTATTAACAAATATTATCGGTCAGGCAAAATGTACAAATAAGTCACATGACCGAAACTGTCAATTATCTGTTTATCTAATGTTTGCTGTTTTACGAAGAACTTATATTTTTATTATTGGTATTAGATATTTATAATGACTGCTGAGCAAAGTTTCATTTAATTTCGGAAGAGGGTGAGCGCTTAATGATTTTGAAAATATTTGTTTACTCATGATGTTTGGCAAAAATAAATAGTGCGATCTTAGCAATAAACAGAGAAAAATAATGATATGCCTTGTGTGCGCTTGAACGGGTGGATATTTGATTATTTTTTATATAAATATTTTTTTTCAGTAAAAAAGAAATGATTGCAACAAATGTATAAATGAATTAAATGGGTAAATTGCACATCTTTGCTAGGAGAGCGATTCAGGCCGAGGGTTTGACAAATTTAGTTTGTGACCTTATTGAAATGTCCATTTGTTATGTTTTGTGTATCTCTTGCATACCCGAAACTTATTTCTATCAGACTCTTATCTGCTTGTAAACTGGTCCTTACTTACCTTCTGTATAAAAAGTCCTGGGTATATCATTCATTGTATGATGCGCTATATGAAAAAATACATATTAAACAGATATTATACAAAAAACCCAAGCGTCCACATTTTGGACTTCAGGAGCAATTAAAACGCAAAATGTATCACCGTCAAATTACTCGCTGTAAATAAGAAGGTTTATATTATGAGGCATATCCATATAAAATTAAGAAGGTATAATATGATTGCCATTGAGATAATTATCCACCAGAGACCAAATATCATAGCTGCAAGCAACTATGTTTTACCGTACGACCTTCAACAATGAGCTACCCCATACCGTAAAGTAAGCTATATCAATGGTCAATAGTAAGACTAAAACAATTTCAATATAAATACTATTAACAATAAAAGAAGGTAGGAGAAATATTAAAAACTAACCATCGGGAGATTCTAAATACCTTATAACATATAAAAGTACAAATATACACTTAAAATGGTATATTTCAACATAATTTTTATATTATTAAAGCACCCTTAATGCGTGTTATTTGAAAAAAATTAAATATTATGAAAATTTTCTATTTACAACATAAATTTGTTTCTTGTAGAAAAAAATCAGATAAAAGATACCAGGCTTTCTAGAAGGAATGGCTGGCGCCTCTAACATACAGTGGTGTGAACCATGTAGTCGAGATGGAGAAAATCAACCAGCAGATTCTTGGTGTACCGATTGCGTTGAACCACTTTGTCTAGAGTGCGCGAAATTCCATCGCAAAGGGAAAATAACAGCGAACCACAAGACAATTCCAATACTTGAAGCTGAAAAGCTAGATCCAACTATTTTAGATATTTCAGAATCATGTCATATACATGATGATCAGAAACTTTCTTTCTTTTGCGTGCAACATGATAAAATCTGCTGCGCTTTTTGTCTACGGGAATCGCATAATACGTGTAAAGATGTACAGTCAATAGCAAAGGCTTCAAAAGGTGTGAAAGAGGGGACAGCGATTGAAAATTTACATAGACGAATTTCAGATTTCTCCATAATGATAGGTAAAATAGTCGATGTATACAAGAATAATTTGAGTTTAATATCTGACCAGAAAGACGAATATAAAGAAAAGATTAGAAACTTTAGAAAAGAACTTAACACATACTTGGATGCGCTTGAACAGGAACTCGATACAAAATTTGATGACTGTGATAAAGAATGCAAGGACGAAATTGAAAAAGACATTACAGATCTGACCACAAGAAAACATAAGTCGGAGTCCTGGCAAACTGCTATTGAAACTTTGAAGGAACATGCTTCAGAAACAAGAATCTTTGCCGCAATCAAGACGATAGGCCTTTTACAAGTCGAAGAAGAAGTATTTCTGTCAAAGTTTCAGGAAAATTTGTCGGCGTACGAACTTCGATCGCCTCCATTTGAATTTATAGAAAATATTAAACCAATTGTAGCTACACTATCCGAAATAAAACTAGAGAAGATTCAAACTACAGTTCAACATCCAATAAATGTACAGCAAGTTCGAGCCTACAAAATGCAACATGTAAAACCACGTCTACTCCACAAAATCAGTTGTTCTACATTTCAAATGGGAGTATATAGCAGAGCCTGTTTTACCACAGATAATCGTATTATTTTTTGCGAGCAGCCAATTCGTGTTTATGACATGGCAAGTTCAAGTGTACAAACGATTCAAACAAAATTTATCGCGGTCGACATCACCTGTGATTTAAAGAATAATATATATGGAGCTTTTGGTCCTATATCTATAAATAAAATTGACATCGAAAACATGAAATTAGAACCCGATTGTACAATAAAAAAAACACGAAAAATTAATGTTATGCGCTACACTCGCATCAGGGTCAACAATGACAAACTTTATTCAGATTACCAAGACAAAATCATGCTTTTTAATCAAGATGGAACTGTTGTTAAGTCTTTAGACACTAAATTTAAGCCAGTCTTCATGTGTGTGGAAAACAGCGGTGGAATATTTATTTCTGACGGCAAATCGATTATGCATATAACAGAATCTGGAGAACACAATAAAATTCCCAACAACATGAAAACTGACGATGAGATCAAGGGACTGGACATTGATGGACAAGGGAAATTATCTGCATGTATTTGCAACGATAAAGTAGGCTCAATTGTGCGAATAAACA
Organism: Mytilus coruscus; assembly: GCA_017311375.1. Classification (NCBI taxonomy): domain Eukaryota; kingdom Metazoa; phylum Mollusca; class Bivalvia; order Mytilida; family Mytilidae; genus Mytilus; species Mytilus coruscus. The sequence continues at coordinate 21,162,765 of CM029604.1, forward strand.
TATCTACTGGATACATGGAGCCAATACTAGAAAATCTTGTGACCCCGCAACATATCACTTTTCACCCAAATAAGAATATGTTTCTTGTTATCACTGATCACAAAAAAGAATGTTCAGTTTATCAAGTCACAAATTAACATGAACTTTTAAATTTATTGCTCAAGCTAAATTGAAAATTTTGATCTTTGAATTTTTATGCCGCTCGGTAAATATACATAAAAACTGGTTAAATCTAAAATGTTTTTTGTTGTGTGAATTTTATTTGCCTCAAGTCCAGTAGAAAACATTTCGTTCATATTTTGACCAGGACAAATCAACCACAAATTTGCCTGTCAAGACCAGATAGGAGATAATTTTCATTTCTCTCATGTATGCCCAATTTACATTTATCAGAGATATGAGCTCTTTCGAAAACTTAGAATATTTAACAATATCTATCGTGATATCCTACTACAGGATTGCTCATATTTAAATATTGATGAAAACACAGAGGTATTTAGATATGTCCAACAATATATTCAAGAAACTGGACGACTTGTATAATATCTGATTTAATAATATAACAGTTTGTTAGCCTATAACCACAGAGTAATTTGTACCACTTTTTAGTTTTGATAAAAGACAAATTAAAGTTTATTATCATCTAAGACACACAAAAATATTCCAAATTATGTTAGCATCTTTTGCAAATATATTCATTAGTATTTTTATTTATTTATTAATATTCATGTTATGAAAAATCATAAAATTAACTGACTTTGCAATACGATGGTATACTGTCTTACTTTACGTACATGTATTAGAAAAAAGGGCCAATAATTATGTTATAGATAATGCATATTTCAAGGTGTTTCTTGTCGTATAACACACCGAGGGGTGTCAGGATTAGGCAATTCTAACACCACAAGGTATGTTATACAACATGAAACACCTTTAAATATGCATTATCTGACTTATAAACCGTCAAAAATTATTATTTTCTGCAAAGGTTTCCAGGACTTGTATCCTATTTTACCGATCACAATGAAGTGGTATGTTACCTATTCTGACATCCGACTCGGACTTCTTTTAAACTGAGTTTTACTTTGCGTATTGCTATGTGTTTCTTTATTCTACATTGGCTAGAGGTATAGGGATAGGGTTGAGATGTCACAAAACATGTTTAACCCGAAACTGCGCCTGTCCCAAGTCAGGAGCCTCTGGCCTTTGTTAGTCTTGTATGTTTTTTAATTTTAGTTCATTTATATGTTTTGGAGTTTAGTATGACGTTCATTTTCACTGAACTAGTACACAATTTTATTTATGGGCCAGCTTAGGACCACCTCCGGGTGCGGGATTTTCTCGCTGCGTTGAAGACCCATTGGTGGCCTTCGGCTGTTGTCTACTCTTTGGTCGGGTTGTTGTCTCTTTGACATATTCCCCATTTCCATTCTCAATTTTATTTTTTACAGAGTTAGTCTTTAGTTCCGTGTGGAGACAGTAGAGTGCCTCCCCGTGCTTCAGGTTTATGCTCTTATAATATACTGGTTAATGGAGTGTGTGTCCGAGCGAGAACATCTCTATGTTCATTACTTTAGGAATATTTATTCAAAACACAGTTTTCACTATTCAGCCCCATTGTACTATTAAGTCAGACGTCAGACGCTACCCTGATATACCCTGTCTTTTGTTTTTTGTCCTCAAGTTTTGTTGTTAACGTACTTTGTCGGGTACTTAATGACGGATAGCGTTTGACGTCTTTAGCCGAACAGTTTTATCATTTTTACTTTTTTATATTCCTGTGTGCTGGTTCATATTCTGGACGCCATTATTTGCTCCTTTCAATTGGTAAAACTTATAACAAAAAACAAATCATGAAACTTCGAAAGGAAAAATACTTAATACTAAACTCGTTCAAAGGGTATCTACACGTCTCAATCTTCAAAATCGATTATATAAAAATACTACAATCGCTAACATTTTTAATAACAAAAATCCTGGTTACCCTTCTATCTATAAGTGTCATGCCAAAAAATGACTTACATGTCCCCGTCTTTCCACCAACAATACGGTAAGGTCCATGTTTAATGGTCGCACATTTTCCCTAAATTTTGAAACTGATATCACTTGAAAAACTAACAGTATTATATATTTACTCACATGAAACAAACCTGGATGCGGTATTCAGTACGTAGGTGAAACTGGACGATATTTATCTAAACGCACGCAAGAACACCTTTATCGTTTTAAAAGACCCCATAAATTCAAAAGTATCATTTATCAACACCTCAAGAAACACAATCATCCTTTTAAATATTTAACAGTTCAACCTTTAGAAGTAGTTAATAAGCAGTCTGGGCAATCTCATTCAAAATTTGTACGATCACGAAAAATAATTGAATTAAATTGGATTAAAAAATTAGACAGTCTATCCTCTCGGTCTTAACGACAATCTCATGGGAATTGGTAATATTTCTAGAACAGATTCTGTTAACATTTTGGATATAGTTTCTAAAACAGTACGTAAAAACCGTTCTCATGACCGTAGAATAAATCGCAATCAACGAAAATTTCGTAATAACAATACAGATATTTCGACCCAAATTTCTATTTCAAAAAACAACGGTAGACACTATCTATTAACCAAGCTCTGTTCTTTGCCTGTTAATAAATTACATCAAATTTTGGAGGAATGCAACACAATTCCATATCGCAGTCCTAAGTATGAAATCGTCCAAATTATAATTGCATATTGTTATTCTAAATTGTTTCCCAAAATTGATCGCCCTGAAGATCACAAAAAACATTTTATTAAAATTAAATATGTCAATAAAGGTTTTGATTTTGTAAATATTGCCGGTATTTTTAATGATTCTGTTAAAGAACAAATTCCTGGCTATTTTGATAATACTGAACTCCCTCTCATTTGTTATGTTTACAAACAATCTACCCGGAAATATGTGTTTAATTACAGCGAAGTGTGTAAAGATGTTAATATCAGTGACAATACAACTACCTCATGAAATTGCAGTAAATCCGAATACATTTATGGCCCCAGTTCCTATGTTATAACAGGAGACCTTAATATCGTTCGTGACCGAGAGTTGAAATCATTCCTCAGTAAAGGACCTAAATATCGTCCCCCGTCAATTATTAATTGGAATGAGTGTCGTAACATCATCCACGACTCACTCCGTACTTACTGCTCTAAATGGATAAAACAAGAAAAAGCTGACAAGAAATCATTAGATTCTTTTTTTAATTCGGTAATGAACATAGGTGATAACGTATTCAACATTTTAAAGATCATTTTACTCCTAACAACAACCATAACAGCCCAATTTCCCGTATCAAACATAAGCTAAAAGAACTCGCCAAGGAATATATTTTTGTCCCGGCTGATAAGGCTGCTAACAATATCATTATTGTTTGACATAAATTTTACATTGATGTTCCACAAAAGGAAATCACGAATTCAAAAACATTCCAATTGACTCCATTTTCGGAAAATGACATCTGTAACAAACATAAACTTTTAGCTACCTCTTTACAAGCAGAACCAAATACAAGGAAAGTTCCAACTATGTACTGGCTTCCGAAGCTGCACAAAACTCCTTACAAATATAGATTTATTTCGTCTTCAAGCCATTGTTCCACTACTAAACTATCTATTCTACTTACACTTGGTACAATCAAAAACCTGGTAATAAATTGTTCAAATAAGCCTTTGAAAATAGTGGAATTAATTACTTTTGGAGTGTCAAAAATTCGTTGGAAGTACTTGATAAATTGCATGCTTATATTGGTGATTTCGAATCTGTTCAAAGTTTAGATTTTTCTACCCGATATACCACGTTGCCTCATAATCTTATTAAGAAAAAATTCACACACCTGATTAAATGGGCATTTAAAAAGTTGGAATGCGAATATATATGTTCAAACTCTTTTAAGTCATTTTTTAGTAACAACAAACAAAAGAACTATGTCAATTGGACCTGCTTTGAAACTATAACTTCCCTTGAATTTTTACTAGATAACATTTTTGTTCGCTATGGAGATTCCGTATATCGTCAGGTTATCGGAATTCCCATGGGAACTAACTGTGCACCATTTATTGCAGACCTGTTTCTGTATTGTTATGAGGTACAATTTATGACTAAAATCAGCAAAGACCCATCGAAACAACATCTGATTCAAAAATTTAATAACACTTTTAGATATTTAGATGATATATTGGCTCTCAATAATGACGACTTCAGTATAAACACTAAAGAGATTTATCCTGCCGAACTGACTTTAAATAAAGCTAATACTAAAAATGAACACTGCCCTTTCCTGGATCTTGATATCTTTATCTTTAACGGGAAGCTTAATACCAAAATTTATGATAAAAGAGATGATTTTTCATTTCCTATTGTTAATTATCCATTTTTAGATGGTGACGCTCCCTTGTCGCCATCTTATGGTGTTTATATATCTCAACTTGTTCGAGTCGCTCGTGTATGTAACAACGTATTTGATTTCAACGAAAGAAATCTCTGTATTACTGAAAAATTATTACACCAGGGTTTTCGATATCACAAACTAGTCAAAACATTTACTAAATTTTATCATCGATACAAGGACATCATTCGTAAATATAAATCAACATGCAGACATCTTATACGTTCAGGTATTTCACATTCAATATTTTATAGTAATATTCTTTATAAAGCCCAAAATGTCGGCATTCACCTCAAAAGCTAACAAAACCTTTAAACAGACTTATTCGGAAAGGATATAGTTACGATACTGTTGTCAAGTCATTAAGGATTGCATATTTTGGTATTAATATTGATTCACTCATAGGGTCTTTGCATCGGAAATAAACACATTTATTCTAAAACCAGTTGTTGGCATGATAATGGTTATGTTCTTCTCATATATTTTATGATGGTATGATACTAGACCCTTAACGGGAGGGATTGTACTTGATTTTCATATGATGAAGACATAATCTTTCAATCAGTTTAATTGAGGTCTGGAGCTGGCATGTCAGTAACTGCTAGTAGTCCTTTGTTCATTTATGTATCATTGTCATTTTGCTTAGTTTCTTTTGTTACCTATTCTGACATCGGACTCGGACTTCTTTTAAACTGAGTTTTACTGTGCGTATTGCTATGTGTTTTTTTATTCTACATTGGCTAGATGTATAGGGGGAGGGTTGAGATCTCACAAAACATGTTTAACCCCGCCGCATTTTTGCGCCTGTCCCAAGTCAGGAGCATCTGGCCTTTATTAGTCTTGTATGTTTTTAAATTTTAGTTCATTTATATGTTTTGGAGTTTAGTATGACGTCCATTTTCACTGAACTAGTACACAATTTTATCTAGGGGCCAGCTGAGGACCACCTCCGGGTGCGGGATTTTCTCGCTGCGTTGAAGACCCATTGGTGGCCTTCGGCTGTTGTCTACTCTTTGGTCGGGTTGTTGTCTCTTTGACATATTCCCCATTTCCATTCTCAATTTTAATAATAACAACGCCCTACAACTCATTTTTAATGTGAAATAAAACTCACTAATAAATCTAGACACATGTATAAACGTTAGAAATCACTGTCCAGTTACATGAAGCAAGAAGGAACTGAATTGTTAAGATGTACGAAAAATACTAGTCACTTTGTAAGTAATTTATCATATAATCTATATAAAAGTGGTGCTGTGTTTTCTCTCTTGTTTCATGAAATTTTTATCGCGGAAAAGCAACTCATTTTTTCAACAATTGTTTAACGAACTTTTCAGAATAGTTGTTTTCTCTCTTTAGTCTGGCAATACATTTTTTCTTCAAAAATTGAAAATCGGGGTGAAATATTAAAGCCCCTCCCCTTGAAAGAACGTGGCTGTTCCCCTGTACAAAAATAGAAATATTTTGTCATTATAAAGTGAAGAGGATATTTTTTTCAGCCTAATACACAGAGGAAAGAATTATTTCTGACTAAATGTTGTTAAAAGTGTTAAAGATAGAAAATTGTACAATAAACCTCAATTGGCAACAACACACGGATTAAATGTTTTAGCATGTTTAGTAATCTGTAGTTTGCATTTTAATCAATAATAGTTATCCCATGAGGACTTGGTGTGTCAGTGTAAGATCATCCCGATGGCCTCCGGCCATCGGGATGATCTTACACTGACACACCGCGTCCTCATGGGATAACTATTTTACATCCCAGCTCTTCTAGACTATATGAAAAAACAATTACGCTTCATAACATCTAGTTCAGAATGCCATACAATAATTATAATATACTTTATATATTACTATATAGTATATACCCTTTATGAGCCCCGGATACAATGTTTAAATATGTTAAATTAACGAAGAGTTTGTATCCAGTCGTCTGTTGTAGGGGTATGTATCGTGGCTTTATATGCTTGAGGTCTTGAGTTCGATTCCCGCACTGGAAATTTAGTGGATTTTTTCTACGTAAATTTTGAAAGTTAGTCTTTTTTCCGCATAAATATTTCTAAGTTTTATTGTGTGTTCGACATTTCCGCCAAAATGTTACAGAACAAAAGAAAGCATGCAGAACAAAAAAATCGAGGTAGGGTGATCTGGTAGGGGGGATTCGACTCAGATCACCCCTGTTAGAACAAAGGAGTTTGGATGTAAGGGAAGATAATGACCCGACGCAGGTCATTATTTTATGCCTTGAAGCACATTTCATATATTTCAAGTATAACAACTTTGTTGCAGTGAATTAATGAATTTGAGTACATATCACTGATTGGTGTTATATAAAACTAGACATCATTATTTTAAGAAGTGAACTGGCTTGGGTTCACTGATAATTCTCTATTATAAATGCATACCCTGTACAATATTTCAGGAAGTGGGTAGTTTCCTCCCCTGACTCACTGCAATAATCATTGATCTATGAATTATCAGATATATATATATAATATGGGAAGGGATTTGTATACACGTATATCCTATCACTATTCTTCGATTCTTGTAGACGCAACAATTACTGGGATAAAGAACTATTGTCTTGCAGTATTTTTTTTCCAAACCAATTGGGCGTCCGTTTTGACTGTGTGGGATGTATAAATACGAAGCCATGTCTAGTCGGGCGTTAGATTCGATGTTTCGTATATTATAGAGTAAATTCGAAGCTCTCTGCACATTATAATGAACCATAGCAACACCTCTTCGAGAAGTCCGTAACCCGGAGGCCGGTATCAATGCAAACTTTCTGTCCTTTTAAAGCACTCATTTTCCGGTGAAAGGCCAAATTTCCCGCCCCTTATCCCGGGCATTCCTATCTATTGTATTAATTGTAAATTTTATCACCTCCTGAATATGCATGCAATATTTGCCACTGGACGTTACGAATTCCCAACACTTGGCGTCCGTCCATCGCCATCTTCTCCTCTGAACCCATTTGATTAAATTCAAACAAATATCAACAGCTTACTTCTTTCCTTTTATACCAGACGATTTATTACCCAATTTGTTTTTAAGGGTTTGGATTTTACATGTATATTGGAAACTATAAAAGATAGAATGAAATAGTAAACCTCAAACACGATTAGTAAACGTAAGTTCTACAAATAAGTCACCATGACATAAAATTCAAATTGTCTTATATGAGTTATTGGCCTTCAATAATAATTTAAGTACCAATTTAAGCGTTCTCCCCTTTTATCTTTAAAACTGTAATACATAGACAGAAATTGTAATTAACAAACCTCATCAGCAAGGAAAAATGTACTAAGTAGTCACATGACTGAAACTGTCAATTAACTTTTATTGGAATGTTTACTCTTTTACGAAGACTTTTATATTTTTAAATATTTTCCTGGACTGCTAAACAAGGAAGCTGAGATAATTTATAGAAATACCGGTCGCCCGTCCGTCCGGTCTTGTAAGCTCTCTCACGGGTATTGTTTTTATATCAAAGGTTTATGTCAGCAATATAACGAAAAAGTTCGAAAATCAGTGCAGATTAACTATTGTGAAAAAAATAATGACCCTTGGAAACATTTTTGTTATAAAAAATTGCATTGTATGCGCTCTCACGTGTACAATTCTGGCCAGAATTTTATGAAATTTATATCAAAAGTACTTTTCTGTTATGTCTCGAACCAGGTCGAAAATCAATGTCGATCAATTATTTTTTCTTGCCAGATTTGTATGGAATTTATATCAAAGGTTTATAGCAGCAAAGATTCGGACAAGTTCGAAACTTAGTGCCGACCAACTACTTAAAACAGAGTTATACCCTTGAAAATATAAATTACATGGAAAATTACTTTGTAAGCGCTCTCAAGCCTACATTTCTATGAGATATATATAGAAAGTTTTAAGGACAAAAACATTTTTTTTTAGTTATTGCCCTTGGACAGACACAAATCGTGCAAAGCGGGGGACAATGAAACTTTGTTCTTTTGTTTCTCTCAGATGTGTTTCTGTTCGGATATTGTTGCTTATTTACCTTCTTTATAACAAGCCGCATGTGTATCATGCATGGTATGATGCACTCTATGATAGAAATACATAAAAAATCTAGGTAACAAACTGAAACCTAAAGTGCTTATTTAAATAACGACTCGACAAGGTTTAGGGAATCGACTATTGAAAACCCGTGATTGGCTTCCACATTCTGCACTCCACAAGCAGTTCATACTTCTGCATATTTCAGTTGAAAGTGTATATATAGAACATTACCGTGGTCATTGTATGACAAAACATTTCAATGAAAATACTATAAACAACAAAAGAAGGTACATGAGAACTTATAAAAGTACAAATATACATTTAACAAATGGATATGTAGTATAATTGCAATATATTGTAAAATCATCCTTGAATACGTGTTATTTAAAACAAAAATTTAAAAACATGTACTTTTGATCACATAAATGTGTTTGTTGTAGAAAAAATTCCCCAAACATACATGGCTTCCTACAAGGAATGGCTGGTGCCTCCAACATACAGTGGTGTGAGCCATGTAGTCGAGATGGAGAAAATCAAAAGAAGTTTCGTGGTGTAGGGACTGCATTGAATATCTCTGTTTGGAGTGCGCGAAATTTCGTCGTTAAGGGAAAACAACTGCGAACCACAAGAAAATACCAATCCTTGAAGCTAAAAAAATTGATTCATCGATTTTAGACATTCCAGAAATGTGCCATATCCACGAAGATCAAAAACTTTCATTCTTTTGTGTAAACCATGATACAATCTGTTGTGCTTTTGTCTACGGGAACTGCATAGCACATGCAAAGATGTCAGGTCAATGGAAATAGCGTCAAAAGGCATGAGAACGGGAACACCGATAGAGGATTGAAAACGGCGCTTGTCAGATTTTTCGCTTATAATAGGTAGAATAGTCGAGGCTTACAAGAACAATTTGAGTTTAGTATCCGTCCAGAAAGACGAATGTAAAGAAAAGTTAAGAAATATTCGAAAAGAAGTTATTGGGTTCTTAGATGAACTGGAACAGGTAGTCGATAAAAGAGTAGATGTCCTTGATAAAGAATGCAAAGACAAAATTGAACAGAATATTAAAGATCTGACAACAAGAAAAAATAAATCGGAGTCCTGGCAAACTGCTATTAAAACGCTTGCAGAGCATGCTTCCGAAACAAGAATTATCGCAGCCGTTAAGACGATCAATCTTTTAAAAGGTGAAGAAGAAGCATTCTTGGATGAGTTTCAGGAGAATTTAACGGCTTACGAAATTCGGTCGTCTCCATTTGACTTTACAGGGAAGATTAAACCAATTGTAGCTAAAGTATCTGGAATAAAAATCAAAAGATTAAAACTACAGTTCCAGAACCACTAAATGATCAAACCTATCATTTTCTTCAAGAAAAGTCCATCTTGATCAGAAGATCAGTTGTTCTCAGCTTAAAATGACAAGAATTTAGTCTGCTTGTTTCGCTTTAGATAATCGCAATGTATTTTCAGGCCATTTTTTACTAAGTATTTATGACATTACCAGCGCCAGTGTTCAATCAATACAAGTGAAATATTGCCCTTTAGACATAACTTGTGATTTGAAAAATGATATTTATGCATCTTTTCCCGCCGTAGGCCTCTGCAAAATTAATAAAGAGAACTTCACAGAGGACCCTTGGTTTACCCAGACAAGCGGCTGTTTCAATTGTGTCAAGGTTAACAATGACACGATTTATTCAAATATCAACTCTCGGGAAATTATTGTCTTAAATGAAGATCAAACAATTGTTAAGTCTTTGAAAACTAAAATTAAGCTGGAGTTCATGTGCATGGCAGGCCATAATGGAATATTTATTTCTGATGGCAAATCAATTAAACATATGACTGAAAGTGGCTCAATCAGTCGTATTGCCTACACTCTGAAAAGAGACAATGAGATCACAGGACTAGACGTTGATAATCAAGGGCAATTGTATGCATGTATTTCCAACAAAGAAGTAGGTTCCATTGTGCGAATAAACACGACTACAGGATACAAGGAACCAGTTTTAGAAAATCTTGTAGCTCCGCGTGATATTGCTTTCCATCCGACTAAGAATATGTTTCTAGTTATGACTGATCACGGAAAGGAATGTTCAGTTTATGAAGTCACTAACTAACATGAACTTTTAACTTATTGTTTCAGGATAGAACTGTCGGTTGCAATGCCGGGACTTTGTTTTTGCTAAATATACGGTATAGGTTTTGCTCATTGTCGAAGGCAGTATGGTTAAATTTTAGACTCTGGTGGTTAGTTGCACGCGGCCATTTCCTTTCCCTTTTGTAAACAAACTGATTTTGTGGGGACAGAATATTTATTTTGTTTTAGTCTTGGTCTTGGTCTTGGGCAAGATCATCTTCCTGTTCTTACGAGGCCATTTATATCTATATAGACAATTAAGTAGGTCTTGCCATTTATTTTTTGTAAAACAATTTTTCCTTGGGTTTGGATGTTGAAATAGGAACACAAGGAAATCATTATAATCATTTCCCAACCCCGGGGCCCTTGATAAAGTATGTGTGCATACAATAATTTATAATGAATATAGAAAACCAATCGATCATATTAATCTCCCATACGTTTAACAAAATTGCACATAATCAATACTTTGATTTTTTGCTGAAATCTCTATAATCAAATTTTGATATTGAATTTGCTTTCGATCGGCGTTGTACAAAGGAGAGTTGATTCAATCCAATATAAAGGAATAAAGTTTTAATTTTACATGAGTATTGTTGGGTTGCTATTAAGCCCATGAAAAACAAGTTTTATCAAGTTTTTCTTTAATTTATTTACCTGTGCACTTTTTTGTGGAAGCACGTGTCATCACGAATGTAACATTTCATTTTGATATGAAGGTTAATTTTTGAATGACGTGCGATTGTTGTTAGCCAACCAAACTAACGGATTCTCATGAAACATACATGTAATGTAATTATTTAAAAGTCTATCTCAAACTAACCGCAGTTCTTTTATGTACCTTTTGTTACTCTGTTGTTCTAAACTGAAAGGGGTTGAAATAAAACAAAACCAGTTTCCCCTCAATTGTTTCATACCAGGGACTTTTTCAAAAGTATTTCATTTTTTACTTAAATTCATTTTTTCAAAGCCCTACTTTGTGCTTACAACATTATCGGTTATTTTCTTTATCAGATTGCCAAAATAGTTAACGCCCGAAAATGGCCAATAAAGGCAACTTTGTCAAATTTTTAGTCCCAAATGTTTTGATAGCATATTAAACCAAAATTCTGTTGGAAGTAAATAAGCTGTAATTTCTTTTACGGATACAAATCAGTTCATTTTAGTTAGCGACGTTCTTCAGTCAAACATTTTTCGAAAAAAAACCCAATAATATTAAAAGTTTTGTATCAAAAGATCTTCTACAGTTACCTGCAGCGTAGAACAGCATTTTGATGTTATGGAAGTATGTAAAATTGATTAGAAATATTTAAAATATATGACATAGACGCTTTTAAATTCATTTCCAGTATAGTTTGACAACTTTTAGAGTTTGACCGTGTGAGTGCAACATACAAATGGGTATTAGGCCCCGCCTCTTTAATTTATGTCCTGTTCCGTGTCAGAAATCTCGTCAGTTGTTGTCTTTTGCATCTCTCAAAGTTTTTGTCATTCAAAAATTTGATGTGATGGAAAATCTTCTAATCTGTATTTAATTTGTGACTTCTTTTGGACTCGGGGTGACATATTGTATAGACACTTATCTTTTGCCGATGGCAGTATCGTGTTGATCACATGGTGCATGCTTTTGGGTTTTCGGTTGTTGGGATACCACCTCCTTGACACTTTAATCGTTCCCAATAGAGGTAAATCCAGAAAAGTGCCTAAGATGCATAAAATTTGTAAAGTGTTAATTTCATTTTGAAATGTAATATTTTTCTACCTAAATTTTGCACTTCCTTTTATTTATAAAATACAATCTTTATACAGTGCATCTTGTCATTCGGAATTACAATGATTTGGGTAAAACAACCAGAATCATTACCGTAGTCAGATATTGGAGTTCGGGGTCGGATAGCAGGTTTTTATGCAGACTCTTTCATTGCAAGCACATATCCTGATAATGCAGCTTATAAGTCTACTACAAAGAAGAACTAGTATTCATCAAACATAACCATGCTCTGGTACTAATGAAAAACATGGTATCAGGCTTACCAATGCAAGTGGGACGTAAAAATCCATCTATGTACCCATCCATTTTTGGGGGTAATGTTGGACCAGAGACTCAAGCTATGAGGGAAGTGGGCATAATCCGACTAGACGAAGAAATTGATATAAACCAACCAATCCAAACAAACCCTGACCTTTCGAACAGGTTTGTAGGTTTGTATACAAAGTTTGTAAACACTCAAATATATACATTTAATTTTATACATAATACATTTTGTATTAACGGAAACATAAAATAATCTCATATAGAAGAAACTGGCATCAGTACACATATTTCCAGAAAGTCATTTTCGAAACTTTTAGATTTGAAATTGTGATTCAAAATTCCATTTTAAAAAGAAATACAAGATCACTCAAATGTAGAAAAAAAATGTGAGAAAATGCTAATTCAATATCAAAAGCTTCATCTTATATTTCCCTTAAGTCATGCAATTATGCAATTAAGAGAAGAAAAAAGACACTTATATAAAGCAAACATGAAATGAAAATTAACAGGGAAAATCTGTTTCTTGTAATTTTAGAGTCAAATTTAGAAGTTTTCTGGAAAGAGCTAAATGTTGAAAAAGCATTGTCACAGCAATGTTTGTTGGACTGCAATACAAACGTATAATTCCTTCTTTTATCGAAGAATATTTGATAGGTCCATATTTCTAAATATATTCCATGCACTTTCAAGATAGGAATTAGATTGGGTCTGTTCGTTGTTTGAAGAGAAAACCGAATAGAAAGAACCAAGAAAGTTTGTCGGATCTCCTCGTCCAGCTCCATACCTTGGTGGTATTGCCTTTACTTTGGCTTTGAATCCTATACCAGATGTGCGCATGTCTGATATGAAGGTGAGGATCATAAGATTGCCATCGGAAATCAATGTTTTGTTTCGCAGTCCTTCGCCGCAATATCTACAAGAAAACAAAGCATTATTTCAGATTAACTGATTTAGCTTGATACTTTAACATAACAACGTGTTTTAGTATACATTTTTTCATACATGTAATATTTGAATTATCATTAAGTTTATTTGAACGATATTGTAATATATAAGACAGTAAAAATATTGTTTGCTTAGATTTTTTGTAGGATTTGCGGGACAGGAATTAAAGCAATTGACAGCTTACCCGTTACCTTATTTGAGAACTACAGAGATTTTTGATTTTTTTGATTTTTGGTGTTTTAGCGCCACTTTTAAGCACCGCTTTTGGGCTATTTCGTGGCGGCCAGTTTTATTGGTGGAGGAAGCCGGAGTGCCCGGAGAAACCACCGACCTTCGATAGGAAAACTGACAATCCTAGTCATTTAAGATTGAGTCGAGTGCACCCGCACGAGCGGGGTTCGAACTCACAACCTCAGTGTTGACTGGCTAGTGATTATAGTAGTATCTACTTAGACCACTCGGCCACTGAGGCCCCAGAACTACAGAGAACGAATTTAAATAAAATCCAATTCAAAATTTACCGAAGTTTCAACATTTAACATTACATATATGTGCAAACCAATTTTGTGTATCATGTTACATCGTGTTGTTCAGTCTTCGGTTTTCTATGTTGTGTTTTGTGTATTGTTGTTTGTCTTTTGGTCGTTTTTTGCTTTTTGCCATGGCGTTGTCAGTTTGTTTTCGACTTGTGAGTTTGAGTGTCCCTTTGGTATCTTTTGCCTCTCTTTTGCAAGTAAACAGCTATGACAGAATAACATATAAAGTAAAATGGAAGACAATACACTGTCTCACAATAACTACTAACAAATAATAAATAGTACAGTCCAAAAAAGGAGCCATTTATAAGAATGAATAATAACCCATCGCCAAAAATTATCTTGGGCAACACCCAATAGTATGTTTATTTTTCCAAGTTTCCTAAAATTATCAGATTTTTACCGATATCTATGAAATATTCCTAAAATTATCAGATTTTTACCGATATCTTTGAAATATTCCTTATTTCCCCACTTAAATGAATAAAGCAAATATTTTATTTTTTCAAACTCTTATTAAAGAACAAGAATATATGATACATAATAATATGATACAAAAGTTTTTTGTAAACTTACAAATTGCACCTATAATTTTAACTTACTTCTTTCCTGTATCTAATGCACTGTTTGATTTTTGTACTAGAACATAATCGTCTTTACAACCACTTGTTACGTCCAGTTCAAAAACCTCAAATGTTACTTCTATCCGTCTGTCTCGTCTTGTCTATAAAAATATCATTCATAAAATTTCTGAAATATTTTTTTCATATAGCAGAACAATAAGTAGCAAAAAGGAAACGAATCGATAACGATTTGTTTTTGTTGCGAAATTAATTCGATTGCTTGTGATATTCTGCAGGGATGATTCTACTATATAGTTTAGGAAAAATAAAAAAACGATATTTCCAGAAATGTTTTCGTCACCGATTTAGGCGACTATAATTTTTGATAGTTTGTCGTCAAAACGTTTTAAAATCAGGATAAGAATGCTGTCAACGATCGCATTTTATTAACAACGATTTAATTATGTCAACATGTATTAAAAACGATTTTAGCAGCCGGATTCAATAGTGATGAAAATGTTATGGGTGTTTTTGATCTCTTAAAAGCAGATCGCCCACGAGAGGTTATATAATATGATGAAAACTTGTTTTGTAAAAGAAATTATTTTATATTTAGTCAGGCTCTATTTCCCCAAAAGACTAAAGTTTGGGCGTGTTTGAAAATACATGTTGATAATAGATCATTCATGAAATAGGATGTCAACATTATAGAAATGTTTCAAAAGTTGTGAAGATGATCCAAATAATATTAAAATACAATGTTTCAATGCTTTAATTTCCTGTTTCTTCATGTTCTTAGGGTTACACCTAAAGTAAAACTATGGCAACCTTCTATATATTAAACATGTTAAACAGCAAGCAAAAATCACAAAAATATCTTATCTGATAAATTAAGTACTTTAACTTTTGTAATAGCTTTTCTAAATTCGATAATTGGCCAGTTCAATTTGAAATCCATTTGAATCGAGGTAAATTTATAAAGTTGACCTGTTGTTGAAAAAAATCCCCAATTTTCAGTGGTTTATGTTAGCTGTTATATATGTAAAAGGCCGAGGTTACCATAGCTAAGATGCAAGCTTACAAAAGATAGTGCATCATGTGCACTGATCTTCATGTAACAACTTCCCTGGTCTCAATCCAATAACTGTCAAGTGGAAAGTAATATTTCGCCCACTCGCTGG
This sequence comes from Mytilus coruscus, assembly GCA_017311375.1. Classification (NCBI taxonomy): domain Eukaryota; kingdom Metazoa; phylum Mollusca; class Bivalvia; order Mytilida; family Mytilidae; genus Mytilus; species Mytilus coruscus. Next base: position 21,178,625 of record CM029604.1, read on the forward strand.
CAAAGCTTGAACTTTTAAACGTTGAACGTTGATAGTTTTCTGCGAGTAAAACGTGTAGGTTTCTTAAAGGTACTAATAATTCCCAATCACAATCTCCATATGCAATTTTTAGCATGATTAATAACGTGATAACTAAAGAGACCAGAATATAATCGTAAAATGTATGCTCAACATGAAACTTGGATTTCTGTTGGGAACATATAGTATTCAGAATAAAAGATGTTAGGTACACGCAAATGTTAAAAGATATGAAAGACTGGTATCGGCATTCTATTTTAAAACTTTTTCATTTCAATATTGTAATTTCTTATTTTCAATTTGACATTTCTCACTTTCAACTTGACATTTTCACATTAAAATTTTGATTTCTAAGTTCTTATTTTCAAGTTCAAGTTTCTCAGTTCCAATTTGATCCAATTTGGAACTGAGAAAAGTCAACTCGGAACTGAAGAATATCAATTTTGAACTGAGAAATGTCAAGTTGGAAGTAAGAAATGTCAACTTGAAAGTGGGAAATAGAAATCTTTATCTAGTAGCCCCAGAATTAAAAGCTTCGAAAGCGAAAACAGAAAACGTTTGGTAAGTGTGACATTCATTTAATATCCCGGTCCACCTTAAAAACCTATTTTTGCATTTTACTCCTCAATATATCTGTTATATTTGCAACTGGACATTTAAAAATCTACTATTAAACCATTACTCTATCAAAATTTGATTTAATACAAGAGTTGTTCACCTGTATAACATATTGACATTCCATGCTGTCTGTGTATTCGTTGGGATATCCAGGGGAGGTAATATACTGTTCCTTTTTTCTAAGACGAAACCTGCCACCACATGCTGTGTCTGAAATAAACAGATAATACTATATTGCTTGTTTCTTAGACGAAACCTGCCACGTGAAAGATAAAAATGAGCTCAAGGTCAGGTGACAATGACTTGCTGACAAGGTCTCATCATGACTAACTCCATACAAATTTGGATCATCTGAGCTGGATAAGATACTGATTTTGAAACAAGAAGATGTGGTATGATTTCCAATGAAACAACTCTCCACCAGGCCCTCATGTTGTGTCTGAAATAAACAGATAAAACTATATTGCTTGTTTCTTAGACGAAACCTGCCACCACATTCTGTGTCTGAAATAAGCAGAAAATATACTGTTGCTTGTTTTTAAGACAAAACTTGCCACCACATGATGTGTCTGAAATAAACAGATAATGAACTGTTCTTTGTTTTTAAGACAAAACCTGACATCACATGCTTGTCTGAAATAAACAGATGATATACAGTTGCTTGTTTTAAGACGAAACTTGCCACCACATGATGTGTCTGAAATCAACAGATAATATAATGTGTTCCTTGTTTCTAAGACGAAGCTTGCCACCACATGATGTGTCTGAAAAACCCCAGATAATTACTGGTAATATAATCGAATTAGTTTAAGACTGAAATAAAGAGATAATCACGGGTAAAATATACGTATAAAGACAAGCTGCCTTAAGGTTTACATCAGTGGCGTAGCCGCTTGAAAATAAATTGTAAGCAGGGGGTCTGTAGTGGCAGTCCCCTTCAAGCTGAACAATTATAGTAAAATTCTTAGTGAAAAAAAAGTTTTATAAAATTATTTGTAAGAACATGCTTACAATGCTACACTGGTGCTATGCCAGTGTACACGTAGCTGTAATCAGATTCTTAATTTCTGGTAACTGAATAATTGTATTGCTGATTTTTCATTTTCACCAACGAAATGTTAAATTATTAGTCCTTTCACACCAAAGAAATAACGTAGCTATATTTGCTTTCATTAAGAATAAAGAATTGGAAAAAAAAGGCGTAATTTCCATTTTATAAGCACTTCATCAATCATCCGTAACCCAAATAATTCAATCGTTATCTTTCGCTGCTCTATTATAGCTACGTATGCGTATGCAGTAACGAAAGTAGGAGAGATCGATTTCGGGGAGGGACTGAATTATTCGATTTACATTAATCAGTTGTTAACTTAAATCTAAATTATATCGTAAATACTCTCCTTTTGAGACAACCATAATGGTAACTAATGTATAAGAATAAAGTTTTTCGTACATGTTTCATCCATATGAAGCAGCAACAGAAATAATAGAGATATAAGCATAATATATGAGTCTGGTGAAGAGGAACCGTGAGGATCCTGTACCGGAAAACATTATTAAGTATCATTAAGTATAATTATGATCAATATAAATGAAGGCGTGTTAGTTTGTTTACACGGAATGTATAAGCATAGAGCAAGGTTCAGTCAGAATGGGACGGTATATTCGGAAATTGCCACAATCTGCATTTTAAAGAACGACCGAAATAATTTTTCTCGATGTCTGACGAGAGTGACCTGTTTCAAAGCAAAAGATCAAGTCAAATGACGATGAAAATGTCCATCTAAAATTCCCACCGGTCGTTCAACTTTGTAGCATCTGCTTATCTTATTTATATTTTAGTATGTTTGTATCTTGAATAATTATTATGTTCAATGTATATTTGATTTGAATACAAATAACACGGAAGCCGTTGGAACCCCCGGTCTTTTGTTGGTATATTTCGTGTTGCTTAATATTTCGTTTTCGGTGTGGTGTTTTGTGGACGGTTGTTTGTTCTTTATGGCAATTGTGTTTTCATTTTTTATTGGACCTTTATTTTTTGATTGAACGCTAGATATCTTCTTTCATTTTTCCAAAACATTTGCCACTGGACTTTAACCGCAAACAACATTCAACTAATCTTGAGTAAAAATATTAAACTTATTTACTATACTAGAAATATATTTTCTTGTAATAATGATTTCCGTACCGAAATTCTTCATGCAGATAAATCCTCTATTGGAATTCTTTGAACAAGGCCCAATTGACAGGAACTGACCGTCAGTGGACCCACAAGTATCTCCTTCCTCTGTACCGAGATCGTGAATTGGCCTAAAACGAAACATGGAGTATCAAGTGCAGAAAAATACGAAATATAAATTAAAGTCATATGAAACGAGTTTCTAGTAATTTTAATGTTATCGGAATTATTGAACCAATGCATACATTTATACTAAACTAAGTCCTGTATGTACGTTTTTTAATATTTATTACGAATCTATAACGTATTATCAACAAAAAAATATTTCCTTCAGTGATTGTTGATCGCGACCGAATTAACTTTCGAGTGTGTTGCCGAACTTTTATGACTGGATTGTGCATGATATGCTTTATAAGTTATACAATATGCACTAGACTAACATATATATAGCAATCTAATAGGTACTTACATTAGGGAATCATTGTATGCTTGGCCATCAAGCCATTGGTAATAAGGTTGACTGTTTAACCATTCGCTGGCAGTTCGCTTAACTCCTAACCAGATACTTTGGGTGTCGCCAGTAAACTTCATTTCTTCAAGAGTATTCACCACCCAATCCTACAGAATATAATATATGTTTGAACTTATTTTAATTTTACATAAATTCATTCGGTTTTTATTTACATACCATCTTTATAATTGGTATAATAGTTTTTAAGATGTGTTGTTTTACAGATGCACTATGGAAAAATTGAAAATTGAAGATGACAACAGGTAAACTTTTGAACAGTGGCTGATGTGATAGTTTTGCTTTGTTTAGAGTTTGCTCTTTTAGAAGTCTGGAATATATATAATTTTACTGTTTTTTTTTGGCAAATTGGAAATTTAAAAATGATGAAATGAAAATGCATAAAGCAAAAATAATTTAAATAATTTTGCAAATACAAGCTGAGCATATAGTCGGAAGACAGCCACGCTATCTGCAAGTTAAAGCAACCTTACAATAACTCATTCAAGGGTCCATAAACGATGTACGTAGAAAACAAATTTTCGCCCAATCAATCAAATCCTGTTTTTTTTTCATAAGTTGTAGTTCAAATTTCCGGTCCGTCATACGAACGATCCACTTTACACATAATTGTATAATTAGTAATAATCGATTTATTGTTATCGCTGTGAGTATGGATGCAAAATTGGCCACTAGACGTTAGCCTAGCAACAGACGATCAAGTAATTGAAACCAAATACAATTATTAGTTAAACATATAAAACACATAAGGAGCTATGGTACGATTGCCATGAAACACTATCCATATTGACCAAAGGACAAGATTTGAGCAGTTTCAGGTCACAGAGAACAGGGCGGGTCCAGGTGAGGGCGTAATGGGCGTACGCCCCCTTTTCAAAAAAAAAAAAACAAAAACTATAAAATATAGATGCTCCAAGTCAGGAACCGTTACATAAGGGCATTTCACAATTATTTTATGTTTTTAGCAAAAAAAGGTTCAAAATTTTTCGCCTCGCTCCGCTCGGCCAAATATTTCATTCTACGCCCCTCTTTCAAATATCCTAGAAACGCCCTGGAGAACAACTCATACAACCATACATTGCAAATGATTGTACAGCCTTACACAAAATACTGTAAACCAACTTATTTTCGCGGATACTTTATTTCGCGTTTAGCCCTTACAAGCCCACTTCGTGACGATTTAATTTCGCAATTTTCAAATTTACTTCATGTAGTTAAATAAGGAAAGATCCAAGCTTTACATATTCGCGACGATTTATATTTGCGTTATTTTTCTACTCGCGAAAGTCGCGAAAAATAAATCGCTCCAGAAAATTAGTTTTACAGTAATAGGTAAAGTCATTTCTTTTCTTCTAAAAATGCTGCTACTGAGTACAGTTATGAATAAGGTGGTCAATTCTGAATTCATGGCAATATACAAATTGGTATTTATCTTAAAATTGCTTATTTTTCAACATTAAGATAATACTGAAGTTTGATTTTTACTTACAATCACTTTTAATTGTCCAATATATATAAGTAAATCACAACATGTAAGAACAAAAATAATGCAACAACAACCAGTGAACACCAACACAAATGATATGATTTATTGTGGTTTGTGTAACGTCCAGTGGCTGATATTTCATTTATTTGACACACACATTAGTAATTAATCACTTCGGTCTGTTTTGCAAGGTAGATTGACCGAGACTACTGGTTCATTCCTTTTTGTCATTGATCATGTATATCTATTAAAACTTTTTTTTGTTGGTGTGTATTATTCACACACACCAAACGGTACATGTTACAAATAAACTGAAAAAGTTCTATCTTAATATTTATTTTATCTATTTTCACATGAGTTACATTAATTCAATCAAAGTTATATTTTTGTTAATATGATATTTTAAACTATTATTAGCTGATGATGTTGGAATATATTTAACGTTCAGTGGCAAATATTACATGCATATTAGGACACGAACAAAAAAAAGTCATGTTAATTTGAGTATGAACCCTGCGTTGTTATATACAGTAACTGCTATGATTAGCAGGTTTTAACGTGCTACATGTAGTTCATATGATAACAGATCCTCTTTCCATGACACATTTTTTTTTATTCCAAGCAAAACAATCTTTTCTCTTACCTAAAATTCCTGCATGATCAGTGAAGATACAGCCAATACCAATTTTTACCACGCCTAGGGATAGAAACTAAAACTTTTCCAAATCGTGGAGAGCAACGCTACCATGAATTAAATTACCGAGGAGATAAGAAACTTTTGAGTGAGGATAGGAGAATATTTTGTACCAAGAACGTGCATGTATAACAGTAGTAAAAGATTGAATATTTAGAAAAAATGAGAACAAATAGAGAGCTGAATGGCAGCCCAGAACCGTTTGGTTTGATACCTTAGAAATGATTCAGTTTGATTTTAATTGATTAACAGAACTCACCCTTTCGACTCCGGTTTCAAATGTGACATGAGTTGCTCTCTGATTTGTACAGAAATTTAAAGCTGCGTCGTACGTGATGTAAATACTAGAATAAAGTCTGTAACAACGACCATTAGCAAATATCCACCCTCCTGGACATCTCCAAGTTATTACTGAAAATAGAAATAATGCATGTTTAGTTTCTACAGTAGCCGAAAAAACAAATTAATCAGTGCTCTTCTTTGAACTGTAAACCATTTAATTTTCGAGACTTGTCGAGTAGAAAAATGTAGCGAAAAAAATTGTCGCAAAAATGTTAAATTTGGATCTACTCGTATATGAAATGAATTGCCGCGAAATCGTCCGTAAAGGGTTCAATGCAAAACAAATTGTACGCGAAAATAAGTTGGTTTACAAAACTGTGACATGTATGAAAATTATTCCAGGAAATAAATGTACTGTAATTAGTAAGTTGTTCAGTTTACCTTTCAAAAGACTTAACTAGGAACAATTGAGATTAATGCATTGAAAGATTTTTTCGACTCTTACAGCTGACACGTTAAAAAGGAAAAGTTCAAGAATGTGATATTCAATGATGCCCATTGTCCGTAGATCAAAATATATGTAACTTACTTTTTTGGTATCCAGGTATCGGTGCTTCACAATGGTAACCTATAAAACCATCCGGACATATACACTTGCAGGTGCTGCCACCTATATAGCCTCCGTTCAGACATCGCTTAGATTTGTCGCATTGCTCTTAATTAATAGAAACAAATGTGAATAATATATTGTGTCTTTGTAGACAGTACGAGGAACAAAGTTTACATATAGATGTTGTGAATGGATATAAAATGCAAATTTTGGAAGAAATTAAGAACAACGAATATTTAGTAAATTAATATTGCTGTGAATTTCTATTTGTTTAACTTATTCTATGAATTCTTTGTTTTGATAAACACATCCAGTAAACGAAATCACTTTGTAAATGATAAAAAATAAATATAATACTCTAGGCAAATGAATATGATGAAGAGGAATACGAGAAATACTCCCAAAGATACTAACAAACTAGATATCATTGAGATGGGAGCCATCTCTGTGGGCCCCGCTGTGAATAATGTGTGGTAAAAAATTTGTATCTTTATCATTGGACATGGGGTTGTCAACTGAAACCGAAGTTTATGACCTTGACCTTTGACCTAGGAAGTTGTACATAAATTATGACACACCCTCTGGTGTTGGTTTATATACATGTCAAGTATAAACTTTGAAATCATAACGGTTCTCAAGATATAGAGCGGACACGATCTTTACCATAGGACATGGGGTTGTCAACTAAAACCAAAGTTTTTAACCTTGACCTTTGACCTAGGAAGTTGTACATACATTATGACACACCCTCTGGTGTTGGTTAATATACATGTCAAGTATAAACTTTGAAATCATAACGGTTCTCTAGATATAGAGCGGACACAATTTGTTACGGACGGACGGACGGACAGACGGACGGACGGACTGATCACTATAGGGCGTCCGCCATTCGGCGGGGCCCTAATAACCAATATATCAAATCCACAGCACACTTTTGTGCTATTCTTCAACCTTAAAACTGCAAGGTTTTCAATTATGAATTTTAAACACGACCGAGACATTATTTTAGTGTGGTACTCTCCCTTGTTACTCAGGTAACTTTGCTCCGATGTTGTCAAAGTCAAAAGACAAAGGACAGACGAACCAGTCAATATTTGTAACTTACCGTTACATCTATAAGCTCTGTTTACCCACATTGAATCATAAAAGCTGATTTTTGTTGCTCGACCAATGACGGATTGATAGGCCGGATCTTTAGTTTCCAATACTACCTGTCCGTTATTTGACCAAGTCTGAAACAAAAGACAATTTCTTACAGGATGTATATTTTTTGTCAACCTTAACATTATATACTATGCATTTCCTTTAATATATAAAAATATGATAGGGATCGCAAAAAATACCGCACAATACAAAAAAAAAGCAAAATAACAAAATAACCAAACTCAAGGGAAAATTCAAAACGGAAAGTCCCTGATCAAATGGCAAAATCAAAAGCTCAAACACATCAAACGAATGGAAAACAACTGTCATATTCCTGACTTGTTACAGGCATTTCCCTATATAGAAAATGGTGGATTAAACCTGATTTATAGTTAGCAAAACTTCTCACTTATTGCTGTTAAATTGGGGAAATTGATTATTTCAAAATTAAAATCGTCTCGTTTGTCATAGATTCTGGTACTGAGATGACCGCTTATGTCAAATTCGAGGTATAAGTCTAAAAAGAGGCGGAGGAAGCCGTGTCTGTTGTTTCTTTAATTTACCAACAATCAACTACTCCGAAAAAAACCCCAGACATACAAACAACGAACAGAACACGAACTAAAAGTTTCTTGGTCTATTGGTCAAACATGTGGTGGGGTAAAAATAGTTTTACGTTTCGGAATTCCAAAAGTTTGACCTAAAACTACATAACAGTATAACTGTATGCCGAGGCAATTATACTAAGTATTAAACACTGAATTTCCAGTGTTTTCTCTTAACATATTGGGATTGATTTGTTGATTGATATTTAATGTCTACTGGCAAATATTACTGTACCAGGCATATTTATGTTAATATTATACGAAATTGATCTCTGCGTTGTACTCTTCTTACATGCACGCTGAGCCATACATTTGTAGTTAACGTGCGAGCTCACAAGGGAACAATTGGCAATCTCCCGAGGGTCTTTCTGTTTCTTTTATCAATTCAAACAATTCTTCTCTATAATACTTACTTTTTAAGCAATTCTTCTCTATAGTACTTATTTTTTGGTATATTATTCTCTATTCTTTATATTTTAGTACCCCATGCTTCTATATTCTAGTCTCATATTTTTTATTCTTAATTATTTAGAATATTATACTCTATCATTGTCTATAAACCCCACCTGATTTATTCGAGTTTTTACTCTTACTTATTAAGCATATGCAGTAGCCAATTGCACAAAATTACGATATACACGACTAGAAATCGAACATTGGATTTCCTTCTGTGCCATAAGAAAGGAAGAAAGCACTGCACCACGAGACCCAGTAAGAGGTTTAATATGACAAGACACAAACAACGATTCGTCTGTTTCTGAATAAAAGAATTCGTGTACAAGCCAGAGAAAGTAGTATACTAAATAACATAGTATCTGACTTCTAATCAAAATATGTAAAAATATGTACATTTTGTTTATTTATGCTCGATATGCTACAAATGCCAATTGAACCTTACTGACCTAGTGTAGGTCACTGTACATTCCTTTTTTTTTTACATTATTTGAAATGCAAATTCATGACATTAAAACAGGCAATTGGTGCATATAATCATGGTAATTGTGTATAATTTCATAATAAATTCATATTTATGATACATGGTACTGATGTGACTTTTAAAATTCTTTTGAAGTAATACATATCATTATTGAAGTTGGCCACCATTGAGTACAAAAATGATTAATTCGTGGAATTTGAAATTCCAATCAGATATTTTTTTTGTTTTAGGTCAAAGATTTCGAACACTATGTCTAAATTACCGATTTCTTTATTAGGTTACTAAATAAATGCAATTTTTCACAAATAATTCATGTACATGAACGTTTTTGCAGATAATATATATTTTTTAGTTAAATACAAACGTTCGGACGACCAAAGACAAGGAGGGTGAGGTACGATAAAAGTCATTATGTGGCACCTGAATTTTCAAAATCAGTAAAATGTTATAGCCTTTCAAAATATCGCGCAGAAGTACGTCCATTATTCATTTTTTTCAAAATTCAATAATGAATAATGAAATAGTTCATCATTCATTATTCAACGTTTAGTAATGAACAGTAAATAATGAAATAGTTTTTATTTATTTATTTAGTTTCAGAGAATAAACTAGTGGGTTTCCCCCAACAAAAAACATAATTCTGTTGATATTTATCAATAAACGAACAGGTTGATATCATCTGGACACTTTTGTACAGAAAAGTCAATTGTGATGTCATAAACATGTTGAAATTGACACATTTTTAGCAAAATTGACCATTGTACACTGTGTGTGACATAGCTGTTGGACGAAATAACTATGAGCAATATGATTGAGATATTAGCCTTACCTAAAAGATATTCTATACTCATTAACATCTGTGTAAAATACATGTGGTAGCAAAATATCTTTTTGGGTTAAGCTGTTGCTCATATCTAAGTATCAATAGCAAGATCACTAAATGGATTTTGTACAATGTGCAGTTTATGCAGTTTTTCACTAAAGCCAAATAGTTTGAAGCCATAATGCAAATATGCAAGAAAAAATTCAAAAATAGTAATACTGATGTCACGTAGAGAGAATAATAGACATTTGTGTCTTGCTTTATGCAGTTACAGCAATATTTCTATTGAAACTGGACAATGATTTCTAAAGTTTATATATCTAGATTAACTAGTGGTGTTTTATTACATATTATAAATGAGCCATAGGGCGTATTAAAACCTGAACACATCAGCAAAGAATATCCCACTTTAGTGTGGTCGGTGAAATAGGATGGAAATACTGTAAATGTTTGCAGAATATAATATTTGTTGACGGTATATAAGTCAGATAATGCATATTTAAAGGTTTTCTTGTCGTTTAACACACCTCAGGGTGTCAGGATTGACCATAGAAAGACCTCCCTACGGTCGGTCTTTTATTTGACCAATCCTGACACCCGTCGGTGTGTTAAACTTCAAGAAAAACAAAATATGCATTATCTATATGGAAACAGCTGAAGGATGTTATTTGGTAGATTAATAATACTTTTTTGATTTTCGATTTCAAGGTGCCAAAAACTGGCCTTATCATACCAAGTCCTCTCTCCTTTAATAATTTGACCTGTAGTTTTTGCTTTATCCATTTTTGTAGTTGCGATGTTGTTTCATTGACAGGTCTCATTTCTTATTTAATTTGAATTTGACAAAGAAAGCAGCATGGAAATGAGTAAGGTACATGTATGTGTCCTTCAACAGACCGATCAACTTTTGAATTCAAATAACCGAAAAGGAAGTACACTCACCCTCCCCAAAAACATAATTTCAAAGACAAGTTTAAGAATTCCGTTCAAATTAAGACTATGCAATTTTGTAAAAATTGAGGACAAGAATATTGTTGAGGGGGGACATTGTAATGACCAGGAGTACATACAAAACATAACACAGGATGTAGTACGAAAAGCAACATACCTTTGGTTCATAATGCATGAACTTGTAGAATCATGTTCGAATTAAGACAAGGCAGTTTTGCAAAATTTGAAAACAAGACTTGTGTTGCCTGGGAATGTTCCATCGAAACTTAATCGGACATTGTAATTGCCAGGACTACATAAAAAGTAGGGGGTAGTACGAAAACCAACATACCTTTGGTTTATAATGCATGACGCTGGCATAGTCATACACCGTTCCGAATAAATCATAGGGAGTTCCACGCAATACAGTCGTTTCAAACTGAAAGAAGGAAGGTACGTTGATATTATCATAGTGGACTATAACGTAACCATCTCTATCCGCTCGGCGCTGTGTATGGATATGGCCAATGGCATGACCAATTTCATGGACTATAGAAACTGTCTGAAAAAAGTAAAAATTGCCTTTCAGTTTAATGAATAATACTACACAAATGGAACAAACATTTAGTGGTTGTCGTTGGTTCATGTCTGTCATATTAGTTTTTCATAAACTGTTTTGTATAAATTAGGCAGATAGTTTTCTTGTTTGAATTGTTTCACATTTTTCATGTCGGGGCCTTTTATTACTGACTATACGATATTGGGTTTTCTCATTGCCGTACGGGGACCTATAATTACTTTTCCATTTAAAGATATTTTATTTGTTATAACATATAGTAAAAAGAATCAGACACAAGATATCACAACTTAGATAGTCCTCTCCTAAATATAATAAGTTATAATATATAAATATAAAGACATGCAACAACAACATTATATAATTATAGATTTGTACAATAGTTATAGAAAAAAGTTCACAATTTCCCAAATAGATAAACAACAGTCCTACGTCATAAAGCATATACATCGACATACTAAACTATATCAGTTCAAAAAAGAAAGGAAAATATCTTTCTAAAGGTCAAAACGTTTTCCGAATAAAATGCAAGACTTCTTTAATTAAGGATGTATTTTGACTTTGAGCTAAATTTTCGTTTCCATTTAGTATAGTAACAAGATCCAAAGACGGGACAAAAAGTATTTTGTCTAAAAGGTAAATTCTGATTTTTGCATAAAGCGGACATTCAAAGAAAAAATGAAATCTGTCTTCAGTCAGACTGGACTTTTTTGAATTTTCATTTTTCCCGATTATTTCCATTTTGTTTTGTTTTTCTTTATGGAAAGTGAATACATGACGTCCATTATCACTGAACTAGTATATATATTTGTTTAGGGGCCAGCTTAAGGACGCCTCCGGGTGCGGGAATTTCTAGCTGCATTGAAGACCTATTGGTGACCTTCTGTTGTTGTCTGTTCTGTGGTCGGGTTGTTGTCTCTTTGACACATTCCCCATTTCCATTCTCAATTTTAATTTTACTTATGTTAACATAGAATTAGTTGTCAATTGAATGACTTACATCAAAACAACCGGGACTGATGCCAATAGTTTGTGGTTGTCTACTAGAAAGTCCAATCCTAGAGAAACATCTGAAAGATTAAAAACATCATCAGGACATTTAAAAATCACTTTCACTAAGTAAAGTCTATATAGTACATTAGTTTTGAAAAAAAGAAATCGAAAACCTGATTATTTTAGTTGCAATTGGCTTTGAACCATGTTTAAGTAACTGTGAGTACTCTAAGATCGGTACGTTTTGTCTTTTGTCATTTTGTGAGTTGTTTAAGTGTTTCGTGGTTATCGGATGAGTCAAGCTCTGTTTACTCGCCACTCCATATTATATATGTGTTCGTCCCAAACTGGGAGATCGCCGTCGATTGCAATTTTTTTTAAATTGTTTATGGTTTTAAGAGAAATCAGGTCGTTGGCCTCTTTTTTTTATACTTGTTTCACAAATTCGTCATCCCGGGGCTTTTTATATATCGTACTATGTGATATTGGTATCGCTCATTGTTGAAGGTCGTACGCCGGTGACCAGAAGCTATACACATCCTTGTTGTTTGGGGTTTGTTGGGTAGTTGTTTCATTGGCAAACATACCACATCGCCTTAATTGATATATCGTCATGAATATTCATGAAATATTTGACATTTGACGTTAAGCTAGCACCAACCAATCAGCAAATAATATATTCATATAATATGAGACAATGCCGAGACAAGAAAAAGCGTAAAAGTATAAATTGATCTTAGTCACATTTTTGACAGTACTTACGTTGACCCAAGATAAAATTCAACATATCGTTTGACGCCCATTTGTTTTCGCAATTCTTCCGTATATGGTACAAACTGAACACACGTGACCTCCTCCCATCTGTTCATAGCAACCCGTATCTTTTTCTGTTGCTCTTCAGCTGTTTGCAAGAAACAGAAAGTTCACTTATTTATGTACATGTGGTTACATTGTATGTCAAGACTTAAATCATTAATTAATAAATGAAGACCGGAACAATTTTCAAGGAATGTATAACTTTAATTAATTTGAAAAGATATCAAATTTCATAAGTCATTTTTAATCTTTTTTTTTTATATATATTTTAACATTCAACACATATACCAGTTGATATGATAATTGTTTCCTTTCATGATTCCACCAATCAAAATTTGCCACGAAATTTCCAAGAGTGTTGAAAGTGGCGTTTAACACCAACACACAATCAATCAAAGAGTTGGTTGGCCGTTATGGAATATTTGTGTTACAAAAGACCAATGATATGCCAATATTGTCGTAACAACAATCCTGTTTTCTCTTCCTCGATCTTCCGGGAAATTTTCTGCGCTAGTTTTATGCTTAATATGCTTTAATTTATATAGTGAGGACAGCTTTGACCATGTGATCTCAAATTTATTGGATAGATCTCAGTAAATGTGAATAATTCAACTTTGATTAACGTCAAGTGGAAACTATTTCATGAATATTTAAAACTAGACAATCATTTGGTGTCTGGTGGATAGTTGTATCATTGGAAATCATGTTACATGTTCATATTACTATAATGAGCTTGGTTTCAGAGAAAAATGTATAAAACATACGAGATGACGATGCCTGTCACAAGGATAATTTTACAATGATTTGATTGATTAGGTATTGCTAGTCTGGTACCCAGCCGTTATTTGACAAACTTGATACATTTGTATATTCCGAAGGCATATTTAATATTTTACGGAGTGAACCAATCTAATCTCAGTTGCAAATTCAAAATGATGCAATACAATTGGTTTCAAAGAGAAATTTAGATAATATGCTTGGCACAAGGATAATTTAACAATCAATGTATGTTAACCAATGATTGCATGTAAAACTACCATTTGATACTACATGTACATGTTTGTACAAACTAAGTAATTTTGTCTTATCTATGAGTATAAAATTGGTCGTTTATATTCATTATTCAAATGATTTATACAGTTTACCATAATCATAGTTTTTTTTTCACATTTCACAAAAATGTAGACAAACATTCAATTGTACATTTGTAATTGGAGATTCTTAGATAAAGCTAGTCGGAGCAGATTTTAGATCTTTATTAAAATTACTGTAACTGCAATTTTCTTTATTTGAAAAAAATATATTTTCTTCTACATGTTTTTCGTTGTTTATCGAGATAAATGAATTTTCACATGCAACTTGGCCATGTCGAAATGCAACAGAATAAATTTCATTTTATCGATATAAAATTTATAGGGGTTAACCAGGTCGTTGCTTTGAATATACCAGTAAATAGTTGATTCTCATACAGTGTAAAACAACCAAAGTTACGGAAATTCTAAAGTGAGCGTAACATCGTTACGACATTAGTTTTTTTTCCCCAAACATCTGAGGGGCTCAAAAGCAAAGTGACTCAAAAGCTAAGTGGCTAATTCCTACTTAACTTCTAATAATCATTTAAAAGACTTGTCTAAAGCACTGTCTAGTATATGACTTCATAGAAATTTAAAGAACAGTTTTTTTGAGAATTTACTTTTGCTTGATTTACGTACTGACCATTCATCTTTATATTGGGGGAATGGTTTTTATTTATCGGGACATAAACTAATTTCAAACTACAAGAACAAGAATTTTGTTTCTTAAAAAATCAGTATTATATTTGTTTTCCCCTACTGTTTAATTAAAATTGTCTTTCCGTTTTTGAAACAATTCAATTTTTTTCTACAAATTAAAGTGTTAAAGAAACAAGTTCCCCTCTCCCCCAACAAACACACAAAAAGATGAATGATCGTTGCATTATCCTGGTTTAATTGTCGGGGCAAATTTCCGACCTCAGCTTTTGCAGCAGCCCATCAAGTATAATCTGCAGAAAATTAAACTACTTACTATATTGAGAAGCAGGTATAGCATACGGGATTATTCCATCTGGCCATAGTGTTATAGCTGTTTCCCTTCGCACACGTGGGTTACTGAAAACCTGTGAAAAAATAACAATTTCGATTCAAAACCCCTTTCGTCGTTCGATTTAACGATTAGAATATTTGTTACCAATTCAAGGTCAGTGTCTCTGCCAGACAAAGAATATAATTATAACTTATTCAGTCATCAAGTGCAATCGTAACTACTCGGTCATTCTCGGAATGTTACGATTGTTATCAAGTGTTCATGCCCTTGCTGATTCAGGTAAATGCAAAGGGTCGCAGCATAGAAGAAACTACGAATTGCACTTAAAATAAAACTGAAGATCATTTTCGTTTTTTGGTGTATGATAATAATCTTATATCATATAAAAAAAAAATGTTATAATGATGATAGTAAATGGGACATATATACAATAAAGGTAAAAAAGGAAGAAAAAAAAAAAAAAGAACACAGGTGCTTGAGGACAGGACAAATTTTTTGCCCTCTCCATGCAATCTTTCAAAAATCGGGTATTTTTCTGTTTTCTAATAATTTCAATTGTTTTCGTTATTTTCTGTGTTAAACTTTCAAAAGTATACTAAATATAACATGTGTTATTTGTTTACTGTCAATTGTTAGTTTCCTATCCACAACGGCCACTGATTGTATATATAGAGCGAAGGTATCTCACTTCGTACCTTATCACTTATTTTCCCATATGAATTCTCAGAGGAATCCCAAGCCCTATTCATAGAATATTTACTTTCCTTGGGGTCAGCGGGCATGATTCGTTTCCGCTATCATTCTTCTATTTAAGGAGTCGAAACTTTTAATCAAACATGACCTATAATGGTTTACTTTTATAAATTTTGACTTGGATGGATAGTTGTCTCATTGGCACTCATACCACATCTTCTTATATCTATGACATCTAGATCTGTCGGGAGAACGGATCGACTTTTCTAGTAATAAATTAATCGTTGCTTATTTACTGTATAAGCAGGTCTATACAGTTTTTAACCATCGCGATAGAACATTTGAAAGAATACCACAATATTCTGTTGTGTAAATTATAAAAGACAACCGTATTATGTTGGCACATTTAATATTCCTGAAAACTTAACGAACTTTTGTTTAAGAATTGAAGCTCATTTAGAATGAAGCGCGGAGCTTCATATTAAAAATGTGCTCACGATCAATACTCTTACAACTCTATAAAATTATAAAATGAAGCATTCAATTCTTATAATTACATGTTTATGCTTCAACCATGAAATTAAGAGTTATATCAAGAATTCTTTGTTTGTCTATGCAATTTTTTTTAACATTGTCATGGATATAGCACGTGCAGTCATAGCCGTTGAATTTTATACGGAAATAAAATTTAATATTGGAGTGCCTCGCGATTGTTGTCAAAAAACCAAAATTACGGATTTAAATGAAGCATACAAGCACACGTAATGTAATTATCAAGTTTTAACAGCTCAACTCAAGACTGTCTCATATTATACATACTTTGCACCTCTGTTGCCTATATCTATAAGCAAAGAACTTTATTTTTCCATAAGAATGCAAGTATCTTTAATAGGACCATGCAGTCTGTTTATCAAAAGAAGAAGGTGTATTTCGTCTTGTAAGCGTTATAATGATGTGAATCCCATTTTTTAAATGTTCGGAAATTGATTATGAAGTTTAAAATCTCAATATCATAAATATTTGTCTGAGATATAGAAAGTTATGAAGCAATCGAATTTATGGACTTGTAGATCAACTCTTTGTTCAATTGCTTATTTAAATAAACAAGCACCTTAAATAAATAAAGCATTCCCTTTCCTGGAGACAGAACACTACAATACCAAAAAATTATTTTGAAATCATTTATCATATTTGTTTTGGAGATAGACCATGGATTTTTGAATTCTGTAATATCTCAAATTCTGTAATACTTGATTTGCTGAGTATTACTCAAAGATTGAGTAAAAATATAGGTTAACAGAAAGATCATAAACAATACTAGACATGTATCATGGACGTCCAAAGAAGTCGTAAGATATTTTAGCATGGTAGTTTAAAATATAATTTCCTTCATAAGTTGAAGTCTGGTTAAAATGATAAATAAATTGAAACCAAACCAAACAGTTACAAATTTAAGTAGAAATTTAAGACTGTTTTCAGAGAGTTCCTTCAATTCCCTCTAGATTTAATTGATTGATGTTTAATTGTCGTTTCGGAGTATTTGTAAAGAAGGTATAATACTTAACTGTGGTTACAAATCAAATATCAAATATTTTTATTATTCCAATCAGGGTCCCACAGGGGGCATTTACAATTAACAATTATGATAATATAAGCAACAAACATGAGACATTGTACAGAATTGAATATAACGTGACAGATATTATAATAGACAAATAAAAATAGCATTAATAACAAAAATACATGAAAAGTACTCTTGAGTATTTTTTTTCCTTCCTTCCTTATTACTATTATTATTTCTATGTCCAGCAGTGCACAAATGAAAAAAAAAAAAAAAAATAAAGTTTGAACATACTTAAATTATTATCTATAAAGATGGAAATTTGTTCATCTGCAGGAGACACCAAGGGTTACATTTTTGTTGGTAATTCCTTCTTCTTTACACAAATATTGAATAAGATTTATGTTTTTGTTTGAAGTTAAAATTACTTTATCCTGTATAAATTGATAAACAAATTGCTTAATGTGTTTAAAATTCAAAATTATCCATTAAATTTGCATCATAATAAAAATGCACCGTATGGAATGCATATTTAAGGTGTCATTTTGTAAACTATTGCACTTCGGATGCTATGTGTGGTAGAGACATTCATCATCCTTAAACTGTAAAAAATATACTACAATCTTCTATTGAGACAAATTTGAAACTATTTCAATTGCAAGTTTAAAGTACATTTTCTTAAAACAAGCTTGATACAGCTATGAATTTGGATTGTGATTTAATATTTGACACAGCATAGGTTTCTGACACAGAATGAATGTGGTCTAAGAACTTAAAAATTTTAAATTGGACATTCACCTATTATGGTCCAATATCCAAAATCTAACTACATGGTTAGATTCAGCATATCAAAGAACCCCAAGAGTTCAATTTTTGATGAAATCAAACAAAGTTTAATTTTGGACCCTTTTGACCTCAATGTGGACAAAGTTGATTACGGGGCCCAAAAATCAAAAATCTAAATACATGGTTAGATTCAGCATATCAAAGAACCCCATATATTCAATTTTTGTTGAAATCAAACAAAGTTTAATTTTGGACCCCGATTTGGACCAACTTGAAAACTGGGCCCATAATCAAAAATCTAAATACATGTTTAGATTCAGCATATCAAAGAACCCTAAGAATTCAATTTTTGTTACAATCTAACTAAGTTTAATTTTGGACCCTTTGGACCTTAATGTATATCAATTTGAAAACGGGACCAAAATTAAAAATCTAAATACATGGTTAGATTCAGCATATCAAAGAACCCCATATATTCAATTTTGTTGAAATCAAACAAAGTTTAATTTTGGACCCCAATTTGGACCAACTTGAAATGGGCCCATAATCAAAATCTAAATACATGTTTAGATTCAGCATATCAAAGAACCCCAAGAGTTCAATTTTTGATGAAATCAAACAAAGTTTAATTTTGGACCCTTTTGACCTCAATGTGGACAAAGTTGATAACGGGGCCCAAAAATCAAAAATCTAAATACATGGTTAGATGCAGCATATCAAAGAACCCCATATATTCAATTTTTGTTGAAATCAAACAAAGTTTAATTTTGGACCCCAATTTGGACCAACTTGAAAACTGGGCCCATAATCAAAAATCTAAATACATGTTTAGATTCAGCATATCAAAGAACCCTAAGAATTCAATTTTTGTTAAAATCAAACTAAGTTTAATTTTGGACCCTTTGGACCTTAATGTAGATCAATTTGAAAACGGGACCAAAAATTAAAAATCTAAATACATGGTTAGATTCAGCATATCAAAGAACCCCATATATTCAATTTTTGTTGAAATCAAACAAAGTTTAATTTTGGACCCCGATTTGGACCAACTTGAAAACTGGGCCCATAATCAAAAATCTAAATACATGTTTAGATTCAGCATATCAAAGAACCCTAAGAATTCAATTTTTGTTAAAATCAAACTAAGTTTTATTTTGGACCCTTTGGACCTTAATGTAGACCAATTTGAAAACTGGACCAAAAATTAAGAATCTAAATACACGGTTAGATTAGGCATATCAAAAACCCCAATAATTCAATTTTTGATGAAATCAAACAAAGTTTAATTTTGGACCCTTTGGACCTCAATGTGGACCAATTTTAAAACGGGGCCCAAAATCCAAAAACTTAATACACGGTTAGATTCAGCATATTAAAGAACCCCAAGAGTTCAAGAATAAAACCCCATTGAAATTGGTCAAGAAATAAGCAATTTATACAAAGTATCTTCTTTTGCACAATACTGTGCAATTGAATATTTCTTGCAATTGTGCAATACTGTGCAATTGAATATTTCTTGCTATTGCACAATACTGTACAATTGACAATTTCTTGCTATTGCGCAATATTGTGCTATTGGATATTTCTTGCTATTGCGCAATACTGTGCAACTGAAGATTTCTTGCTATTGCGCAATACTGTGCAATTGAAAATTTCTTGCTATTGCACAATACTTATTATATAATAATTTACATCCTGTTTGGTGTGTATCTCCTGCCATATCATTATTATTTGCTTTTAAATATAAATCAGAAATAACCAACTTAAAATGGAAAATTTTAAAGAAAAAAAGGAAAAAAGGTAAAAAAAAAATCCCCCAAATTTTTGAACCCCTTATGATTCATCACCCCAAACTCAATCCCAGCCTTCCTTTGAGGTATGGTACCTTGCAGTACAATTTCAGAGAGATCCATACACTTGAACACAAGTTATTGTCTGAAACTAGAATATTGCTTATATGCAAAGGGTCGCAGCATAGAAGAAACTACGAATTGCACTTAAAATAAAGAAGATCATTTTCGTTTTTGGTGTATGATAATAATCTTATATCATAAAAAAAAGAAATGTTATAATGATGATAGTAAATGGGACATATATACAATAAAGGTAAAAGGAAGAAAAAAAAAAAAGAACACAGGTGCTTGAGGACAGGACAAATTTTTGCCCTCTCCATGCAATCTTTCAAAATCGGGTATTTTTCTGTTTTCTAATAATTTCAATTGTTTTCGTTATTTTCTGTGTTAAACTTTCAAAAGTATACTAAATATAACATGTGTTATTTGTTTACTGTCAATTGTTAGTTTCTATCCACAACGGCCACTGATTGTATATATAGAGCGAAGGTATCTCACTTGTACCTTATCACTTATTTTCCCATATGAATTCTCAGAGGAATCCCAAGCCCTATTCATAGAATATTTACTTTCCTTGGGGTCAGCGGGCATGATTCGTTTCCGCTATCATTCTTCTATTTAAGGAGTCGAAACTTTTAATCAAACATGACCTATAATGGTTTACTTTTATAAATTTTGACTTGGATGGATAGTTGTCTCATTGGCACTCATACCACATCTTCTTATATCTATGACATCTAGATCTGTCGGGAGAACGGATCGACTTTTCTAGTAATAAATTAATCGTTGCTTATTTACTGTATAAGCAGGTCTATACAGTTTTTAACCATCGCGATAGAACATTTGAAAGAATACCACAATATTCTGTTGTGTAAATTATAAAGACAACCGTATTATGTTGGCACATTTAATATTCCTGAAAACTTAACGAACTTTTGTTTAAGAATTGAAGCTCATTTAGAATGAAGCGGAGCTTCATATTAAAATGTGCTCACGATCAATACTCTTACAACTCTATAAAATTATAAAATGAAGCATTCAATTCTTATAATTACATGTTTATGCTTCAACCATGAAATTAAGAGTTATATCAAGAATTCTTTGTTTGTCTATGCAATTTTTTTTACATTGTCATGGATATAGCACGTGCAGTCATAGCCGCTGAATTTTATACGGAAATAAAATTTAATATTGGAGTGCCTCGCGATTGTTGTCAAAAACAAACAAAATTACGGATTTAAATGAAGCATACAAGCACACGTAATGTAATTATCAAGTTTTAACAGCTCAACTCAAGACTGTCTCATATTATACATACTTTGCACCTCTGTTGCCTATATCTATAAGCAAAGAACTTTATTTTTCCATAAGAATGCAAGTATCTTTAATAGGACCATGCAGTCTGTTTATCAAAAGAAGAAGGTGTATTTCGTCTTGTAAGCGTTATAATGATGTGAATCCCATTTTTAAATGTTAGGAAATTGATTATGAAGTTTAAAATCTCAATATCATAAATATTTGTCTGAGTATAGAAAGTTATGAAGCAATCAATTTATGGACTTGTAGATCAACTCTTTGTTCAATTGCTTATTTAAATAAACAAGCACCTTAAATAAATAAAGCATTCCCTTTCCTGGAGACAGAACACTACAATACCAAAAAATTATTTTGAAATCATTTATCATATTTGTTTTGGAGATAGACCATGGATTTTTGAATTCTGTAATATCTCAAATTCTGTAATACTTGATTTGCTGAGTATTACTCAAAGATTGAGTAAAAATATAGGTTAACAGAAAGATCATAAACAATTCTAGACATGTATCATGGACGTCCAAAGAAGTCGTAAGATATTTTAGCATGGTAGTTTAAAATATAATTTCCTTCATAAGTTGAAGTCTGGTTAAAATGATAAATAAATTGAAACCAAACCAAACAGTTACAAATTTAAGTAGAAATTTAAGACTGTTTTCAGAGTTCCTTCAATTCCTCTAGATTTAATTGATTGATGTTTAATTGTCGTTTCGGAGTATTTGTAAAGAAGGTATAATACTTAACTGTGGTTACAAATCAAATATCAAATATTTTTATTATTCCAATCAGGGTCCCACAGGCATTTACAATTAACAATTATGATAATATAAGCAACAAACATGAGACATTGTACAGAATTGAATATAACGTGACAGATATTATAATAGACAAATAAAAATAGCATTAATAACAAAAATACATGAAAAGTACTCTTGAGTATTTTTTCCTTCCTTCCTTATTACTATTATTATTTCTATGTCCAGCAGT
Source organism: Mytilus coruscus (assembly GCA_017311375.1). Lineage (NCBI taxonomy): Eukaryota > Metazoa > Mollusca > Bivalvia > Mytilida > Mytilidae > Mytilus > Mytilus coruscus. Next base: position 21,201,126 of record CM029604.1, read on the forward strand.
GCACAAATGAAAAAAAAAAAAAAAAATAAAGTTTGAACATACTTAAATTATTATCTATAAAGATGGAAATTTGTTCATCTGCAGGAGACACCAAGGGTTACATTTTTTGTTGGTAATTCCTTCTTCTTTACACAAATATTGAATAAGATTTATGTTTTTGTTTGAAGTTAAAATTACTTTATCCTGTATAAATTGATAAACAAATTGCTTAATGTGTTTAAAATTCAAAATTATCCATTAAATTTGCATCATAATAAAAAATGCACCGTATGGAATGCATATTTAAGGTGTCATTTTGTAAACTATTGCACTTCGGATGCTATGTGTGGTAGAGACATTCATCATCCTTAAACTGTAAAAAAATATACTACAATCTTCTATTGAGACAAATTTGAAACTATTTCAATTGCAAGTTTAAAGTACATTTTCTTAAAAATAGCAAAGAGCTGTTCTAGTACATTTAAATTGTTTTCAAATATGCTGTTAGAAATTACTCAGCGCCAATAAAATATATTTGTATAAATTAATGCGTTTGTTAATCAAAAAGTTGAATCAAATAATCTTTATGTCGATATACCAAAGACCCGCTACACTGTTATTTAAATAAATTTGTCATAATAACTTGACAGTATGTTTTATTCAGTATGTACTAGATACATATGCAACAAGCCCATTCTAAACTAGGTTCCCACATAAGCCTGGTAATCTCGTGGCTAACCACAATCCTAAATATAAAACATGTATGAAGGTATTTCAAATATCAATCAAGCTAAACTTTCCAGACAAAACAAAAATATAATACACACCTCCACACCGAGGAGTAAAAATCTATATCATTATAGACATTAAGTTATAAGGGTTCTTTGGCATGCAGACAACGTATCATTCCCCTAACACGGGACTCTTTATGGATATACAGCACATGGAATTGCGTACTTAATTACAATCTGAACAGCCAAACGATTATTCCCTTGCCATGGGTCCAAAAAAAGCCAAATTGATGAAGTCCAAGTAACAAGAAACATTGTTTCTATATCCCCTGTCACCCTTAGGGTTCCATATTTCAGGAAGGATCCAGCATTTTTGAAAAGAGCGTAAATCCATGAAACTAAATACATACCGCCGAGCGTATCGAGGTGAAAAATGTTTTGGACGATTTTATGCACAAAAAAAAGCGGTATATACGCTTAATACCCCGGTATCAGCTACTGCATTTCTTAACTTAACCCATTTGGTCATATTTCTGTTATATTGCTTTCCGAATATTCCTTCCTTTAAATCAATATCATTTATAACTTTTTTATTAATTTTCTGAGTAAAAGGGCGCAGCTTGATACGACCGCAGAGGTCGACCCTGAACAGTTGGGGCAAGTATGGACACAACATTCAAGCTTGATACAGCTATGAATTTGGATTGTGATTTAATATTTGACACAGCATAGGTTTCTGACACAGAATGAATGTGGTCTAAGAACTTAAAATTTTAAATTGGACATTCACCTATTATGGTCCAATATCCAAAATCTAACTACATGGTTAGATTCAGCATATCAAAGAACCCCAAGAGTTCAATTTTGATGAAATCAAACAAAGTTTAATTTTGGACCCTTTGACCTCAATGTGGACAAAGTTGATTACGGGGCCCAAAATCAAAAATCTAAATACATGGTTAGATTCAGCATATCAAAGAACCCCATATATTCAATTTTTGTTGAAATCAAACAAAGTTTAATTTTGGACCCCGATTTGGACCAACTTGAAAACTGGGCCCATAATCAAAAATCTAAATACATGTTTAGATTCAGCATATCAAAGAACCCTAAGAATTCAATTTTTGTTACAATCTAACTAAGTTTAATTTTGGACCCTTTGGACCTTAATGTATATCAATTTGAAAACGGGACCAAAAATTAAAAATCTAAATACATGGTTAGATTCAGCATATCAAAGAACCCCATATATTCAATTTTTGTTGAAATCAAACAAAGTTTAATTTTGGACCCCGATTTGGACCAACTTGAAATGGGCCCATAATCAAAAATCTAAATACATGTTTAGATTCAGCATATCAAAGAACCCCAAGAGTTCAATTTTTGATGAAATCAAACAAAGTTTAATTTTGGACCCTTTTGACCTCAATGTGGACAAAGTTGATAACGGGGCCCAAAAATCAAAAATCTAAATACATGGTTAGATGCAGCATATCAAAGAACCCCATATATTCAATTTTTGTTGAAATCAAACAAAGTTTAATTTTGGACCCCAATTTGGACCAACTTGAAAACTGGGCCCATAATCAAAAATCTAAATACATGTTTAGATTCAGCATATCAAAGAACCCTAAGAATTCAATTTTTGTTAAAATCAAACTAAGTTTAATTTTGGACCCTTTGGACCTTAATGTAGATCAATTTGAAAACGGGACCAAAATTAAAATCTAAATACATGGTTAGATTCAGCATATCAAAGAACCCCATATATTCAATTTTTGTTGAAATCAAACAAAGTTTAATTTTGGACCCGATTTGGACCAACTTGAAAACTGGGCCCATAATCAAAAATCTAAATACATGTTTAGATTCAGCATATCAAAGAACCCTAAGAATTCAATTTTTGTTAAAATCAAACTAAGTTTTATTTTGGACCCTTTGGACCTTAATGTAGACCAATTTGAAAACGGGACCAAAAATTAAGAATCTAAATACACGGTTAGATTAGGCATATCAAAAACCCCAATAATTCAATTTTTGATGAAATCAAACAAAGTTTAATTTTGGACCCTTTGGACCTCAATGTGGACCAATTTTAAAACGGGGCCCAAAATCCAAAAACTTAATACACGGTTAGATTCAGCATATTAAAGAACCCCAAGAGTTCAAGAATAAAACCCCATTGAAATTGGTCAAGAAATAAGCAATTTATACAAAGTATCTTCTTTTGCACAATACTGTGCAATTGAATATTCTTGCAATTGTGCAATACTGTGCAATTGAATATTTCTTGCTATTACAATACTGTACAATTGACAATTTCTTGCTATTGCGCAATATTGTGCTATTGGATATTTCTTGCTATGCGCAATACTGTGCAATTGAAGATTTCTTGCTATTGCAATACTGTGCAATTGAAAATTCTTGCTATTGCACAATACTTATTATATAATAATACACATCCTGTTTGTGTATCTCCTGCCATATCATTATTATTTGCTTTTTAAATATAAATCAGAAATAACCAATTTACAATGGAAGAATTTTGAAGAAAAAAAAAGGAAAAAATTAAAAAAAAAACCCCCCAAATTTTTTGAACCCCTTATGATTCATCACCCCAAACTCAATCCCAGCCTTCCTTTGAGGTATGGTACCTTGCAGTACAATTTCAGAGAGATCCATACACTTGAACACAAGTTATTGTCTGGAAACTAGAAAATTGCTTATTTTTGGCCCTTTTGGCCCTAATTCCTAAACATTTCAGGCAATTACCCCAAACTCAATTCCAGCTTTCCTTTGTGATATGGAACCTTGTAGTACAATTTCAGAAAGATCCATACACTTACACACAAGTTATTGTCATGAAACTAGAAAAATGCTTGTTTTTGCCTTTTTGGCCCCTAATTCCTAAAATTTTGAGGCATTTACCCCAAAAGTCAATCCCAGCATTCCCTTTGTGATATGGAACCTTGTGGTACAAAGTCAGAGAGATCCATAACCTAACACACAAGCTATGTCTGGAAGTTACAAAATGCTTATTTTTGGCCCCTTTTGGCCCCTAATTCCTTAACTGTTGGTACCATAACCCCAAAATCAATCCCAACCTTCCTTATAGCAAAGAGCTGTTCTAGTACATTTAAATTGTTTTCAAATATGCTGTTAGAAATTACTCAGCGCCAATAAAATATATTTGTATAAATTAATGCGTTTGTTAATCAAAAGTTGAATCAAATAATCTTTATGTCGATATACCAAAGACCCGCTACACTGTTATTTAAATAAATTTGTCATAATAACTTGACAGTATGTTTTATTCAGTATGTACTAGATACATATGCAACAAGCCCATTATTCTAAACTAGGTTCCCACATAAGCCTGGTAATCTCGTGGCTAGTCACAATCCTAAATATAAAACATGTATGAAGGTATTTCAAATATCAATCAAGCTAAACTTTCCAGACAAAACAAAAATATAATACACACCTCCACACCGAGGAGTAAAAATCTATATCATTATAGACATTAAGTTATAAGGGTTCTTTGGCATGCAGACAACGTATCATTCCCCTAACACGGGACTCTTTATGGATATACAGCACATGGAATTGCGTACTTAATTACAATCTGAACAGCCAAACGATTATTCCCTTGCCATGGGTCCGAAAAAAGCCAAATTGATGAAGTCCAAGTAACAAGAAACATTGTTTCTATATCCCCTGTCACCCTTAGGGTTCCATATTTCAGGGAAGGATCCAGCATTTTTTGAAAAGAGCGTAAATCCATGAAACTAAATACATACCGCCGAGCGTATCGAGGTGAAAAATGTTTTGGACGATTTTATGCACAAAAAAAAGCGGTATATACGCCTAATACCCCCGGTATCAGCTACTGCATTTCTTAACTTAACCCATTTGGTCATATTTCTGTTATATTGCTTTCCGAATATTCCTTCCTTTAAATCAATATCATTTATAACTTTTTTCATTAATTTTCTGAGTAAAAGTATACAAATGTAATAATGAGCTTCAAACGTAGCAAAGAGGTATTTCCAAAATCTGTCGTGGCTCAAAAATTGCAACGTGAATGTAATTTGAACAAAAAGTTCTTTGTCAAAAAAACATTTAGGGGCGATCACTTGATATTTTTTTGGAGTGGGGTTTGGGTTTGGGAAAAGGGGGGTGTAGGGCAGGAGGATTTATTGCGGATTGACTTTTCATTTTCATCTGTCGCTATGCATGCTTCTTTTATTCCGCTAAAATATATTTTCATTTTTGTACACACAACTGTTTTCTAAATTTTGTGTTGCAGAATATCCATGCAAGGTTATTCATTTTCAGCTCTTACTTGCCGGGAGAACAATTATTTTCAAAATCCTCCTACTCCTCCATCCAGAAAATCAAATGGTCGTCCCTTAAATGCAATTTGCCAAAAAATGAGGTTTAAAAATGGTTTAGCGCGAATTTATTACCCATATGTATGTAAAATGATTGAAAAGTTTCCATATATTATTATCTAGTATCTACCATGTTCTGTAGGTTTCAACAACTTTTGAATTTTTGACCCTGTGAGTGAAAGACATAAAAGGGGAAAGCTGGCCACACCTCTTTTCATTCGCCCGATTTCTTTTTGTATAATTCGTTATATTTGAATACTTGTTGTTAAGGCTGAAACATTTATTTTCTTTTATCTTCATTAGTACATGTAGTAAGTATATAGATCTGTAGTTATAACTCTCAAATTTCAATTGTTACATAAAAATAAACACAAACATCATTCTAGAAAGAAGAAAAAAAAATAGTATACCTTCTCTAATTGTAAGAGAAATGTATAAAATTGCATAATAAAACCTTACCTCTAATTGTAAAGAAAATATCACAAAAATTGACAATAAAAACTGAGAAGAGGCCATCTCCACATATACAGTATATATACACGATAATAACTTTGTTTATTTACTAAAATTGTATCTAAATCCGTTATCAAGGCGCATGTACAAAGTCTCAGAAAAAATTGATAACTGTGCCCGATGAAAGAAATGCCGAAAATCAAATGTGAATTAAGTAGATATCTGTTTTAATCTCTTTTCCATACTTTGTTTTTATCTTTTGATTAGTTTTACGAAGTAACACCGTGAAGAGATCGTTTTTATCAATAAATTTACACATTTTGTCATGCTATGTCTTGGAAGCTTATTAGAGTTCGTGGTCTTGTAGTCGACACTGGACAAGGTTTTATTGAACGGACAAATAATACTATTTAATAACATCTTGTAGCTGGTACTCTATCAGATATAATCATTGGTTTTATATGACGGAATTTCATTTTCTGCCTGATTAAGTACTTGACCAAGATAATCATTGGTTTTATATGACGGAATTTCATTTTCTGCCTGATTAAGTACTTGACCAAGATAATCATTGGTTTTATATGACGGAATTTCATTTTCTGCCTGATTAAGTACTTGACCAAGATAATCATTGGTTTTATATGACGGAATTTCATTTTCTGCCTGATTAAGTACTTGACCAAGTTGACGGTTAGCATTTTATAGGTCATGGCCAGACACAATCCTTTTTATACGACCGCAAAACATTTTTTGGGATCGTATAATGGTATGATGTCGTCGTCGTCGTCTGCGTCGTCGTCCGAAGACACATTGGTTTCCTGACAATAACTTTAGTTAAAGTGAACGGATCTCTATGAAATTTTTTAAGAAGGTTCAATACCACAAAAGGAAGGTTGGGATTGATTTTGGGGATGATGGTCTCAACCGTTTAGGAATTAGGAGCCAAAAGGGGCCAAAACAAGTATTTTTCTAGTTTCGGGATAATAACTTGTGTATAAGTATTTCGATTGCTCTGAAATTGTACCACAATGTTTAAAACCACAAGTAGAATTTGGGATTCATTTTAGGGGTTATGGGGCAAACGGTTTATGAATTAAGGGCCAAAAAGGGGCCAAAAAGAAGCATTTTTTCTAGTTTCCAGACAATAACTTGTGTGTTAGTGTATGGATCTCTCTGAAATTGTACTACAATGTTCCATACTACAAAGGAAAAGCTGGGATTGAGTTTTGGGGTTATTGCTCCAAGAGGGGGGGGGTTCAAAAAGTTGGGGGATGGATTTTTTTCCCAATTATTTTAAGGGATTCATATTTGTGTTTCAAAATTTTTAAATTTCGAATTTTTGAAGAGTTTTAAGAAGAAATCTTCAATTGCACAGTATTGCGCAATGGATTTATAAGATCTTTGACCACATTTATTTTGTGTCAGAAACCTATATTATGTAAAAAATTTGATCACAATCCAAATTCAGGCAGTATCAAGCTTGAATATTATGTCCAAATTTGCCCCAACTGTTCAGGGTTCGACCTCTGCGGTCGTATCAGGCTGCGCTCAGCGAAGCATTTTATTTTTATTAGCAACAATTTTCTTTGCTTGACAATTCTGGTATAACCAAAAAAAAAAAAAAAAAAACATTAAAGGAAATGAATTGACTTGCAAAAATTTGTCTAAACAGCACTGAGAAAAAAGATAACGTAGAGAAATAAAGAAACAAATAAAAAAGTAGGTATGTTTTTGACTGAAGATATGTCATCTGTTGAAATATACTACGATTACATCACCAGATCAATTAATATCTTGATTGGTCGTTCTTTGCTTAAGTCCAGTGACAAATATTTCAATATTATTTAAAATAAGACTTTTTTTTGCATCTAAATAATATAAAAATAAGAAGATGTGATATGATTTATGAGACAACTATCAACCAAAGACATAACGACGTAGATGAAAGCTACTATAGTACACCATACGGCCTTCCACAATGAACAAAACCCATACCGTATAGTAAGCTTATAGAAGCCCCGAAATGACAAAGTATAAAACAATTTAAACGAGAAAATCGACAACCTGATTTTAAAATGTACAGGAATTTTCTATATTTTTCAACACACTGAATGATATATACGTGCGGACATAAAATTACAGACGTATTTCTCTGTCCCAGATCGCATGATGTTCATTTGGTCAGCTTGAATTTGTCAACACTTACGATTTCATACCCAGGTGACTTTCAGTAATGTAACAGAAATGAGAAGGTAATCAAGTAATTTCGCTGGGGGTACTATACTGAATATTTCGTATATAGGATACAATTTCATATTTGCTACAGGAAAATTTAGCAGATGATAAGTATTTATTTTTGGCGCGAATGAACAATACCATTGTGATGCAATGCGCCGATTTCCCGTCAAAAATGTAATGCTTGATGACTGAAGGGATTTAAAATAATATAAACTGAATAGCAAGATATAACTATATATATAAATTATTGACGCAAATGAAATATTTTATTTTGGCGCAAATAAAAAATGGTTTGTCGAAATTGTCGCGCAAATGCAAATCACGAAGGAAAATAGGCCGTACCTCTTTATATATCAAATAAAGTCGATCTCCCGGAATTAAATTTGGGCATTAATTAAATTTTATATTAAGCTCCATATAGAAAATTAAAGTTGTTAATGATCAACCACATTCACTTTTAGTTGCTGTTGTTGATTTTTTCCTTGTCATGCATGTTTTATTTGAAATTGTAATTACCGAAAATGTTTTTTTCTAAGTTTCAAAAATTACAGAATTCCTATAAACAGGAAGTAAAGATAAATGAAAATTCAATAAAATGTGTAGAAAAGGTAATCAATACACAAATTAGCACATTCATTGTTTTCTTAATAATTTATTTCCGCAGATGTCAACTTCCTTAATAAAACACCTTTATAAATATTGATTTTAAATCTCATCATCACACGGTTACTTCAGAAAGGTTATCACATCGTGTCAAGACTATAGCTAATATTCTCAAGTTGATGGAATGCTTCGCGTTGGTCCACAGATAAAACATGGCGGATGGAAGTATTGTTAAAGAAGCAGCTCTACGATATCAACGAAGGCGTCCTAGACCGCTGATACCGCTCGTTCGAGATGAAAGTATGGAAGAGTCGGAGGGTAGTACAACACCGGTAAGAATTTTGACACAACATTAAATTATATACGTACTCGAATAAATTGGGTTACGTTCGATAAGCTTTATGTATCATATGAGTTTACGATCTATGATAAAAAAAGATTTTCTTAAAAAGGAGTTCGATGTGGCTCAACGTTTGAAAAAGGAAGTTCCATATTCATTGTTCTGTTTTTAACCTGTTTTCAAAAAATAAGGAGAAAAAGGGGGAAGTGTTCCAATCCCGACTCCCTCTGAATCTGATAGTGTTGAGGGTTTGGTTATGTAGACTGCTCCCCCACTGAAAATGACATGAACAAGAGCAAACTTTTAATGGAACTCGGAAAAAAAACTATAATATATTTCTTAAAGTTTCACTAAAAAGAAATACAGCTGGTGTGCGTTGAACGTCGATGAAAAAGCAATTCAGCATCGCAATTGAACCAGAAAGAAAAGACGTAAACAATGGACACCTACTGTACCGGGGCCTACGGCCATAAACATTTCGAGCACGATTATCGTACACCGACTCAGAAAACCAATAAAAAATACGGAATTTGGTGTTTCGAGCACAAATTTTGTACTCCGAGTACTGAGTAAAGTTTTATGACCGAATGCTCGGAACTCAAACTCTAAAGGGACGAATCCATTATTTTTTTTAGGGGACGTGATTCCAGAAAAGGGAATACCAAGTTGTTTTTTGGACGATATTATGCTAACAAATCTTAATAGATCGTGAAAACGTGAGTTTTTTTGGCGATCAAAAGGGGTGTGAGGCTTCTGAGCCCCTCCTAGATCCGCCATCGTCTCTATCACTTTGCTAACATTAATATGCATTATAAATTGTAAGAATATATATGAACTCATGTATCAACATTTTTGATAGCAACCTAAAATCATTGAAAACAAATAAAAATCAGAAATGATAACAAGAGGCCCACCAACAGTTTCCATTGGTTTACACTAAAGGTAAAAAATATAGCATACTTCACTAAGATTTCATTCGATTTAAGAGTCCTTGGAATGGGGTTAAAGTACGGAAATCTATTTCAAAGATTAGTAAGTAATAAATTAATAAAATAGAAAGCGTAGCTCATCTTTGATATATTAGTTATTTTTTAGTGCTAACAGTAAATGTAAAGCTTTGCTTACAAGGACCTGAAAATTCTCCATTCCACTTTGTGTTTTAAATACCTTTCGAGATCATGAGGTTTTATTGGATTGATATACACCTTCAAAAACTTGAAGGCTGAAATTTCATTGGCTGGTGTAAGAATTACCAGAACAGAGAGTAAAACAGGGTGTTGTCTGATCAGTAAAAGCAAAGCTTGAATACAGGATCTGTATATATTTCAATTAGATCGGATTTTTCATTGTGTTACAGTTAACATTGGAACAAAGAACTGCAGAGAGCTTTACTACAGTACCTACGATACAGACGCTTAGGAGGCCTAAATTTGTTGACAGACAGTTACAGTTTAGGAATACAGCATTCTGTTTACCATTCATTCAATGCAAGGTAACTGGACAGTATACTCACTACATATGTAAATTTTGAAATGTATTTTTTCATGTATTATACAAGTAGGAACATACATTTTCAAATTCAATGTCTGAAGGTAATAGTCCGCTAGAAGACATGTCAACCTACCCAAACCCATTACATGTTTTCTTATTCTGAGCCAACCAATTTAATTTTTGCTCTTACTCCTAAATTCCGCGTGCTTAGCGGACCTGACATATATCCGAATCAAAGACCTAACGCAATCGAGACGAGCACGCTACAACGAAACCACTTCAAAGGTTTTAAAACTTGAATTAAGCTGGGTGTTAAATCATAAAATACTGTCAAAGCATCATGTTTTTCCAGACGAACTAAGGCCGGTAAGTCATAAAAGGCCCTGAAATGACAAATTTAAAACTACTCAAACTAACTGCCTGATTTATGTACGAAACAATAAACGACGAACCAGGATAAAGAATAAGGCTTTTGTGTATGTTTTTTTGAAAAGGTTTAGGGTACAATGTGTGTAGTCTTTTATACCTTTACTTTTGTGATCGTTTTTATACAGTAACTGCATATTGATTTTATTCAGTAAAGGTTGCTTTATTTACGCTTCTACCTTTTCCTAATTTGGTGCTTTCATTTCAAAATTAATCTGATTTGTCAGTCATAAAAGCCGCATATCAAGGATTCGACTGGGTTATAAAAATATGCTTACCTTTTCCTCTTAAACCCCGCGGTAGAATCCATTCTTAAGAAGGACATCTGATCAGTCTGATAAAAACCAGCCTCCACTGTCCACTTGCGCCTACAAACGCAAGTGGATAGTGGGGACTGGTTTTAATCAGACTGGGCATCTGATTTGTTTGTGCGAGCTGTCTGATACACAGCCACTTTCGGTTGGGATAGGGACGTTAAATGCTAGAGTTGAACGCTCTCTACACGTTAAAGATATCTGACTTTCATCAACTCTTTGTAGTAGGTGGCCTGTTGCAAGGCAAAATTTCAATTAATCGCAACCCTGTAACCTTCAAATTTCAATGTCTTGCTTTGTTGTTAGTTTGCTGTTTTTTTCTTATCTTTCTTATATAGTTAATGATTTTCTAACTTGTTTTTTTTTCACATGTTACTAATACTTATACATTATCATCATATATTACATTGATTTCTTCCCTCTTATCTTATTTTCACAATTCAAGTATTCATAGATTAAAGATAAAAATGCCAAAATACGTGATTTTTAATTTATAATCTTTGCAGTTCCAAACAAGAGAAGCGAAAGCTTTAATCAACACATGTGTGTTATCGTCTATCATCAACAGAAGATTCTACCAAGATTTGTAAGTATCAGTTCATATACAGGCACTAGGGACATGCACCCTTTTCTCGTAATATATATAAGATGGTCTGGATGGGGGATCCTTCAATTCTATATTCTTTAATTTTTTAAGTCGTTTTTCTCTATTCTTTTAAAAAATTGCGCATTATTCTCTACTCTTTATATTTTAGCACCCCATTATTCTCTATTCTTTTTTTTTGGCCTACTTTTCTCTAATCTTCATACTTATGGCTCTTTATTTTTAACTTTTTGCTCATTAATTTTCTATTCTGTAAACATCATTCACACCCTCATATAAGTGAATAGAAGATCCCCCAAAAAAAAAAAAAAAAACAAAAAAAACATATGCACCACTCCCTTTTCAAATTAGATATTACAACTGCACCTGACAATAATGGCAAGTGATTGTGAGCAGTTGATACACTCCTCAATTAAAATGCTATGTATAATAATTAAGTGCTATGAAAACATTTATTACGCAATTGATCCATTTTTTATCTTATCTAAGAAGTATTTTAATGATTTTAGAAGCAGAAGAATAATTTACGCTTGAATTCATTGACTTAATTTCGTCGACAGTTTGCAGATATCTAGAAATAGATGCGGGATTAAGTTGATATTGTTTTGTTTCTGTTGATTTTTGATTGAAAATTATCTTGATGTACAGTGACAAATATTTCATGCATATTCAAATTATAACATTGCAAACAAAATGATTTAAAAATAATCTACATGAAAGCTTGTAAACATAATCGAATCGTTAACATAACTCTGATCCTCGACCCGACTAGTATTTCCTCTTATTCCTAAACTCCGAATCATCAAAGTTTTTATGTACAATGATTTAGCTAGACCTCTGGAGCTTCAGGTCAATTTCCATTTTTATAAAAATGTCTTCATTACATTGTTCAAGAAGTTAATCATAAAATTTTCAAATTCGTTCAGGACATTTAGAGACGGTGTGCTGTGACCGGTGCTTGGCTGGGAGGCTGAAGTCTGGATTTACGCTGTCATGAACCTGGGGCCTGTTTATCGAAGCAGTCTTAGGATAAGGACATGTCCTAAGACCAACTTAGGACATATCTTAGTCCTAAGTGGGTTTATCAAACATGTCGTAACTTAGGAAAATCCTAGAAATTGTCCTAATTTTAGGATACCAATTTAGGTGTCTTAAGATGGTCTTAGGATGGTCCTAACTTTAGGATATATTTAGGATGGTTATTTTATAAACAAATATGGCCTGTATTGGTTGCATTTACTTTAGGAACTACCATTTGATTTTTATGACGGGGGTGGGGCCTAGGATGAAAAATGTTGCTCTGCTTTTTTTGTTGTTGTAATCTCTGTCTTTCCTTTTTATTTTTCACTCTATTCGGTCCTGCCTTTTTTTTATTAGTTTATCCTGACTTTTTTTTACATACATGTAAATTGTCATCCTGACTTTTTTTTTACATACATGTAAATTGTCATCCTGCCTTTTTTTTGCAAAGTTCCTCATCCCCAAACTCCTGTCCTGCCTTTATTTTATTAGTTTATCCTGACTTTTTTTTACATAAATTGTCATCTTGCTTTTTTTTTTGCAAAGTTGCTCATCCTGCCTTTTTTTTTACTCCAAACTCCTGTCCTGCCTTTTTCAAATCCCCTCCCCCCATAAAAATCAAATGGTAGTTCCCTTAATGCATATTACATCCCTATCCCTCTTTTGAGCACCATTTGTTGCAACATTTGACAATTTACCAAAAAGCAAAGTGTTACTCTTGTCCACGTCGTCCAGGAGAGTCTGTAGTTTTGCATCGGTAGAATTCGAATTTCGTCTCTTATATTCACACGTATCATCGCATGTTATTTGCAGTAATAAAATAGTTGAAGTACTCAGTATTTATATGAAAGATGCACGAGATTTGCCTTTGAACTTTTAAGTATGAATCGGTGACACTTTGAATTCAGCTCACTCAAAGCATATAATGATTTTACCGATTATATATTTTATTTTAACTATTTACAATTCGTTTGTTTCAATTTTTATATAAAACGTTGTCTTATGTTTTATTTTATGAGTTTAAATGTACAATTATAATATAAAAAGTTTTTATCACCTTTAATTTAAAACTAATAATTTATTTTCTAATTATTTATCTTTTTTTTAAGTTATAGTTATTGGTTAAATTTGATGCAATATTTTCAATTTTTCATTTTTAATTTGTTATTTTCTTTTACGCCAATACTTAGGACAGCGGTTAGGGCATCCTAGCTAAGATAATCCTAAGATAGCTTTGATGTGCATGCTGAGACATGTCGTAAGTCGGTCCTAACTTTATCCTAATTTCTGTCCTAAGAAATTCTTAGGACCAACCTTAGGACAGTTTCGATAAACAGGCCCTGGTCTATTATCCTCTGTTCTCGAAGCAAGTACAATGCCACCCACGGAGGCGTTTGCATTTGGAGTGAACATTTAAAATCGGATATTATACTATATTCTGAAAAGCCAAAATGATATGGCTGTATATTTACAAATCCTGCACAGCATAACGGACCTAACTGGTTATAAAACCTGCATAGCCAAACGGGCGTGGCCGTGTATTCACAAATCCCACTCAACCAAACGAGCTTGGCCATATATTTACAAATCCAAATCAGCCAAACGGGCGTGGCCATATATTTACAAATCCAAATCAGCCAAACGGACGTGGCCGTGTAATTACAAATCCAACTCAACCAAACGGGCGTGGCCGTGTAATTACAAATCCAACTCAACCAAACGGGCGTGGCCGTGTAATTACTAATCCAACTCAACCAAAAAGGCGTGGCCGTGTAATTACTAATCCAACTCAGCCATTCGGGCGTGGACGTGTAATTACTAATCCAACTCAGCCATACAGGCGTGACCGTGTAATTACAAATCCAACTCAGCCAAACGGGCGTGACCGTGTAATTACAAATCAAACTCAGCGAAACGGGCGTGGCCGTGTTATTACAAATCCAACTCAACCAAACGGGCGTGGCCGTGTAATTACAAATCCAACTCAACCAAACGGGCGTGACCGTGTATTTAAAAATCTCACTCAGCCAAACAAGCGTATTTACAAATTCCACTCAACCAAACAAGCGTGGTCGTGTATTTACAAATTTCATTCAGCTAAGCGGGCGTGGTCGTGTGTTCCCAAATCCCACTCAACCAAACGGGCGTGGTCGTGTATTTACAAATTCCACTCAACCAAACAAGCATGACTGTGTATTAAAAAATCCCACTCAGCCAAACGGACGTGTGTTCACAAATCCCACACAGCCAAATGGGCGTCCCTCAGTAAGAGTATAATGTAGTTATAATTTCTAGAGAATTACCAAATATAGTTCTAAATGCCAATACAATGTACCCATAAAACATGTTTTTTTTTTATTGTATGCAGATTCTTTGAAGAAGCATCATTCCAACCATACGACATAGCCAGGGGTGTTCCATTTGTAATAAATAACAGACTCATTCATTTTGACTTCATTATTCGCGGTAAGTATTTTTTTTTATCTTTTAAATGCTTATAATTAGTCGGCATTGGTTTTATTTTCTACCAACCACAGCAAATTTACTCCAAATCTTTTGTACACTTTGAGCCCTATACGTATACGTATACGGTATAGCTCTTCATGTATCATAAATATATATTTGATGTTCCAAACGTTTAGCACAACGGACGGTTTTCTATATCCACGAGGTAATGCTCGTAACGGTAAATCATAGTTTTTCTGTAATATTTTGAATACCTTTTTTGTCTTTATCGTTTTCGTCTTTGCATAATCTGTCTTTGAATTTGATTTTTGGCTGCCCCGCCAACTCTTTCAGTAAATCGTCTCGTCCTTTTTAATGAAGATAGGCGTTTAAATTACAGTAAAATAGTTTGTTTTGTTAATATGACCCCCATACACCTTGTTTCTCCAATTGGCAACTTATAACCACACATTGCGTATTGTGAAATCATTATTATTCGTTGAATACCAATTTTCATGGCTTTTGTAATATTCGTAGTATTCGATCTGAAAAAAAAACCAAACTTGTTCAATGGACTTTCAATATTTCGTCTGCATTTTTTCCGCTACATTGAACACATTCAGGAGCAGACTCCTGTTATAGGGCTTCCACCTTTTTACGCATAACTTGTCATGGCGTTGTCGGTCTATCTTCAACTTATGAGTTTTAATATCTCTTCGATATTTTCCGTCCTTCTTTTGTTGGTGATCGTTGGTGGGTTCACCCTGCACTCCCTTTTAAAATATCCTGGTTGTAATATTTTTTTTACCTAAAAGAAAATTTATCCTACAAATATTTGTATTGAAAATTTCAATAAGGGTTATCTTTCTTACTAGTAAATGACTATGCATGCTGATTTCCACATTTCGTTTTTATGTTGACAATTATGTTATAATCAAACTATAAAAAAATAAGGAGATGAGGTACGATTGCCAATGAGACAACTATGCACCAAAGTTCAAATGAAGTGGATGCAAGCAATTATAGGCAACTGTACGGCCTTCAACAATGAGAAAAACCCATACCGTATAGTCGGCTATAAAAGGCCCCGACTTAAAAAAATACAAAACAATTCAAAACTAACGGCCAAATTTATAGCAAAACAATTTACAAAAAAAAATATGACCGACATGAACCAACGACAACCACTGAACTACAGGCTCTTGACTTAGGACAGGCACATACAGAATGTGGCGGGGTTAAATGTGTTTTTATAGCGCTCAACCCTCCCCTAACCTGGGACAGTGGTGAAACAGCACAACATAAGTCTTTTTTGATGTATAAGTACCCTGCCACGTCTACTCTGTTTTTTGTTAGATGTATTTCTATTTGTATCCATCTGATGAGTTAATAGATATAGGAAGATGTGGTGTGAGTGCCAATGAGACAACTCTCCATCCAAATAACAATTTATAAAAGTAAACCATTATAGGTCAATGTACGGCCTTCAACACGGAGCCTTGGCTCACACCGAACAACAAGCTATAAAGGGCCCCAAAAGTACTAGTGTAAAACCATTCAAACGGTAAAACCAACGGTCTAGTATATATAAAAAACGAGAAACGAGAAACACGTATAAATTACATAAACAAACGACAACTACTGTACATCAGATTCCTGACTTAGGACAGGTGCAAACATTTGCAGCGGGATTAAACGTTTTAATGGTACCAAACCTTCTCCCTTTTCTGAAACAATATTATAACATCACAACATAGAAAACACACGATAAAACATCAATTGGAAGGCTTAACTCAATCAAAACGTAAATTAACACACTATGAACGAATAAATTCGATCTGTGATACCTGAAAGTAAATACATAGTTAATAAAATATTAGGGACAAACATTCAAGGCCAAAAAGCAAACAAACAAGTCCAAATAAAGCCATGGCAAAACACTACCGCGAAATATTAAACCCTTAGAAAATAATCACTTTTGAAAAACCGGTTTTCATAATATATACAGGTAAATGAAAATAACTTTGTCGTTTTAGGTATACTTTTCTGTCTATATAAAATCTTCCAATAATTAGGAATACCAAGAAAGGTCTGTCATATAAATACCTAATTTAACACTAGATACATAAGGGTAAATATCAACAATAAAACTTCCCTGTACAGATTAAAGGAGAATAATCTTGATGTTAATACAAATGTAGTACGAAGAAGTGAAAATTAGTAGATATTCCAAATAATCAAAGCTGGTATACAGACAAGATCCATATTAATATAAAATAACAAAAAAGTATTAAAAATAGTATCAACAGGTCGAATTAACAAGAAAGTACGATTTGAGAGTACTCGCAGTTACTGACAGCTAGTTAAAAGCCAAAAACAATTAATGATAAAAAATCATGCATCAGAGACTAAAATCAACTAAAACACATCCCAGGGATTTAGTATTTTAACGTCATGAACAGTCAGAGAAGACATGACTTGTGCAATGCCAAAAATAAATGTATCGACAGGTAGTAGGATAGTGAGGAGCTACTTCTTAAGAGATAAAATTAACGTGTGTGTGCCTCTAAACATCCCGCCTCAAAAGAAGATACAACTTAGTTATGTTTTAATTTGCTAATGACAAAATCGATATTAGTGCCAATGTAAACTATATTCAGAGATCTAATTACAATATTGGTACGATAACCCTTACTTATAAGTTTGTTTAAAGGTTCGATGAGTTTACACGGATCACATAGTGATTTCCTCGCTTTAAGTACAATATTACCGTAAAATTTAGGATGTGAAATACCATTTTTAATAAGTTTTCTACAGGTACAGCCAAATTTACTAATCAAATCTTTGTATCTATGAAAGAATTTAGTAAAAGTTTTAAGTAATTTATGGTATCGAAATCCCTGACACAATAATTTCCCAGTGATGCATTGATTACGTTCGTTAAAATCTATGACATCAGAACACACACGGGCATACCGAACGAGTTGGGATATATAAACACCGTATGATGGAGCCAAAGGCACATCGCCGTCTAAAATGGAAAATTAACAATAGGAAATGAAAAATCGTCTCTTTAGTCGTAAATTTTAGTATGTAGTTTCCCGTTAGAAATTGAAATGTCTAAATCTAGAAAAGGGCAACTGCTGCTGTTTATGTTAGATTTAGTTAAAGTAAGTTCTTTTGGGTAAATTTCGGAAGTATATTTAGAGAACTCTGGATTATTTAACGAAAAATATCATCCAGATAACGGTAGGTATTGTTGAATGTATCAACTAAATATAAGCCTTTTTCATCTTATTTTTATAGTTTGTTCTTTTATTGTACTGTTACACCACTGTCCCAGGTAAAAAAAAGGGGGGTTGACACCTACAAACTAGTGTTACCCCGCCACATTCTGCATGTGCCTGTCCTAAGTCAGGAGCCTGTAATTCAGTGGTTGACGTTTGTTGCTGTGTATCATATTTGTTTTTCGTTCATTATTTTGTACATTTATTTGGCCGTTAGTCTACTCGATTGAATTGTTTTACACTTGTCATTTTGGGGCCTTTTATAGCTGACTATGCGGTATGGGTTTTGCTCATTGTTGAAGACACCTTATTTTTATATAATATATATATTTATTTATTATAATAAAATATAATTGGTATACCAGCTGATCACTGTACAATAACCTTTTGTCCTGTGCCATATGTTATCCTCAGTGTATGTATTGTATAACGGTCTATGTTCACAAATACTGAATGAGCACAATGGACTGTAACCCTATGACCATATATCGACAAGAAACTCATAATACAGGCATTTTCAAATAGGAGAACATAGCACCAAACTAATATCAATAGTTTGTTGACAATACATACATCTTCTTATTTATATATAAAAAAGAAGATGTATATATGTATATATTATTTATGAAAAGATTAACACAGAACACGAAATTCAAAAGTAAGAATGCCTTACCAATGGTATATCCATTACATCATAATAGAGCTTTATTACATTTTAACAAAAGCTACGGACGAACGTAAGGGGAGCATGTATTACATTCCAACAATAACACTGAGCGACTATGTTTTAATCGGTAAAACCGCATTCTCTTCCGAATCAAAGGTATCTTTCAAAATTTAAGCATTTTAAGGCCATTTAATATCTGAAAGTAAAGAAAAGTAGTTTAAAATACACTAACGTCCAATACGTTGCTTATGTTAAGCACGATTATACACACTTTTTAAATATTTAAACCATTAACATTTTAATGAACTTCTTGAAGTATGATACTCTAAATTTAACGACAAAATTCTTATTTATTTTCATATATTAATGACTATGCCATCGTCAAATTCTCAACGTGGATCATCCAGGAGGATTTTGAAAATGAATAACTTGACCTGATAAGAACTGAAAATAAATGATTTTGCATGAAAATGAATATTCTGTTACATGAAATGCAGGAAAGTTGTGGAAACAAATGTGTACAAAAGTGAAAAAAAAAAAAAAAAAATAAGCATGCGTAGCAACAGATAAGAATAAATAATCAATCCGGATACACTAAACTGCGGCCAAGCTTAGCGAAAGGCCGTGCGACATAATCAATCAAACAAACTTTATTAGATCAACTTGTAAAGGAACGATCGTTTTCATTGGTCAATTCAATACTTCGACCTTAAATAAACTTTCAAGCCCCGCCCAAGCACACCTGCGAAAGAAGAACACGTGTACTATAAACGATCGAAAGTTGAATGGACTGATCACGATTAAGGTTTAGGTACTTGATTATCTCATTGCAATTCTAGCTTACATACATGTGCATGTAAAATTTATTTATATTATGATAATTTTACACGATGCAATAGTTCTAATATGGTCCTTTGTTTATAATTTTTTTAATCTTATAACAGACTCTTTCACATTTTTCACTGCGAAATATTGAATCCAACTCTCAAATAGTTCCGGACTAAACTCGTGCACTTTTCTATCCATTTGATTACATCATTATGTGTTTGCAATGAGACCAAATTAGGGAATATGAATGAAATGACTCGAGGCTGTTGGATAAACGTAAATGAGACCGTAATTAACTACAGAAATAACCAAATTACATAATAAAGATATTGCACGAATTAACAGTGTGAAAAGGTTTGTAAAATAAACTGTTCACTATTCATATTCTATTGTCAGTATATCACAGTCCTAATACTGGGCTCACTAATACTAAACCTTTTTCATAAATATGAAACTACATAGACTGAATAGAAAAATGGAATCCCAATGACTAGTTATAAATGACAACTTAAATTTACATCATTTCATTGCAATATCCAGTGACTTTTTAAACGGGGATGCTTGGGGTTTTATAGATTCGAATTCGGATAGTGTGATTTTTTTTTATTCAGTTTACTTGATTTTGAAAAAAAAATCCCGAAAGTGAATTCAGATTCGGCAATCATGCTTTCTTATGAGAAAAATGGAGATGACTTAAAAATTGACCGCATTGAAAGGAAATTTTTTACATATGCCATTTTCGGGGCCTTTTATAGCTGACTATGCGGTATGGGTTTTGCTCATTGTTGAAGACCGTACGGTGACCTATAGTTGTTAATTTCTGTCATTTGGTCCCTTGTGGAGAGTTGTCTAAGTGGCAATCATACCACAATCTTGCTTTTTTATTTATATTTAGTTTTTGGAGAATAAAATATCTTTCTAAATGTACTACCAGTTCCTACATTTGAATTCTCTAATGATTTTTTTTTAACGTCGTCTTAATAACATTGTGACTTGTACATTTTAACCAAGGCATATATAAAAAATATTTTACTTAATGAATGGCTATTATTTATTTTGAATTTATTGAACCATAAAATTAATTTTGACTCTTCACATTGAATAATCCGCGAAGCGGATTATGTTAAATGTGAAGAGTCAAAATTAATTTTATGGTTCAATAAATTCAAAATAAATTATTGCCATTCATTATAAATAAATTTCTATCAAAAATAAGGCTCAAAGAACTTTTATATTATTTATATTAACCATAACAACGTACACACATATTGGCGTATGAATACACAACGTCAGAGTGGGCGTGTCGCCATAAAATTGACAACATTGAAAATAAACGTAATACTTTTAACCAATCAGAAGACAGTAAATACACCAAATTTATTTATTAGGTAATAACTACTTAGAAACACGAAAAGATAATGTTGATTTTTCTTTTGATAATTCAATTTCATTCATAATCAATTGTGTTTCTATTTGCACAAAACAAGCAAACTAAAAAATGTTATGCAAATCTCTATTCTGCCAGCAGGTTCATCTTAGTTTGAAATCAAAAGACAAATTTGAACCAAATTAAAATCAAAACAGTACATTTATATTGTTACTTGTAAACTACGACATTTCTCATGTATTTATTTATTTTTTTTTAATTCCACACATGCAAAAGAAAAATCTCACCGATGTTATATTTCAATCCTTTTTACACAAACATGCCTTCAATTCATTTTATTTTCGTAGTAACCATGATAGTACATTCGATAGTACGTCAATTGTGTCCATCCACTTGCCGCACAATACGATTATTGCTGTTTTGTTTCTATTGAATGAATGAATGGGACAATTTGTTTCGTTTGGGATGCGTTATTTCTGAATGACCAAACACGTAGCTACTTCTTTTTATAGCATGATAACAAAAGAGCCTGAAAAATGCAACCATGCAATCATAAGTTATTATTATTATGAGATCCTTATTACATGTAACTAGTATACGACATTGTCAGGACATTTATCTAGGACATGATTGTATCCCGTCAATGTGAATAAAAATTAAACCATAGATGTATATAATTCATTTGTTTAAAAGTGGCACATGTTCTTATCCTTATATTTTTCTTAAACCGGAACATGATAATTGTGTTGTTGCATAAAGAACATTACTAAATAAAAAATATCTCAAATATAAGATTCCTTCCCCACTATTTGAAACTCAGGCGTTATTTAATTCTTTTTACGTTCGTAGTAACATAGTACATTCCATTGTCGGTCACCTGTGTCAATTCACGTGCACACTACGATTGTTGTTGTATTTGAATATTTCGGCCAATGAAATGGGACGTAACAAGTTGTTTGTTTGTGATACGCCAGAATGTTATCAATGAATTATCAAACGCTATTACAATTAACTTGACTGCAGTTCAGTGTAAAATCCTAAAACAAATGCATGAACAGTCTTGCACTACACATATTCTGAATTTCAATACTGATGTTTCATCATTAAAATACTTGGAATAAAATTCCATTACAGGCCGAAAGAATGATTCCTTAGGTAAGCTTAAAGACTCGGGTGTAAGTACTCAACACAAGGCGACAAGCGGTATTACACAGGGGAGAGGGATATCTCTATAAAAGTTATTAAACGAGACCCATAACATTGTTGGGGTCATTTTCAATTTTACGTTGTTGGGGTTGCACAAAAAGATTTAGGAGTAATGATTTGGGTTTTTTTTTTTGGGGGTTGAGCACAATCTTTTATTTTTAGTGGTATTTCTTCTTCTTATGACAAGTCCTTAGTTTAGCAAATTTTGTTGAGTCATCTCCTTCCCCGGGTTGTATTATTTTTTTACTTCGTATGTCGCGAAATTCCTATGTCACAAGAAAATTCAAGTTTGACTTGTGTCGTTGGTTGCAGTGTTATGGTCCTGGTAATGCAAACAATTCAAAATATGTGCCAAATTTGGAAAGCATATAACATGAACTAGCGATTATTCCACATGGAACATACATTTGGATATTTTTACTACAATATCTCCAAGCTACCTCTCACTTATATAAATAATGTTTAGCGCCTTATACTTAAATTATGTTCTTTGTAGGAGATGTACCGGATTTAGTTCTTGGATTGGATTTCTTCACGCAACTAGAGGTAACTTTTACATCTATTAGAATAAATATGTAAAGTTAGCAAAAATTAACATTTAAACAAATATGATATACAGTAAAAACGACAACCACTGAATAGCAGTCTCATGTTCGGGGACAAACACAAACATAAGGTGGCGAGGTTAAACATGTTAGCAAAGTTTGCTTTCAATTGCCCAATGGTGTTAGAGACAAATATAAAAGGTGGAACACAGAGATACCTTCTAACGCTTGATGGACGCCAAGTGCTGTTAAATACCTAACACTTGCCATTCAAGACGAGCTATGGCGACAACAATTTGATATTCTGGTCCGGAAGTTGGGTGGCAGGAGGATTTTTTTTCAGGATTTATCATTTATTTTTATCTGCTGCTCCGCATGCTTATTTTCGCTTTTGTACACTGTTTCCTGCAATTTGTGTTGCGGAATATTCATTTCCATCCTGTCTTGTGCAAAACTATTTAGTTTTAGTTCTTACCTGGCCAAGTTATTCATTTTCAAAATCCTCCTCCCCTCCCTCGAAATGAAATGTTTGCCCCTGTCAAGAGAATATGGACTAGTCTCATTTTGCTACAAACATACATAAAACAAAGGAATAACAATTATAATAATGACTAATAATTAAATGCCATAAAGTTACTGTTTTCAAATGAGAGGCGAAAGATACCGAAGGGACATTCAAACTCATAAGTCGAAAATAAACTGACAACGCCATGGCTAAAAGAAAAGACAAACAGTCAAACATCAGTACACAAAACCAATAGATAACTAAAGACTAAGCAACACGAACCCTCCAAATACTGGGGTGATCTTAGGTGCTACGAAAATGGAACATCTAGCATTGGATACCATCTGAATGATGGACATGTTTATCCCTGTTAATCTTTTTGATACTAAAAGTACAAGTACCACCCATAAAATATTTCTGAAGTTGGCAGATATAAAACATTAACACTTAATTCGTTTTTAGGTAATAACTACTTAGAAACACGAAAAGATAATGTTGATTTTATTTTGATAATTCAATTTCATTCATAATCAATTGTGTTTCTATTTGCACAAAACAAGCAAACTAAAAATGTTATGCAAATCTCTATTCTGCCAGCAGGTTCATCTTAGTTTGAAATCAAAAGACAAATTTGCAACAAATTAAAATCAAAACAGTATTTATATTGTTACTTGTAAACTACGACATTTCTCATGTATTTATTTATTTTTTTAATTCCACACATGCAAAAGAAAAATCTCACCGATGTTACATTTCAATCCTTTTTACACAAACATGCCTTCAATTCATTTTATTTTCGTAGTAACCATGATAGTACATTCGATAGTACGTCAATTGTGTCCATTCACTTGCCGCACAATACGATTATTGCTGTTTTGTTTCTATTGAATGAATGAATGGGACAATTTGTTTCGTTTGGGATGCGTTATTTCTGAATGACCAAACACGTAGCTACTTCTTTTTATAGCATGATAACAAAAGAGCCTGAAAAAATGCAACCATGCAATCATAAGTTATTATTATTATGAGATCCTTATTACATGTAACTAGTATACGACATTGTCAGGACATTTATCTAGGACATGATTGTATCCCGTCAATGTGAATAAAAATTAAACCATAGATGTATATAATTCATTTGTTTAAAAGTGGCACATGTTCTTATCCTTATATTTTCTTAAACCGGAACATGATAATTGCGTTGTTGCATAAAGAACATTACTAAATAAAAATATCTCAAATATAAGATTCCTTCCCAACTATTTGAAACTCAGGCGTTACAAAAACATTTATTTAATTCTTTTTGCGTTCGTAGTAACATAGTACATTCCATTGTCGGTCACCTGTGTCAATTCACGTGCACACTACGATTGTTGTTCTATTTGAATATTTCGGCCAATGAAATGGGACGTAACAAGTTGTTTGTTTGTGATACGCCAGAATGTTATAAATGTTATAAATGGATTATCAAACGCTAAACTTGACTGCAGTTCAGTGTAAAATCCTAAAACAAATGCATGAACAGTCTTGCACTACACATATTCTGAATTTCAATACTGATGATTCAACATTAAAATACTTGGAATAAAATTCCATTACAGGCCGAAAGAATGATTCCTTAGGTAAGCTTAAAGACTCGGGTGTAAGTACTCAACACAAGGCGACAAGCGGTATTACACAGGGGGAGACGGGATATCTCTATAAAAGTTATTAAACGAGACCCATAACATTGTTGGGGTCATTTTTCAATTTTACGTTGTTGGGGGTTGCACAAAAAGATTTAGGAGTAATGATTTGGGTTTTTTTTTTTTGGGGTTGAGCACAATCTTTTATTTTTAGTGGTATTTCTTCTTCTTATGACAAGTCCTTTGTTTAGCAAATTTTGTTGAGTCATCTCCTTCCCCGGGTTGTATTATTTTTTTACCTCGTATGTCGCGAAATTCCTATGTCACAAGAAAATTCAAGTTTGACTTGTGTCGTTGGTTGCAGTGTTATGGTCCTGGTAATGCAAACAATTTAAAATATGTGCCAAATTTGGAAAGCATATAACATGAACTAGCGATTATTCCACATGGAACATACATTTGGATATTTTTACTAGAATATCTCCAAGCTACCTCTCACTTATATAAATAATGTTTAGCGCCTTATACTTAAATTATGTTCTTTGTAGGAGATGTACCGGATTTAGTTCTTGGATTGGATTTCTTCACGCAACTAGAGGTAACTTTTACATCTATTAGAATAAATATGTAAAGTTAGCAAAAATTAACATTTAAACAAATATGATATACAGTAAAAACAACAACCACTGAATAGCAGTCTTATGTTCGGGGACAAACACAAACATAAGGGGGCGAGGTTAAACATGTTAGCAAAGTTTGCTTTCAATTGCCCAATGGTGTTAGAGATAAATAAAAAAGGTGGAACACAGAGATACCTTCTAACGCTTGATGGACGCCAAGTGCTGTTAAATACCTAACACTTGCCATTCAAGACGAGCTATGGCGACAACAATTTGATATTCTGGTCCGGAAGTTGGGTGGCAGGAGGATTTTTTTTTTTCAGGATTTATCATTTATTTTTATCTGCTGCTCCGCATGCTTATTTTCGCTTTTGTACACATTTGTTTCCTGCAATTTGTGTTGCGGAATATTCATTTCCATCCTGTCTTGTGCAAAACTATTTAGTTTTAGTTCTTACCTGGCCAAGTTATTCATTTTCAAAATCCTCCTCCCCCTCCCTCGAAATGAAATGTTTGCCCCCTGTCAAGAGAATATGGACTAGTCTCATTTTGCTATAAACATACATAAAACAAAGGAATAACAGTTATAATAATGACTAATAATTAAATGCCATAAAGTCGTTACTGTTTTCAAATGAGAGGCGAAAGATACCGAAGGGACATTCAAACTCATAAGTCGAAAATAAACTGACAACGCCATGGCTAAAAAGAAAAAGACAAACAGTCAAACATCAGTACACAAAACCAATAGATAACTAAAGACTAAGCAACACGAACCCCTCCAAATACTGGGGGTGAGCTTAGGTGCTACGAAAATGGAACATCTAGCGTTGGATACCATCTGAATGATGGACATGTTTATCCCTGTTAATCTTCTTTGATACTAAAAGTACAAGTACCACCCATAAAATATTTCTGAAGTTGGCAGATATAAAAACATTAACACTTAATTCGTTTTGTTGTCAATTTGACAGAAGATGATCAGAGAGGTATACTTTGATTGAGAACATATTTTCTGTATGTATAAATTAATTTAGAACAATTTAGTGCTGAAGAACTGTAAATATACAGTTTGATTAGCTTTGATTATTGTACTAATTGAAGAGAAAAGTGCAATGTACCGAGTCTAAAAATATGCCACATTGGTCTTATTTTAGTGTGTTGTGTTTCTCATCACAATTGATTTTAATAAGGTAAAACAATAAATAAAAAAAAACAAATACGAAATATTTTGTTCGCAATTAAAATTATTTTTTACCCACAATTTGAACATTGATAATTGAAATTACATATTGAATCTTAAATATTTAATGATTACTATTTTGAATTCCTTGGCAGCTAAACGAAATTTTCAGCTTCGAAATAATTTGTTCTCGTCCTGAACATGCGTTAAATATCTGACAATGGACATAAAGCAAACAACATATTTGTCCTCATTTTTTGCAAAAAAAAAAAAAAAATTGACTTTTATTCAATAACCCGTTATTTTGTTACTTTTCTAAATGGGTTGATTTTTTTATTCATTTGCAGTTGCTTTGCAAATAAATAATTTTCGATGGATAATTTAACAGTTTTTCCTATAAGTGGGATTTTAATTACATACATCTTTGAAATGACAAAATTTGGTGTGGCCTTGACAAGGGTGACTGGGGTATAGAAATATGATTACTTCTGGCCATCCTTTGACCGGCAGCAAAACTATCGCGAAAGTCGAAAATCCGTTTAGCTGTGTAGGATGTATAAATACGCAGTCACGTCCGGTCAGAATAGGGAAGTTAAATCCGATGTCTTGTGTTGAGAGTATGGTACACTCTCTGCACGATAAGAACCATTGTATCAACTCTTTGAGGGATCGATAAGTGGCCCACTACAATGCTTAAATTCTGTTTATTTCCAAATAACCTTCATTTTACAGTGGCAGTCCCAACTTCCCGCTTTTCATCGCTGTCGACTCATATTAGAGAGCATAGTTTACCTAGAGTATTTATTGTTAATTTGTTCTCCTCCTGAACATGCGTGAAATATCTACAAATGGACATAAAGCATACAGCAATCGATCAATCAATCAATCAATCATTCAATCAATCACCAATAATTCATCCCATATAGAGACCAATCCTATGTTTGTTTGTTTTTTAAAAGATGGTTAAAATAGAATGACAACCGGTTTAACCTATACGTCATTAGAGTGTGTGTGGAGAGAGAGGGGAGGGGGAGGGGGAAAAGGGGTGGGCATGATTATTTTTCATGACTTAAATTTTTGTTTTTCAATAACTTACAATGAAAATTTTTAAAAGGCAGCATTTATTTGGTTTTAATAATTTGAAATAGAATTAATGTCTTTTTATTTTTATTTCAGATCACGAAATTCAGAATCAAATAATGAATCAATTTATTGAAAATCCAATTCCCCCTCCTAAAATGAATGATCGCTGACATTGTATAGGTGTTTTTTTTTAAAATTATTTTTCGAATTGTTTACGATTTATAAATGACGAAGTTCTCACAACGAGCTAGGTATATACAAAATATGAGTTTATTTGCATTTATTTTGTATTTTTTTTCAGTGTGCTCTGGACTTTGGAACGCGTCAGTTTATAGTTCGACAGGATCCACAGGTATCAACGACGCTGCTATGTGAACGAGAACTGCCATTGCGATACAGAAACGTGCACAATCTATTAGCCTCGTTTTGAATGAATTTACAACCTGTGATGTAACTTTCTCATGATGATACAAGTGACATAAATCAGAAAGATTCTATGATTTCCGAACAAGAACATTGTGATGTTTCGTCATATAACGTAACGGTTTTGTAAAAAAGAAAACGATTGAGTTTGATTTTTTTGTAAATTGTAACTGAATTCTATTGCATATGCCTCCCGACTTTAACACGAAGAGGAGTGCAGTGTTACACCTTAATCTCCCTACCCAATCAATCGTTTATTGCATAATTATCATCATTGTATATTTTAAACACTTTTTTCCTATTTTTGGTACGGACGGGCAAAATAAAGGATAGTGTGTCCCCTTTCTGTTAATCTGTCATTTACAGGGGCGGATCCAGGATTTTTAAATGTGGGGAATTAATTCGATAAAACTTATGATATACTGCCGAATGGAGCGAGGCAAATATTGTTTTGAACGATTTTATGCTAAAAGATCATATAAATCGTGAAAAACTTGATATCATTATTTTTTGGCGATCAAAAGGGGGCGTACAGCCTCTACGCCCCTGGAACCTCCACTGATTTATATCTTCGATTCGTTATCTTTTGATATTGGGGCTGCATTATGCTTATTTTTTGTAAGATTTGTCAAGTTGTTTGTAAGAACATGCCTAATTTGCAAGCAATTTATTTACTGTTTTTCTTCAGATTTCTGAATTTTGTTTTTTATTCATAAATATATAATTAGTACTAGACAAGCAGCTGTTAACGTATCCATTTAAGTTATTTTATAATTATGAGATGACAAAAATTATGTATAATAATATGTGAGGAGCCTGTAATTCCATAGATACTGTTTGTTGCTGTATGTCATATTTGTTTATTTTTTTGTTTTTTTTTGTTTATTGTTTTGTACATAAATCTGTCCATTTGTTTTCTCGTATGCGTTGTTTTGCATTTTGTCATTTCGGAGCTTTCTGTGCGGTATGGAGTATGCTCATTATTGAGATGTTGAAAAGCATCCGTTGGTATAAAAATGCTACATTTTACGTCATTTGGTATATGGAGGATAGTTGTCTCCATGGCAATCATACCACATTTGATTTCTATATATTTAATCATTACTGGTTTGGATAAACAAATAAGACTTAGCGATATACCCCCTCCCCCTTTTGTGATGTCTATTCGTCTCCCAGTTTTCTTCCGTTAATATTTCACATGCATTCTCTTCTAGTTCCGCTGATGTTTCTGCAGAAGGCAAACGACTCGTCTTAATGTAGTCTTATGGTACATGTATTTAGTATAATATAAAATTGCAATATAACACAATACAGATATATATATATATATTGCATTTTCACAACATTTATTGCTTTAGAACTTCCTACAGTTTATGGAAGAATGTATAATAAAAAGAGAGAAAGACAAAAAAAAAAGGAAAAAAGAAATTATTTCGACGTCATAATAACAAGATGCTGATGCTAAGTTTGTCATTTAAAGTCATTTTGTCATTAAGCTACCCCTATAAGAGGCACCCCAGTAAATAAAAACAAGTATTTACCAAAAACCAAAAGGACGGTTATGAATAACTACGTACACGTGTATTTTTACTTGGTTATTTTGTAAATGTTAAGTCAGGTTTTATAATTGTTAAATACTTGAGCTTATCAATGTACATAATAAAAGACTTGTTCTAAATGGATTTTATATTTGTCTGAAGCACAGATTTGTTGAAGTGACTATTATGTTGTTTTAACAAAGGTTATTTTCATACAAGTAGTATAGATATACAATTGAAAACACATCCTCCTTCTGATTTAACTGATTGATTGATTGTTTGTGTTATAACGCCACTTTAAGAACTATTGGCTTTATTATGGCGACCAGTTGTTATTGGTGGAAGAAGCTGAAGTGCCCGGAGAGAACCAGTTATACAGAAGATAACATACTCAGACCACTAAGTCACTGAGGCCCTTATTCTAATGTAAGATCCTTTATTTTACTTTATTCCTATTCAGGATGAGAGGTTGTGTTTTCAATTGTATAATCATACTGCTTGTATAATTCAAAAGTGCACACTAAATGTGAGAACAACCTGTATGCAATCTAAACTACTAGTATATCCCTTTCAGTCTGGGGCACCTGTTTTCCTGATAATTCATCAAATTCTTTCCTTCAGTATTATAGATCAGAAGATGCGGTATGTATACGTCAGTGAGACAACAACCCAACATCACACCTAATATAAACAAAAACATTCAAACATGAGCTGATCATGAATGAATGGTTTTGAAAAAGAGACCAGTGTCTAAACAATGTCAAGTTCTAAATCGTCACGAGTCAAACAAGTTAATTAATTATCAATAAATTAAACAGTGCCTGCCAAATACCGCCATCAATGATAAAATTCTTAATTGACTAAATTATAAAACCTATATAATACTAAATGAGGACAGTTTTTTTTTTTGTCTCTTCTCCATCTTCCAGATCAAATCAACCATTCTAGCTCTCTGTCCTGAAGGTAATATGCAAACTGTAGTTTTTTTGTATCATCCAGAATGTCGTCCGTAAACTTTTCACTTTTCGAACTTCTACTTGAGAACCACTCAACACGACGGGTGCCACATGTGGAGCAGGATCTGCTTACCCTTCCGGAGCACCTGAGATCACCCCCAGTTTTTGGTGGGGTTCGTGTTGCTTAGTCTTTGGTTTTCTGTGTTGTGTCATCTGTACTATTATTTGTCTGTTTGTCTTTTTATTTTTGGCCATGGCGTTGTCGGTTTGTTTTCGATCTATGAGTTTGACTGTCCCTCTGGTATCTTTCGTCCCTCTTTCAGAAGGATCAATATATAAAACTTATTTTTCTCCATTGTTGAAGCATATGATAAAAAGATCATTACATGTCATTTTTCATATCAGATGTATTATCAGCCCTCGAGCCTTCTGGCTCTTAGGCTGATATTGAACCTTGGGCGGATAATTCATCTGATATGAAAAATGCCATGTAATAATCTGATATTATCACACAGTTACACGAAGCACCTCTTATTTCATCGCGCTAAATGTTTTTTTAAGGAAGTAACTAAACTGCAAAAGTTACAGAATATTAAACAATTGAAATGCAGATGAAAACAAGATAAAATTGGTTATTCTTTACAAATGCAATTGGAAAATATGAAATGTTGAAATATCGCAAATTATATAATTTTAAATGCAATTAAATTTCCATGGCTATTAATTTAATTGCTTAGAACTCTTACCTAATGACGGAAATAGAAAAGGACGCATACTATTCTCTTCCAGACAATGGATTCCAGAAATGTTCTTCCCGATGGACTGTGGAATTTTCATAACTCTGAGAGAGTAGAACCAATGTACTGTCAAAACCATTTGGATTACTTGATATTACACCCGGATAGGTATGTCCGAAGAAGTTGTACAGATGACTCACTGGGTAAGTAGAAGAATAATAATGACACAGAAAGTGTGTAAATAAATGAGAAAGTAAGTGATGAGTGAGTGAATGAGAGAGTAAATGACGCGTGAATGAAAAAGTATAACAAATATTCCGAACTCCAAGGCAAATTCAAAAGGGAAGTTCATAAAAACTGACAATCAAACGCTATCAATCAACTGAAAAAATGAAAACAATTGCCATATTCCTGACTTGGTACAGGCATTTTTACGAAGAAAAAAGTGGTTTAAACCTTGTTTTATAAATACTTTATGTGTAGCTTAATCTACCACCTGTATGACAGGTATTTATATAGTTCCGTTATATTGACATAATTGGGTTAGCAACCCTAACAGACATAATAGGTTAATGTGACAATAATTGGGACCCAGCAGCTAAAGTTGTGTAAACATACACGACAGACATACACCACAATTAACTGACTGAAAAATTCAAACAAACATGCAAATTAATCTAACAAAGACGCCAACAAAAAAAATTGTGTCGTTGATATTACGTTCAGTATATATATTAATAGGGAGATGTGGGATGATTGCCAATGAGACAACAATCCATCAGAGTTCAAATAAAGTAGATGTAAGCAATCATAGGTAATCGCACGACCTTCAACAATGAGAAAAACCCATACCGTATAGTAGGCTATAAAAATCCCGATATGAAAAAGATGAAACAATTTATAACAGAACAATTTACGAAAAACATATATGACAGACATGAACCAACAACTACCACTGAACTACAGGCTACTATGGTATACATTACTCCATAAAGTAAACATTAAGTAAATGTAAATATATAAATACAAGGATATTAAACAAAATAGAAACAACACGGTAAAAACCCTTTGTGTCCAAATTGCACCTCAGTGCCCACCTGTCCCGGGAATGCATAAAGTTAAAAAGTTAAAAACCCGATGGCGGGATGCATAAATACCGAGTTACGTCAAAAGTCATAAGACCAAAAGAAACACAATAGCACAAAGACAAATAACGGGTAAACTAAAGTAAAATAAAAACTTTAAGATACAAAACTTTAGCACCTAGAACGAGAGTGAGTAAGTGATTGAATGAGAGAGTAAATCTTTGAATGAGAGAATTAGTGATGCGTGATGGAACGAGAGAGTAAGTGATACGTGAACGAATAAGCGAATAGATCTGTGAATGAGAGAATGTGTGTATGTGACTGCGAGAGTAATTTTGGATGGTGGGAATAAGAGTGTAAGTTTGGGAATGAAAGATTAGAAATTAAGGGTGTAAATGGGGGAGTAAGTGTTGAATGTGTAAATAAGTGAGTGTGTGAATGAGCGAGAAAATGTGGAGTATGTGAATGAGAGTACGACTACGAGAGTACGTGTGGAGGAGATGAATGAGAGATTAAGTGCTGAATGGGTTAACGAGTGAGGGTATGAATGACAGCATAAGTGTTGATTGCGTAAATGACTGTGTGTGTGAATGTGGAAATGAGTGCGTGTGTGAATGAGAATAAATGATGAATGTGTAAACGTGAGTGTGTGAATGAGAGAGTAAGTGTTAAATGTGTAAATGAGTGAGTGTGAATGTGTAAATGAGTGAGGGTGTGAATGAGAGAGTAAGTGTTGAATGTGTAAACGTGAGTGTGTGAATGAGAGAGTAAGTGTTGATAGTGTAAATGAGTGAGTGTGTGAATGTGTAAATGAGTGAGGGTGTGAATGAGAGAGTAAGTGTTGAATGTGTAAACGAGTGAGTGTATGAATGAGAGAGTAAGCGTTGAATGTGTAAATGAGTGAGTGTATGAATGAGAGAGTAAGTGTTGATTGCGTAAATGAGTAATTGTGAGAATATGTAAATGAGTGAGTATGTGAATGAGAGAGTGAGTGTTGAATTGTGTGTAAACCGTACGAGTCATGTGTGAATGTGTAAATGAGTGAGTGTGTGAATAAGAGAGTAAGTGTTGAATTTGCAAATGAGAGAGTGTGTGAATGTGTAAATGAGTGACTGCGTGAATGAGATAGTAAGTGTTGAATGTATAAATTTGTGCGTGTGTGAATGAGAGAGTGAGTGTTGAATTTGTAAATGAGCGAGTGTGTGAACGAGAGAGTAAGTATTGAATGTGCAAATGAGTGAGTGTGTGAACGAGAGAGGAAATGTTAATTGATCGAATTATTCATTTATTGGTTTTTAACGCCACTTTTGAGTACTATTGGCTCTTTTGTGGCGAACATTTTTTGGTGGAGGAAACCGAAGACAACCACCGTCCTTAATTGCATTGTAAAATTATATATTATTTTTTCCCCGAATGCAGAGAAGCATCGTTTTACCCGATGTCTTAAACTAATTACATTGTATTCTTTTGGTGAGCTCAGCTGCTTTGTACGTAACCTATAAACAAGTCAATAAAAAAAGATCAAACAATTATAGCTTGATTTCTGTAAGTAAAAAGATCGGTTGTGTTTGCATTTTTTATTAGAATGCATTTATTTTTACGTATTGATTGATTTCTTTCTAGATATGTAGTCTTCTCTATCGTATAAGGTCCCTCCCACTTTGTTGAAAAATATGTTTTGGGGTTCCTGCAGAAAAAAATTGGGTTTCTACATTCGAAAAATGGTTTTGTGAAGGAATGTTTAGAATGATCTTTCTACTTGGTGTGTGTATGATTCAATAGATTTTCAAAGGGAAGTTCACGTTGCAGAACTTAATTGAGACTTCTTTTACCGTTGAAATGTATCTGCATTTCGAAGAGCATTAATCATTATCACTTTACTTAATAAAGGTGACTAATTATTAGTTATAATTTTTATTTTGGTTTTATTGCCTTTTCCTACATCTCTTTTTAAATAGAATACCGGTATTAATTATCGAAGTTCTTTGAAAAACATTAACGTAATCACCACTGATGGTCGTTTAAATCACATAACTGGTAAATTCATTCAAACTGAAATTCAGAAAAATGAGCAAACGGTCATGTTACCTTCAACAACGAGCTTCCTAATCACAACAATTGGTATGTCGTGGTTCTTCGCTTTATTCACAATTATCTATCCATTTAGTGCATCCTTCAGATACCTTAGCTTGTGAGGGTTAGAAAAAGAGAGGCGAAAAATATCAAAGGGATATTCAGTCTCAGTTTGAAAACAAACTAACAATGTCATGGCATAAAATGAAAAACGATCATACTAAGACAAACAATTTACAAAACACAACATAAAAACACTAAAGACTGAGCAACACGTCGAACCCCGCCAAAAGCCGGGGTGATATCAGGTACTTCGGAATGGTAAACAGATCCTATTCCACTTTCTATGTAAGATATAACGTAACGGTAGGAGTTCATTGCTTAGAACAAACTAATTTAATAAGACGGGAATTAACTAGCTTTAGATATAAGAAGATGTGGTATGAGTGCCAATGAGACAACTCTCCATCCAAGTCACAATTTGTAAAAGTAAACCATTATAGGTCAAAGTAAGGCCTTCAACACGGAGCCTTGGCTAACACCGAATAGCAAGCTATAAAGGGCCCCAAAAATGAATAGTGTAAAACCATTCAAACAGGAAAACCAACGGTCTAATCTATATAAAAAACGAGAAACGAGAAGCACTTATGAACCACATCAACAAACGACAACCAATGAACATCAGGGTCCTGACTTAAGACAGGTGCAAACAAATGCAGCGGGTTTATACGTTTTAATAGGCGCCAACCTTCACCCTACCTGAAACAATAGTGTGACATCATAACATAGAAAGACACACTATAAAATATCAATTGAAATGGCTTAACTCAATCAAAAGATATATTAACAAAAACAAGTGAACATACACTGAACGAATAAATTTGATCTATGACACAATGTAAATACAAAATTAATGAAACGAAAGGGTTAGATTAAAAATAATATTCGAAAGACAACCATAACCTTGGACAAAATGCCGCCAAATAAAATAACGTACACGGGTAAATAAAAATAATTTTGTTGTAAGGTATACATGGAGTACGGAATTAATTTTTACAAAATAAATAATTTTGTTGTTCATAGTACGAGAACAAAAGTGAAAATTTATCGTCATACTTAACACTTCAAAGGTTGAATATATTAAAAATAGTGAGACCAGATATAACACTAAATAAGTAAACATTAAATAACAAAAATACATTACAAATTGTATCAACAGGTCAAATTAACACGAAAGTACGATTTGAGAGTACTCGCAGTTACTGAAAGCTAGTTAAAAGCCAAAACAATTAATAATAAAAAATCATGCATCAAAGACTAAAAACAACTAAACTGCACACATCCCAGGGATTTAGTGTTTTAACTTCATGGACAGTCAAAGAAGACATGACTTGTGCAATGCCAAAATAAAAAAAAGTATCGACGGGCAGGAGGATAGTTAGGAGTTAACCTGTTAATAAATATGTATAATGTAATATATAGATAGAGTAATCTCTATATAGAAAATGAACGTGGATGTGTATTTATACATCCCAAAAACCGTTTGAAAAGAATACAAATTTAGTTATGTTTTAATTTGCTGATGACAAAATCGATATCTGTGCCAATGTAAACTTTATTCAAAGATTTGTTTGTTTTAATTTCTATCTCATTTTGTATCGATCATTTTAGAACACACAATAAAAACAGTTGAGAAAAATCAATAAAATAACAAATATCGGTTTTAACGATGAACATGTAGAGACAGCAATAGTCCAACATATTTGACGTATATAAGAGGGTCCGGATGAGAGGTGAGGGTTTCTTCACACTTTAAAATCTTTATATTATTATTTTTTTAATATTCTTTATATAACTTGCTCATAATTCTCTAATTTTGATATCATTTGCTCATAATTCTCTATTATTCATATTATTTGCTGATAATTCTTTATTCTTTGATTTGTTTACCAATTATTCTCGTTCATGTTAACCCAAATCCAGACCCTCATATACAAGTAAAACGATACAATCAAATATTGTATCAACGTATGGAATATGCTCGCAGTTCCTGAAGCTAGTTCAAAGTAATTTAGCGCAATGAACAGATTAGAAAAAAACACGATCCTGAAAAAAATTTAATCTTCAAACTTCATTTACGCGGATCTAGCCGTCCATCCATGCACATCAACATAATTGAATATTAAAATTACTTCTTATACTTGGTGAATGGCCATACTGAACTCAAAATTCTAACGGAAAACAAATTTGATCTTATCCTTTTGTACGCGTAAAATCTTTGTTTGCGTAGAAATATACATCCAGATGGCACACATACAAGCAACTTTAATGATATTATCTTATTTTCTTGTTTAAATTACGTCCTTAGAAATAACCAGGATAATATAAATTACTAATCTAGTTGCAAATCGCCAAACAATCAAAGACAAGTGTTTTTGTTGGCAAGAACGATGTATATACCAATAATCAATTATCTATCAATAAACTGAAAGAAACATACATTCCGTGTTTATCATATATAAAAGTGAATTTTCTTTCTTGTCGCTTCTCATCTTCCTGACCTGTGCAATGTATTAGCTATTTATATGGTTTGTTCCTAAAAATTGATAGTGTACACTTATTTTGCTATTATTGTTTATTAAAAGCAAATATAACAATTTTCAAAGAACAAAAAGTAGAAGAATTAGTTGTGAAAGTAGAAGAACGAAATGAGTATCGTCCTTAATCGTAATGAAACACATATTGATAATTGTATACAATTGATATTGGGATTATAAGATCTTTGAGAACCACTTGATTTTATGACAAAGTTGATAAGAGCTTGTCGTACTGTGGGGCAATTGACAGAGAGGTATGGAAATAACAAAATTCTTCAATTGTCCAAGAACAAAGTACAATACAAAAATCTACTTGCTTTGAAATTTTTACTAGTCAAATGCGTTTTGTTAAAACATACTTTTATATTTTGAAGAATCGAAATAGGATGAACGGATTATATAAACCCGAAGGCAAATATAATACAAGCCCAAACGAAAAAATATAAACAAGTCTAAATTGAAAACAACGTTCAAACCCATGAGTGCGTTTGATAAAAACCGCAATTTTTATACGTGTGCATGCAAAACAAATTTCTTGGTAGAGGGGTCTAAATACAGCACAAACAACATTTTCCAAGAGACCAAAAAAGTGAAAAAGTACATTTTAACAAAACGCATTTGACTAGCAGGTCGAACAACGGATGTTCTTAAACCCTGCTGACTGCCATGGCTATTGCCAAATAAACGGATCACCAGATGTAACAAAATGGATCTTAATTATTAATTTAATACGAAACAGAAAACAATAAACTTGCGGAAAAGATGGTATACCGCACATATGAGGTGCAAAAATTTGTGCACCATATCCGGATTTCGACAATTAATGTCTCTTCAGTGATGTTAGGAATCGAAACAGTTTTTGTAAGGCCATATAATTTTCCTCAATTGAGGATTGACTATAATTTTGAAGAATCGAAATAGGATGAACGGATTATATAAACCCGAAGACAAATATATATATATATGAATAAATGTTAGATTGTTTCAATCTTGATATCACAATATGGGTTTTAATGGCATATCAATAATGATGAGGCTTATTCCAGAAAAGTGAAATTTAGATATTTGCATTTTTGTTTTATTAAAATGTCCAAAGTGATATGAGGTTTACATAATAGAGAATAATGGACAAAAAGTGCAGAATAAATGGGCCAAAATTAAATAATAGACAAAAAAGGCCAAAAAGAAAGAATAAAGAATTAAGGACCCTCATATGATCCATGTAAAGGTGTTGGTGTTATCTAACTATTTAACCCCAAGGCTCCTTTAATTCATTTATGATATAAAGAGCATAAAAGAAAATGTTAGGAAACATAATTCTATGAGACAGCAAGACAAGAAACAATAAAACCTGAACAACATCTTTTAAAGTCAATATTTAATTATCGTCAACAAAAAGATAACAATAGAGTGATTGATTGATTGTTGGTCGCGTAACGTTCAGTGGATAACAAGAGATAAAAGGTTGTCTAGGCAAAACTTCGATAAACGAAAGTAAAAATCCACTGTTTATTTTCCGAAAATTAAAAAAAAAAGCAAATATTTCAAAAATACAGGACATCGATGTTTATCAGAGGTGGATTTAGGGGTGCCCCCCCCCCCCCTTTTGTGGGAAAAATTTGGTTGATTATATAGGGAATCACTGCGGCATGACTGGAGCGGGACCCGTCTTATGGCAGTCAGTGCAACCCCCCCCCCACACACACACACATAATGAAAATTTCTGGAACCGCCACTGTTAATTTTGAGACTCAAAAGGTGGCTCTTAAAAGGGTAGATAATGTTTCAAAAATCAATGACTATTTCAACCAGTTACGTTTGAAACCAAAAAGTAACAAACGTTGAATAACAACGAAAATACTTCAGTTAAAACCAGATGTCATTTAAACCGAATTATGTATTTGTGTTGTGTCTGTCCTATATCGCTATGCATTGGTGTATGTTTGGAATTGTATTGTCCTCTCAGTTGTACACCTGTATGGCTCTTTATGAAACGTAAATTTCAAAATAAATGTATTTAGTATAGACTATTTATTATTTGTTTCAAAGGTACGTTGAATAAGGGCAGACATTTTTTTAATCACAGGTCACCTTCTAAAGCCTCAAAGATATGTGACAAAAATTTAAAAACGTATACAGAGTGTGGCACTCTCCCTGTCAGATGCTATGGATTTGACATCCACATCTCATCCAGACGTGGACGCGTATTTCTATTTACAATGTATATACACAAATACACTTTAAGTAGATATAGGAAGATGTGGTGTGAGTGCCAATGAGACAACTCTCCATCCAAATAACAATTTATAAAAGTAAACCATTATAGATCAATGTACGGCCTTCAACACGGAGCCTTGGCTCACACCGAACAACAAGCTATAAAGGGCCCCAAAAGTACTAGTGTAAAACCATTCAAACGGTAAAACCAACGGTCTAGTATATATAAAAAACGAGAAACGAGAAACACGTATAAATTACATAAACAAACGACAACTACTGTACATCAGATTCCTGACTTAGGACAGGTACAAACATTTGCAGCGGGATTAAACGTTTTAATGGTACCAAACCTTCTCCCTTTTTCTGAAACAATAGTATAACATCACAACATAGAAAACACACGATAAAACATCAATTGGAAGGCTTAACTCAATCAAAACGTAAATTAACACACTATGAACGAATAAATTCGATCTGTGATACCTGAAAGTAAATACATAGTTAATAAAATATTAGGGACAAACATTCAAGGCCAAAAGCAAACAAACAAGTCCAAATAAAGCCATGGCAAAACACTACCGCGAAATATTAAACCCTTAGAAAATAATCACTTTTGAAAACCGGTTTTCATAATATATACAGGTAAATGAAAATAACTTTGTCGTTTTAGGTATACTTTTTCTGTCTATATAAAATCTTCCAATAATTAGGAATACCAAGAAAGGTCTGTCATATAAATACCTAATTTAAGGTCTAGATGAACACTGGTGGATCAACTGGGTCACCCGCCCCAAAAAAAATCTCATGTTTCTCACGATTTATATGATTTTTTAGCATAAAATCGTCCAAAACATTTTTGGACGATATATATTCACTTTCCTGGATATATGCCCCCTTTCATAAATCCTGTATTCTCCCCTGTTAAGGAACTCTTAATAAGATGTATATTCCATCTTTTTACCCGCTAGTTGATGACGTCTTTAGAGCAATACAAAGGCTATGTAATGAACTTTGATAAAAAGTTCGAGTAGATTTCCAGACAATGCGCTCATAATATTGACTTTTTCTATAAGTTTAATACGAACTTATGTATTTAACACCTACTCAGTATCCAGTCTATTGTTAATTTGCTCTTGCACTTTGAGAACCGTATACAACGAGAACGTCTTTTGATGATTTCCGAAACTCTCAAAATTAATAATTTACAAAGCGTTAACTCCTTAAAAATGTACAAATACACACTATTGATCAAAGACCCTCTAACAGATTCTTAAGTGTTTATCTGTTGCGCATCTCTGTTGTTTTTGGATAGAATTTGAGGCATCTTCTCATCAATTGCAATTAACTTTGGGAATGGTTCTGATCACGTGATAGCACGTGCGTAATATCAATATAGTAGCAAAAGATAATTCTCTCTACATACATTACTACGATTTCATTACACAACAGAGCACATTTAATACTTCATTGCACTGGATTCTAGCGACAT
Source organism: Mytilus coruscus (assembly GCA_017311375.1). NCBI lineage: Eukaryota > Metazoa > Mollusca > Bivalvia > Mytilida > Mytilidae > Mytilus > Mytilus coruscus. The sequence continues at coordinate 21,242,218 of CM029604.1, forward strand.
GGGACCAATTTTATGATAAACAATAGAGGTAGGTTTATTTTTTATTGATTTAATTTACTGCACGGGAACATTACACGCTCCGGTCGTCAGTCTGACTTTTCTTATCTTGTAATCGTTTTTATGAATGGCATTCCATCAGATGGAATTTATTATAAGTAGTGATCTACATGGATCGCACTCGCGTAGAGTGAAAGAACTATAAATCTCTATCACTTCCTGGAGAATACTTAAATTTTGATACAAATCCTTTTTAAATAACCCCTGAAAATGTTCATAGATGTGAGAAAGAAAACAAATAAACTCCAGAGAAAATTACACATTAATAGTTTCTTTATGTTTATGAGTTAACAATTAAAGAGAGCACTTTTAAAATACGGTGTATTTATCGCTATTTTGTGCATTTTCCTTTGATCTTTTTGTGATAATTTTCATATCATGCTACTCGCTTGAGATGGAAAATTATCGCTAGAAACTATGCAGGCACGTGGCGTTGCTAATGAAATTGACATGAAAGTGACAACGTCGTCATAGGTAAAATAGCGATAAACAGATTATCATTGGTCATCTCAACTCGATTGCATTTCTCGCTTTCGCCGTACCGGCTCAAGCGAGAAAATCAATCTCGTTGAGATGATCAACGATAATCTATAAGTATTGCTGTCTTTATATGCATAACGACATGATAACATGTCACAGTTTTCACTGTAATCAGATACTGATGTCAAAAATTTATTAGGACATTAAATCCTCGAAATAAAGTGATCGTATTATGAATAAAAGAACAAAACTATATATATAGAAGCAAAACAGATAATACATATTGCAACAGTTGATGGCATCCAGTAGATGTCAGACCTTTAATATGGCTTTTACATGTGAGTTGTTTCAGAATCTAATGTATACATATATAACAAAAATATTTTTTCAAGAAAGTGGTCTAACTAGCTATTTCGGAATCCATTTAAAATTTGCACGTCTTTTCTATTTCAAAGTGTTAGAGAAAAACAATCATGTCGATAGAAAGTTTTTTCTGATAAAGCTGAAATCCTCTCCGTGTTGAATATTACCATAAGGAGATGTGGTATGAAGGTCTCGTAAACATGGTTAACAACTATCCATCCCAGACTAAGGGAGCTACCATTTGATTTTTATGGGGGGGGGGAGGCTAGGTTGAAATTTGAAAAAATAGGCAGGACAGGAGTTTGAGAGTAAAAAAAAGACAGGATGACAATTTAGGTAAAAAGTCAGATAAACTTTAAAAAATAGGCAGAACCGAATAGAGTGAAAAAAAATAGGCAGGACAGAGATTACAACTAAAAAATGCAGGACAAATTTTTCATCCTAGCCCCCATAAAAATCAAATGGTAGCTCCCTTTGGGGCTAGGATGAAAATTTTGTCCTGCATTTTTTAGTTGTAATCTCTGTCCTGCCTTTTTATTTTTCACTCTATTCGGTTCTGCCTATTTTTAAAGTTTATCCTGACTTTTTACCTAAATTGTCATCCTGACTTTTTTTTGCAACTGTCTCATCCTGCCTTTTTACTCAAAACTCCTGTCCTGCCTATTTTTTCAAATTTCATCCTAGCCCCCTAAAAATCAAATGGTAGCTCCCTAAAGGACATATAGGAATGTCTTTATTACTCAACTACTGACAACAAATGTATGTCAATAACCATATTTCGGCTAGGACCTGTGAATGTAAGTTTGAACATGCAACGAACTTCTCAATACATGATGATGAATATAAAACATGAAATGGCGCTTTGTAACTATGTATTTATGCATCTTTAACTTGTCAAACTGTTAGATATGTGTGTTTCTAAATGTGGTTGACGGTTAATGAAGAAAAGCGAGCGGACACACAGCAAATCAGTAGGTTTGATTTATATAATACTGCGTTTAAAACACCATCCAATTTGAAAGTAAGCATACGGTGGCTCGATTGTATTAAATTTCGTACCCACAGTGCTAAATTTTGCACATTGAGTTCCTTAAAATGAATATAGACGTGGTGTCGTAAAATGAGATTTTTGTATATACTACGTTTAAAAACACCATTCAATTAGCATACGGAGGTTCGAATTCTATCAAGATTTGCATCCACTTTCCTGAATATTGCACATTGTGTGCCTTCAGATGAAAATAGATATGGTGTCGTAAAATGAGTTGTTTGGTCGATTAAGAATAGTTGATTGATCATTTGCTTTTTGTTTTAAAACAAATATTGAAGTATATGTAAATTGGTTTCTTTTCACTTGTTTCGATTATGTAATCGAACAAGTTAGTATTATACATATGTGTTTTACGATGCGAAACGTGAAATCGAATCTGATACTGTACAACATCTTCGCTAGCCAAGGTTTACGATCCAGTCCCCTCCTCTCAACGTGCATGACGTAGAAGACAGGACAGAATCGTAGCCCTTGGCTAGCGAAGATGTTGTACAACAACTTGTCAACTAAATCTACAGACATTATTTCAGCTCTTGTACATGCGAATTCATTTACATGAAGTGAGTTTTAATATAAAAAAAAAAAAATAATTATGAATTTTCATTGGTATTTTAAACATGGTGTAAACTGATAAAACACTGATAATAAGACTATCATCCCATGTATAACCGAACTGTAGAACTCGCATTAAAATATCATATTTCATAATAATATAATAATTTCGGTAATGACCCATTATATGATTGCTAGATTCAGACAAGTCATTCTTGCATGCGTTTGCTTTGAGCCATAATAGAGGGTATGTTGGGGGTTTACCGAATAGAGAATACCTGGCAAAAACAGAATAGAGAAAAAGAATTAAAAAATGGGGGAATAATGAGAAACAAAATGAAAGATATAGAAAATGACCAATAAATATAAATAAAGCAGAAAAGATTACCCCTTTTGAAAAAAAAAAAAATGAATAAATAAATAAATAAAATAAGATATGAAATAAGATTAATCCAGACCCTCATAACGTTTCACTTATATCATTATGATTATGATAAAAGAATAGATAAATAAGAACTGAATCTATACATGTTCATTTTGTAGTGAAACATATGATTCCTATCAGAAATCTATCCATTTAGCCTTCCAAGCGTTTAAGCTAAAATTGTTTACATGTTCTATGCATAAGAACTATTCAGCTAATGGCAACATTCCAAAGTGGAAATTAACTCTTAAAAGACGGAACAGAGAATTTTCTATGATATAAACTTAAGTCTTGATTTACAAGCAGACTTTAGTTCTCCTTTTCTCTAAACACGGATATTCGTCAACCTTTGACCTGTAATTTTACTGGTTGTCCGGGGACAACACATATAGTCTCTAGTGTGGACAGAGTGTAACTTGCAAATTTTTTCATACATGTACACCTTCCAAATTTATTTTGTTTTATTCTACGCATAGAATAGTAAGTAGGGAAAAAAGGGGGAGGGATAAAATTACATGTACAAAAATTGGGGAATGCATTTTAAGGTAAAGTAGTGATTAGGTCCAGTTGAAAAGGTCAACAATTAGTATGTCTGAAGCTATTAAACTGAATTATAGACCCCCTTAACATAAAGTTGTCCATATTTTGAGTAAGAGCTGATATTCGTTTCTATGAATTTGATATGATTTGTCCCAAATGTAGTAAACTACACTGTAAAATTCTTAATGGGATAGAGCAGGTGCGATTTCTAAAATTTGCATATATTGTCTAACAGAAATGCATTACGAAACAACTATGTTCTCGGGCTTTGTGTACTGTCATAGAAGGACTGAGTTATACGAATAAGACAACATCATATTAATAGATTCTGATGATCAAACATTCATGAAGCACTCATTAAAATCTATATACTTTCCTATATACATTGTATCTATATCAGACTTACAGCTATACAGCTGGTAACAAAGAAAACTATAACTACAAAATGTGTGAAAAGAACTGGATTGAACTATCTGCATTAATATGCATGGTTACATCCCCTGTGTGATTTTATTCTCATATTAATTCAATTATACTGTTAACATTGATTGTTACAAAGCGTTTAAAAACATCATTGCAAGATAGTGAGCAAGTTATAGTATTTCAGCACGTGTGTATTATGAGTGTCTGGGTGGGGTTTACAGAATAGAGAATAATGGACAAATACTACACAAAAATGGGCCCCAAAATAATAAAGAATTACAGAGAAAACATGCCCCAAAAATAATGAATAGAGAATAATGGGGATGCTAAATTACAAAGAATAGAGAATTATGGGTAACAAATATAAAGAATAGAGAAAAACGACCTAAAAATTTGAAGAATACAGAAATGAATGACCCCCTCCAGACCCTCTATTTACGTGTCATCATTCAGTCTTAACGGATTGAGTGAGACACAATGGTCCGTCATTGTTTTACACATGGTCTATTTAGTTCAATTTCATATTGAATACCAGATAACCTTTAAAAGTAAATCAACTAACGAATAGCAAATGTTATTATCGTAATATCGTCCCATGATCTTGGATAAGCCAATAGAATTAACGCAATTTTCGTATCACAATCAGTCCAGTGTGATACGAGAAATATCTTCATGCAAGAAAAAGGTAACAGGCCACAACCAAGAGAGAAACAAATTTAGAAGCCGGTAATCGTTGATTGTCGTTTGTTGCTGTATTCCAATCTCATTGGAATTCGTACCACACCTCCTTTTTTTACATTAAGACAGACAATAGAAACGCGTCAAATTTTACCTGGAGATTGAGTACATAAAAATAAAATTTACTGACGTTGCTATTAAATGAATAATAAACTTGTAATAGTAAGTTCACACTGCTTGTATCAGTTTATGTATTAGATGTCTGCTTCTCATATCCGAGGGGCGTTAGCCCCGCAGATATGAGACGAACTCACATCTTCTTTTTTATTCATACAATTTACATAGTAGTAAATAAATTTCTTATATTTTCTCTTGTTCTAAAAATAGCAATTACACGTAGTTTTTATAAAACAGGTCGAAAAGTGTCATTATCTCAAATTTTCCAGATGCAGTTAAACTTTCAGAAGATGTTTTGTAGTTATGGATTTGGAATAAAATCTTAAGTGTGTCTATTTTTCTGTCATCCAATTGATACCTTATCACTGCTTTTGTATGGCAATATTAATCGCTGTACTATCTTGTCTTCTTCTGGTTTAATTGCCAAAATCAGAACATTTTGCTTATAAATGGTATAATTTCTATGTATAAGATACACCTTCAGATCGTTAGCCTGAATGGGTGTATCTTATTTACACCAAGATATAATGGTCAATGCAGAATGATAGTTTTCAATTATTTAGGAGGAGGTCTTTCAGCGATTTGACCATATCTTATTGGATATCGTGATACATTCAGGGTATATAATTTCATTTAACGACATCTTGGTGTAAGAAAATAAAAGATCGATATGTAAGAAATTAACGACACGTAATTCTCAGAGTGAGGGGATAGGGTTGATTGCGGCAAGTTTAATGTGTATGTGCCAAACAAAATAATGTTAATCTACAATAAATATACTGACTGCCTTTAAAAACGCAACACTCATTTTGTTGATTTTTTGCCAAATCACGGTTGATCCTCATACAACTACTATTCATGCTTATTATACTTCTTCCTCTTAAGAAAAAATCAACATCTGACTTTCCTGTGGTTATTGAACATACCGGATTATTGAAGTCGCACGAATTTCTTAAAGCGAAATTTGGAACCTATAAAAGATTTTTTAGTTTTATTTTTCTTCGTCAAACAGTTCTTTCAATCCATGGCCACACTTAAAGCAGTTAAAACATGTTGCCTCTCCATATTGCCAAGACTGAGGAATACAAAACTGAATCAGCCCAAAAGAAAACGTGAACATGCTGCAAACAGACAATTTGACGTCAGAAATTCGTCTTACTGTCCTTCCGACAACGATACAGGCAGACGGGATTTGTTGATGACCATCAATGACCAGATCAACATGTAGTGACAATGCAACGTCAATAGAATTTGATTACGCAAAGTCATTTGCGAGACATGTTTACGGCCGCAACGTCAACTGCTTATCAAATTGCCGAATGCCACTGCACACAGATTCATGCCATAAATGTTTACCATATACTGAAATGCCAAAGAATCGGCTGCAGAAAAACATTCAAAGCCCTAAAGTTTCACCCGCATTATTGCCAAAACACACTGTAATGAGTGGAACAAAGGCAAAATCAGAAGGTGCAAAACAGAACCCAAAACATGCCAAACAGAATAGGTTGACCTTTCTGTCAATCATTCTGGCGTTGGTTACAGGTAGTCATTGCTTTTGACGGCGACACATCCATTGGTAAGGGGAAAACCAGGGTTTCAGTGTATACCTCATGATTTGACCACTGAAAATGACATAATCAATTCATCTTTCAAACTGCAACTTTATTCAAACAATGAAGTAATGAATGAAATTTCGTTTCATAAGTTTGTTCAACAAAAATTGCATATTTGAAAATGGGAATTAAAAAGAATAATCTAGTGTTGCGTTTCTAAAGTCGGTCAGTATATATTTTGATATACATGTATTTGCTGTGAATTCATTTAACTTGTTTGACCGACATGTATTTATTGTGCATTCATTTAACTTGTATGACCGATTTTCTAATCTGGTATTCGTTAAGCATGTTTCTTTATCATGAAATTTAAAATCATCACTTACTGTCTATTAAAATAGAATATCGACAAATCTTCTACTGTTCTTAATTATGTTGCATTAGATTAGAGGGGTACAACATTACTGTTCGACTGGTAAAAACTATCCGCTCCGATAAAAACTATGTAATTACAACAAACTGTGTTTCACTATTGTATTGTCTCACAGCGGCGGCCATAGAGTTAATTGTCTTGAGCTTCCTCTTGATGAAGAACAAATTAAATCATATACAGATGTTCAAAATTCAATTGAACCTTTTTACTGCGCAATTTTTCTCCGTGTAGAATAAACATGCTGGATTGATGATAGACATATGGTAATCAAATTCCTTTAAAACTTCATTTTGAAGTTTTCATGTACCTTGATCGATTACCAAATATTTAGAATTCTCCAGAAAACCACACTGGTAGTGACACGGTAGTGCTTTTTAGGTACGCTGTCGTAAAAATCCATAATGAACGTTGTTATTGTAAATACCTATTTGATTTTTTATAATTTTTGTGGTTAATGTATTTATAAAAAAGATTGGCAGCTGGGTGTTGTTAATAGATTTCAAATTTTATAGTGTTTGTAGAAGCGATTAAACAAATTTTCTGATAAAATAATCTTCAATTGAAAATCATGGCTGTCGTATTCTTCTTGGGTACAATATCTGAACGAATTTCAAGTTAACATGGTTAAAATGAAAGGAGTTTGTCATTAAATTACTTGTTTAACCATTCACTCACCTGGTTATTCAGGTTATCATATTTTCACGTTGAAATCAGAAAATTATCTGATGACGATGGATAGCCGCTTAACGTCCAGCAGCAAATTAATAATCATAATCAGGACGAGAACATGTTAATGTAATATGAATATTTACCCTGCTTTGTACAAGACCAACACGCTGAGTCGGATTTTTAACGTGCTAGTTCACAAAGTAACAGTCCGCAGGAAGACATGTCACCTTACCCGGACACATTAATCTGACTCCGAGCCGACCAGTCTTTGCTCTTACTCCTTAATGCCGTTTGCCTAGCGGAGAAACAGCAAATACCTATTTTAAAGTCTTTGGTTTGACCCGGCCGGGTTCGAACACACAGTCTCCCGCACTCGAGGTGAACACGCTAACACGAGACCACCGAGGCGGTTAGAAAAATATCTTAATACATGTTCAAGTGCAAGCTAAATCGTATATACATGTGTATCTTCAGCTGGATAAAGCCTGATTAAATCGACAAAACAAATGACTTTAACATAATTATGTACTGTATTATAGTTACAGATTAGTGTTACATCTTACAAGCTAGACTGAGTATTTGTCATGGCTTAACCATGTTGATGTAGTTGACGAGGGGAACAGCTTTTATTATACTGCAATAAAGCCTTATAGCAACTAAATATTTGAGACCGGGCAATAGAAGTCATATGTTCTAATAATACTTGTTTTTTTTCAATGATTGTCGACATTTCAGTGCAAAATCAGAGTATAGAAATAATAGTAACTGTTGATTTCTTTTAAGAAAAGGAGTATCTTAGTTCATTTGTTAAAATATAGACAGAAAAGGACCTTTGTAGCCTTTCGATGAACTCCGCCACTGCAAATCTATATGTATTAGAGAATTTATAAAAAGTAGTTGATTCGTAAATGATAATCAACGAGAGACGTTAGAATATAGATTAATTTCGCTTGACAATGGTTTCCTTAAAAAAAATTCTACAGTTAGAACAATAGACTGACGTCCGAAAAATAGGTTCATTTTATTTTTAGTGTCTATTTCTTTGTTTACAGATTATTAAATGGTAGTTATAGATGGTATTAGAATATGACTAGTCACCGTGTTATTGTAGATGAAACCGAACCAACAGGTGGTAAGTATGATAACTTCTTAGGGGAAGTAACTCAGTTCCGACCGTGCAAGACCCTCATTTGTCGCCAAGATCGCCAAACACCTCCGTTGTATCAGTGGAATTTTTAACTTTTTAAAAGAGTGCGTCGAAGTATTATAAATGACGTCATTGTTGATCGTGTCTCGAATACCCATACAGTAATTTGAAATCTTCTCCTGACTGTTCGGGATATGTTCCAAGTTCTATCATTTTGTTAAGTTATAACTTCAAGATGGCGTGAATATCGAATGAAACTAATAGTGATGTGAAGCAAAAAGTCAAAACAACGTTTAAATAGCATTGATGCATAAAGCATGACCACTGGATGTTTTATATAAAATCAAAATTAGGCAGTGGCCCAATAACACAATATAAAAAAGACAACACGAGAAAAACAAACGGTCTTTAAGTCTTTAACAATAGACAAGGGTCTTTACGCTGTACAATATGATTAACACAAAATAAACAATAAATTCACCACTGATAGATATGAATGGATTACGCTATTTTTTTAATACTCAACACTGCACCTTTTCATTTCAACCAACAACAGAGAAAAACATACAATGCATAAATGTTTAAGTTGAGAGGAAGAATTCAAGTCAATGATATCAATTAAACAGACAACGAAAACACAGTAACATATATACATGTACAATTAAATCAGATTTCAAGAATGCTGGCAGTTACAGAAAACTACCGCATGACCCAGGTACTTTATCTGCTAAAATAGCAATCATTTGCATACAGGAGCAGATAAGCAATCATTTGAATACAGGAGCAGAAAAGCAATCATTTGAATATAGGAGCAGATAAGCAAACATTTTTATACAGTAGTAGATAAGCAATCATTTGAATACAGGAGCAGAAAAGCAATCATTTGAATACAGGAGCAGAAAAGCAATCATTTGAGTATAATTATGTATAAGAGCAGATAAGCAAATAGTTTAATACAGGAGCAGATAAGGAATCATTTGAATACAGGTGCAGAAAGCAATCATTTGAGTATATAGGAGCTGATAAGCAATCATTTGAGAACAGGAGCAGATCAGCAATCATATGAATACAGGAGCAGATAAGCAAACATTTTAATACAGGAGTAGATAAGCAATTTTTAATACAGGAGCAGATAAGCAATCATTTGAAAACAGGATGTGAGGTATACGTCAAAAGTCAGCAGTTCAACAACAAAAATCAAAAGACACCCAGAAGTCAACACATGGTCTTTAACAATAGGCATTGGTGTATTAACAATATGTCAACCTCTAACTCGACATACATCTAGAAAAATTTGAAATCGTCAAAGGTCTAGGAAAGTTTTGATATCGCCATAAGTATAGAAAAATTTTGAAATCGCCATAAATCTAGAAAAGTGTTGATATCACCATAGGTCTAGAAAATTTTGAAATCGCCAAACATCTAGACAAGTTTTTAATATCTCCATAAGTCTAGAGAAGTTTTAATATCGCCAAAAGTCTAGAAAAGTTTTGATATCGCCATAAGTCTAGAAAAGTCTTGATATCGCCAAACGTCTAGAAAAGTTTTGATATCGCCATAAATCTAGAAAAGTTGCGAATAAAAACCGAGAATATCAAAGAAATGCCATCAACACAAAAATCAAAAGGCGTTAAGAGGTCAACACATGGTCTCTTTAACAATTGGCAATAATGTAATTAATAATATGTCAACCTTTAAATCGCCATAAGTCTAGAAAAGTTTTAATATTACCATGAGTCTAGAAAAGTTGCGAATGAAAACAGAGACTTTCAAAGATATGCCATCAACACTAGAATACCCCCACACAAAACTTAAGGTATGACGAGATTCATGACACGCGATAGGCAAATGATCAGCTTCAGAATCTTCTTGCAATCTCTTCATCATTACATACGCAAAAACTTAAATGAGACAGGAAGCCATTTAAGAACAAACTACCTGTAGCATACTAATTGGTGTTTTATGAGACACGCTATGTAAACAATTTGACCAATCGATTGAACATTTCAGGTGATGAACCCCCATTTGAACCTCGTTACGTCACTGTGAAGAAATCAAAATGGGTGACCGATGAATACGATATTCATAATAATCTGTTGGGAAGGTAAGGCATTCTTGTCCTTTTATGAACCTTATTGTAAACAGTTTTAAGCCAATGGCAGGTCTTTTATCCTCTCTTTCCCCGACCAATTGTAAACATTTATTAGCCAATGGTATGTCGTAAATCTTCTGCATGTTTCCTCGAACAATTTACGGTCAATGGTTACCATGCATGGTAAACAAGAAATTGTTTTAAAATGTTATGGTGTATTTATTCCCGAGATACTTTGGGATGAAGAACATCAACAAAAGTGTCGTCACTTTCCTTTGGGTTGTTAAGTTCTTGTTTGGAATTTATACACCATAAACTTTTTTCAATAATTTTGTGATAGCATCCATTGGTGTTTAAGATAGGTTTAAGGTACAACATTATCACAATAATTACAATTAAGAAAAACAATCCAGCTTATTAACTTTATTTGATCAAATCTGATGTTGCAAAGAAGAAAAATAGAAAAAAAAAAACATGTGACAAGGCTTCCCTTTACAAGATGACAAGTTTTTTCTTTGCAATATTTCTGTCTAAAGTCAAATTTGGCTTTGCTTAGCTCATCCGGGTCATTTTGAATGATCATGTGGTCAATTATGAACGAGATCCCTCCACTTTATATGAGGGTCTGGATGGTTTACAGAATAGAGAATATAATGGGAAAAAATGCAGAATTAAGGGCAAAAGATAATGAATTGAGAAAAATAGGTAATAATAATAAAGAATACAGAATAATGGGATACAAAAAAATATAGAACGGAGAATAACAGGCAAAATAGATAAAATATAAATAATACAAAAATGGTCTAAAAATTAAAGAATAAAGACATATAACTACTATGCTAAGAATGAGCCAGCTATTTTAATTTGCAAACACTCTTTCAGTAAACAAAAAGTTAATTACGAAGCACATCACATGGTGTTTAATGGTTCAGTGTGTACCGCGTGACACATGACCAGACGTCTACAGAATGTATAAATGTGAGCGCGAATATTCCAAATAAAAGTGTCATTTAGAGAATCTCAATAATTGACGCATAGATATATTCTTATAAAATGCTGCCAGCATATGTATAAATTCCTCTTGTTATTAGCTTTTTCTATTTTTCCCCAATTAGTCATGACAGTTCATGCAAAATCGGTCATTGGCCCAGACACAAGCATGTTGAAATTGCATAGCGAGGGAGGTAAAGGCCTATAGGTACACTGGCAAATTCCGTTCAGACTTCAGAAGGATTAATCGGAAGTACTTTTAAAATACTACAAACTCTGACGAGGTTTCTGACTTTGTCCGATACATATACATTCGACTGTATATTGATAAACGTTCGAATATTGTTTTAATCATGCAATTTAACACTTGCGTTTAAACGTATAGTTTTATTTTATTTCCCAACTTTTGGAATTGTTACCTAATGAAATCAACATTACTTAAACGCGGACCGTGACGAGAACCCCAAGTACATGTATCCATAACTGTGACGTTTAAAACAATAAATTGGATAATATAACCGGTCGCTCACAATAGAAGTGGGATACCAGGAGACTATAAACGTCTAATACCTATACGTTTATCGCCTAATGTTCTCTGTCAACATGACTTTTTTGTATTTATATAGTAGAAAGGTCGGTAGCAAGATTAAAACATATAACAAGTTGTCGTCGGCTATTCACGTTAAAGTAAATACATAATTCGATACTAACTCGATCCAGAAGCCAATTCGATTATTATTTATTTACAATCGCAAGTTAATAATCTGTTTTTCTTAAACATCTCTTTATACCCCCGCCGAGACAGAGGGGGCTTTAAGTGGTTCCTTTGTCCGTCCGTACGTCCGTTCGTACGACGGACGTACGGGCGTCCCTAAATTAGTTTACGTTCTCTAACTTAAGTTTGCCTCAACCAAATGTTATGAAACTTATACACAATGCTTATTGCCATAAAACACATCCAAGTTCGAATTTGGGTGGCGTCATTTTTTACAGTTCTCTATTTATGTCCCGTTATATGCAAACGTATATCTTGTCGTATAAGGTACACATATTTGGCTATTTGGAGAAAAAAGAAAACATCAACCTAATGTTACTGTATTTAACATTTTCTGTGGAAACACGACATTCGTGAAAATCTTATTGATTTCGTACGTCATGCAAAGCGGCCATGTGGACATATTATGGAACGCCAAAACTGTCTTATTATGTCCATTTTCATTATATGATGTGCAAAAACCTTTATCATATAATTACGAATGCACATCATAAGAAAGTTTTGGCGTTCCATAATATACACTAGAATTCTAAAGGAAAAGTCAAACGGCGAAACAGATTTAAAAAAAAAACAACTACGTAATTGGTTTACCGAAAATAACTTCACCTTTACGTTTGTAATTGTTATAAAATGACCGTTCAAATTCCCTATATTTACAAGAAGTTTTTTTATTGGTTGACGAATAGGGTAGGGTATAGAAATTTTGACGATTTTGTATTTCCATGAAGAAATTGATTTGCAGCAAAATGAAGTTTACATCAATTTTATTCTTGATGCTTTTTTTTTTTTAATATTTTGCTACATGCGTAATAATCGAAACATTTATATATGTAGTGTTTAATGAGAACAATTTAATTCAGGATAATGAAAATTTGTTTTTTAATGTTGGAAATAGTAAGATGGTTTTAGAATGAAGATGACGTTAAATTTATATATTACACAAACTTTTAAAAATCACCTTTTAAGAGCTGAAGGTATATTAAATGAATTTAATACAGCTGCAATCGAGATCATTTGGGTGTACCTACTTATTAAAGTTGGTATTTGCGAAATCTTGATTTTTGTTAAAAGATGACCATAATGGACGACATACTTCACTTTATAGATTTGTGCACAATTTAACTGCAAATGAATTAAAACAAGAATTTGTCCATAGTACACGGATGCCCCACTCGCACTATCATTTTCTATGTTCAGTGGACCGTGAAATTGGGATCAAAACTCTAATTTGGCATTAGAATTAGAAAGATCATATCATAGGGGACATGTGTACTAAGTTTCAAGTTGATTGGACTTCAACTTCGTCAAAAACTACCTCGACCAAAAACTTTAACCTGTCAGAAGCGGGACAGACGAACGGACGGACGAACGGACGCACAGACCGAAAAACATAATGCCCCTAGGCATTAAAATTATTAGAAAGTACATGGCTAGCCTGCTGTTGAAACCAAGATCTTTTGATGTAAATAAATTGTACAAATCTGTGTTACACGTACAAAATGCTTGATAATTATATAATTATGACCTAGATGAAGTGACTTAGTGTTTATTGATGATTCATCGTAAAACACTTCCTAGATCCCGCTAGCTCACTAACAAGACTCACATTTCTGCGTCACTGTCAATTATTTAATTTTGATAATACAATGATTATATCATGCTCTTGTTCTCATTTGAAAATAGTAAAGGTAATAATAGAACATACATGTCTTAAGACTTCATTAGGGTACCTCATTAATGGTCACGTTTAAATATTGCCTCGGGTCATCAGGTCACTTTTTATTTGCAAATAAAACATTTAAAAGAAAGTTTTGAATATTTTCAAAGGTCACGGTCCTTTTAATTAAGACTTCAGGTAGCAAGGTCGGTTGCAAAATCTTCCCAAGGACCTAGGTCGGATTTGACAATATTGGAGCCACATACTTACTTTAGGAGAAAATGTTTCACAAACTGAATAAACATTGTTTACATAATCACACTGGGTCCAGATTACAGTAAATAATATATACTATAGTGGTTTCTTACCAGACTTGAATGGCAAATATGATTTCCATTTTTAACGTCAAACTATGAAAGACAAAAGCTTTTAGTCCCGAGTCCGTTGTTCAGAAAAGTTTTTACGGACTTTTAATATCTAATATTTAAGAAATGGTTGAGGTGTGATTAACCGATATATTACACTATCAACATGTTTACAATGCACTATGAACGGAGAAAATTAACATTTAAACAAGAACTTCATATCTACCTCATACCGTAATCAGTTTAAAAGATTGATTGATTAAATGATGGTGTTAAACGCCACTTTCAGCTCACTTGGTAATAACAGCGTCCAGATTTTATTGAAGCCGGATATTATTAAGTTAAAGAATACATAGGATGTTAAAGAATGTAAACAACACTTCAATACATTTCATGCGTCATATTTGCATTTCTGGATTTACCTTCATCTGGACCGTCCAAAGCCGAATATTTGAAAGCCATAGATGTATAAGAATCGAAACAGTTGAAAAGCTATATGACCTAAAAAGGACATCAAAATAAAGGCCAATCCATCCACGGTCAACTTTGCCTGAGGGAGTTGAAACCTTAGTTTCTTGATAATTTCTAAATTTCTAAACGGACAAATAAATGTGCAGTAATAATTTTGGAATTCATAGGATTTTCTTTCCATTATAAACGGGACAGTTTCGTAAATTCCACGAAGAAAGAATTATAGTCATCACTTGATGATTTAAACCAGGTAAAATGTTTCCAATATAACTGTTGGGTATTGTTTAATCTTGCATATGGACTGAACGTGTAATCTTGTCCTCTCTCTTTAAATGTTACTTAGATATAGGAAGATGTGGTGTGAGTGCCAGTGAGACAACTCTCCATCCAAATAACAATTTATAAAAGTAAACCATTATAGTTCAATGTACGGCCTTCAACACGGAGCCTTGGCTCACACCGAACAACAAGCTATAAAGGGCCCCAAAATTACTAGTGTAAAACCATTCAAACGGGAAAACCAACGGTCTAGTCTATATAAAAACGAGAAACACGTATAAATTACATAAACAAACGACAACTACTGTACATCAGATTCCTGACTAAGGACAGGTGCAAACATTTGCAGCGGGATTAAACGTCGACAAGGGTGCATTCGATACATTTGGAGAAACTAAGTGTGTTTCGGTGTAAATACGTTTACAGATGTTATCCTTTTGTTTGATTATAGCTCTTACCAAAGTTCAAGAAAATATTGGATGTTTAAGTGTGCAATGTCATTAACAAATCAGATTTACACCTTACCGTTATCAATGAGGAACTGCACAGTCACGTACTTGACTGCATTATATTAATAAATACACTCTCTATCTTAAATAACATTAACGGTACCAAATGTTTTACACCAGATGCTCATTACGATAATCTATGTATCATCAGATATGCTTGAGGCCAAAATATTTGAAAATCAAAAACCTAGTATAAACGTTGAAAGAACAGAAAAGGTATAAAACCACCAATCCATAGCCCCATTACTTTCTATGTTAAATTCAGCAATTTCAAGCATTAATAGAAAATGAAAGGGTATGGAGTAAATGTACATGGGACAAAATGGCACACAATACATAGAAAACATAGAAAATTATCAATGAACAGGGCTTTTATTCCTGTTCCTCATCTTGACAGTTGACGTAGGGTCTTCAACAATGAACAAATCATTCATACCCTACAACAAGGTCAAGACGGCCCCTAGCGTCGACTTAAGCGGTACTATTGATAAAAATAAAGTAATTTTGAAAGACATCGATCGCCGCTAAAATATGCCTTGAAGTTACACATGTCGGGAGCGGTCAATGAATTACATAATTTATAATTACGGGCGAGGTTTTTGAACATATATTTGTCATACATTGCCCAACAAAAGACAAAATGGCTACTTTATCTTAAGTTTAAATAAAGTGGCAGTTATTTCATGTCAAAACTAAATATTATTCTGACTTGTGCTTAAAAATCAACAAACCTTTAATTGCATATTAGAGCGTACTGGTTCCCGTAAGTTTGATAGTACAAAAATAGGTACTTCTGATCTGAACAACAGGGCAAATGTGCCCTCCTTTTAAAATTTTATATACTTCTTTATAATTCAAAAGAAACTTTCAACGAGGTTTCTACAGTGATCCCAAGTCCCTAAGCTTTCATTTGATACCAAAACTACTCAAATATTTCACTATTGACAAAGATACAGCTATGCGTAGGAACTATTTTGTTTAAATATGTACTACTTTCTTGGTATGTTCTTTCCGACCGGGCCTGAATTAGTGGTTCTATACCAAAACAAACATACAGGATTAACACGTTAAGTCAAATCCGGACAAGGAAGCAGAGCTATATGCACAAGGAAAACATTCGTTAATTTAAGAATGATTTCTAAAATTTATTACACTTATAACAGTAAATTTCAATATAACGTTATCCGTATTAAATTACATGATATGGAAACCAACCGTTGCAGATTTCAATATACTTCTGACCATTTTTATAACATCTCATTATGATTGTTTATCCCAAAAACTAAAATCGGTGAAAAACGCGTTTATTTGGGGTTGCTTATTGTTAGCTTTCCTTTCTTATGTACACATAGGAAGTGGTCAGTTCGGTGCAAGAGGGAAGCTCGTCTTTCTGTGTACTTTTGTGAGCTACAAATTGTAGCAGTTACAAATCAGATTAAGTGTTTTGGACCACTGTTGTTTATATTCATATAAAAAAAATACATGTCTCTCTCTCTCTCTCTCTCTCTCTCTCTCTCTCTCTCTCTCTATATATATATATATACATATGTAATATTTGCCACAGGACGTTAAACAACCACCCGTTCGAAAATTCAGTGTGAATATTGTGATGACATTAGAATCAAATACAATCCGAAAATCGTCGATCAACAATTTGATCACCTCGATCACGACTTGATATTAAATTTGGGATCACTAACACATTATTTCAGAAAGCCTCAACATATATCTTAAACACATTTAATTTTTTTAAAAACTGAAAAGTTCCAAACTTATATAAAATTTCGGATTTTAAGACGGGGAAAAGTAAAAACAATATTAGTAATAGAATTGAAAGATGAAAAAAAAAAGAACAAAAGCATTTTAATGAAAAGCAAACTTTAATTTTTCTCATTGTTGAAGGCCTTTCGGTTGCCTATTTTTGCTTACATCCACTTCGTTTGAACTTTGTAGGATAGCTGTCTCACATAGGCAATCATACCTAAAACTCTTTTTATTTTATATAAAATAATCAACTTTTCAAATAAAATAAATCTGAAAGTCAATTGATTTCAGTACACAAGTATTGATTGATTGATGTTTTGTGTTTAACGCTACTTTCAGCACTATTGGCTATTTCGTGGCTGTCATGTTTTATGGGTGTAGGAAGCCGTAGTGCCCGGAGAGAACCACCGACCTTGGACGGAAAACTGGCAATGCTAGTAAAACAAGATTGGAGTCGAACTCGAAACCTCAGCATTGCCGAGCTAGTGATAGAGTAGATGGATTATTTATAAGACCAATTCTCCACGGAGGCCCCCTAGTACACTAGTACTGATATGTATTTTTTTTTTACCCACGGCTTTATAATTACATTACATGTTTGTTTCATTATAATACGTTATTTTGATTGTCTTACAGCAGTCTCGCGTCATTCTGAAATTAACCTTCATTTCAAAATGAAATGTATCATTCATGATGACACGAGCTTCCATAATAAAGTGCAGAGGTAAATAAAAGAAAAACTTGATAGAAATCGTGTTTTCATGATCCTAGCAAAAAAAAAATGTAATTATAAGTATTGAATGATTCTTTTCGTAATTTTATAGGGTTGTAAAAGCGTTGACCGTGTGCACATTTTAAGAATGAAGCGCTTCCGCGCTTCATACAAAATGTACTTCGGTCAACGCTTTTACACCCCAATAAAATTACAAAAAAGAAGCATTCAATTCTTAGATAAACACAGAGATTCTTGAGAGTGCACACGTTGATAAAGTGGTACAAGATTTGCCGATGATTTCATTATAGAACATAATTGACCTGATTGTAAAGATCTTTCTAGCACATATTCAATTTGTGTTAATGATATAATCATAACGTAGATGAAATATTACTAATAATTGATGGTATAATTGTAAAACCTTGCATCTATATATCTAATAAACGAAAGAGAAACATTACAGCGTTATAGCTAAATCTCAAATAATGATGATAAATGTCTCGTGAAGAGAATAGCACTTTTTCTGTCAAACTTGCACAAACATACAGCAAATTATAATAATGCATAGCATTTTGTTTGACATACTTATTAAAAAAAAAGTATATACAGGCGCTATAAGAGTCAGGATGGGGTTTACAGAATATAGAATAATGGTCAAAAAGTGCAGAATAAAGGGGAAAAAATAGAAAAAAAAAAGAATAGAGAAAAATGGACCCAAAATATTAAGGGGTGTTAAAAGATAGAGAATAGATAATAATGGGCAAACAGTATAAATAAAATCGAGTAAATGATTTTTTCCTCACGAAGTTAGCCATATTTTCAATCTCAGATTTTCATATATATATATATAAAGTTTACACACAGGAGAAAGAATAAGTAAGCTCTTAAGAAAAGAAAAATAGTGTGACAAACAATTTGTGCAACTGAAATCTGTCATTAATAGGCGAAATTCAAATCTGCATCACGAAAACGGCAGTTTCTAAGATATCAATTAATTGAATTATTAATCTGGTTCTTAAAAGCATTGACAGTATAAACATATACAACAGTCTGTATGGATTGCGGAGATTTTAAAATTCGGATTTATAACATTGCGTGACCATCTAACATTTCTAAACTTTTAAAATATTCCAAGAAGGTCTGATGAGAAGTAGCGATGAAAAAGTGGCCAATTTACCTTGTATTTTATTGTAGATACGGTAAAAAAATGGAAGTTGTTGAAACATATTGAAATTTGAATAAAGAGTAATTTTGTAAAATTTGCTAAAGGACACCTGTAAAAATCAAATAATTCGTAACTGAGACTTTTTATCCATAGCTTTACTTAGTTAATTAAGAAAAAGTGACATAGAGTTTTATCTAGTTTTGTTTATTTAAATTTAATTATATTTTTTTCATTTTTTTTTAACGCACTTTGTCGCTTTGCTTTTTACAGAATTAACGATGTGGTTTGGTATTTCTTCCATATTTACATTTTCGGATAAATAATCAGAATTTTCCCAATATTTCAGAATTGCAGTTTGAATCCATCTTGGAGCATTTATGATTGGTTTATATGTTCATAAATTTGTTAGAACATCAAAGAGCACACATGCAACTGTCATTTTGTTACTTTTATTGTATTTAGCATTGAGAGACTTTAAAAAAAAATGCTAGTGTGAAATAAAAATCAGATTAAGTTGACACTACAACTTTCAGTGTCAGTATTTCACGAGAGTATGGATAGAGTTTAAAGAATAGTAAATAATATGCCCTAAAACAAAGAAAAGATAATAATGCCCCCCCCCAAAAAAAAGAAAAAAAAAACCCCCAAAAACACCCAAAAAAACCAAACATACAACCAAAAAACAAAAAAAAAGAAAAAACAAAAAATAAGAAACTAATTAAGAAGAGAGAAAAATTGCCTAAACAATAATACAAAATAGAGAAAAATTACCTAAATATTTTAAGATTATAGAAATGAAGACCCCCCCTGGCCGGACCAAATCCAGACCCTCATAAATAGGATGTCCTGCAATATATTTCGGGAAAAATAGTTTGTAAAATTTAGAATATGCCATAACAATACCGACAGTTTTTTTTTAACTTTTAATTAACATAACATTTCATTTAGAGGGAAGTTTGGCGAAGTCAAACCATGCCGTGAGAAGCGTTCTGGGCGTCAGTTAGCAGCTAAGTTTATAGAATTTAGTGGACCACAAGAACGGAAAGATGTTACAAACGAAGTGGAAGTCATGAGAAGTCTCCAGCATCCAAGACTATTACAGATTTATGACGCATTTGAAAATAAAAGCGCATTTTGTATTGTCACAGAGTTGTAAGTACTATTTTTTAAAATGTAAACATACTATTAGTATTACACTGGAACAGAGTTGTTAGTACCATATTTTATGTTTTACTGGCAGCATACTGTAGTATTGCACTAAATTTAAAAACCCCATTAATCGTTTGATAAAAGCTGGTCGAATATAACACACATTTTTTACTCAAATGTACTTTTCGCCACGGCTCTCTCGGTTTGTTTGCAATTGAATTTGCAAATTTTCTTTCAACCCGTGTTGAGTTAATTTTCAAACTACAGCTACAACTATATAGTCCCTTGTTTCCATGGTAATATAAAGAAGGCAAAAAGTACCGTTTTGTTATATATTATATACTTTGCGATTTTCAAATTCGCTCGGCCGAAAAAACTGGTCATTACCTAACAAAAATGCAGAGGTTTTGTAGATTCCATTAACTGCAAGAATGTTTAACACCTGCAGAACATTATCTAGGACAATGTTCCAATACAGTATACATGTAACTCCTAAATGACAAAAAAAAAATCTTAATTGATTTTATTTTCGAATTCAATGGGTCAATGCCATTGTTAAAGGTAAAGGTTTGTGTACTAATTGTCAGCTCAATTTGCTTGCTTCTTATACCGTTTGTACTTTTTCTTTCTAAGCGTTTAAAAAGGTATGTAACTGCTAAATGACACAAAAAAAAAAAATCTTAATTGATTTTATTTTCGAATTCAATGGGTCAAATGTGTGACCTTTGCCATTGTTAAAGGTAAAGGTTTGTGTACTAATTGTCAGCTCAATTTGCTTGCTTCTTATACCGTTTGTACTTTTTCTTTCTAAGCGTTTAAAAAAGTAATGCACGCATATAAGAGGGTCTGGATGGGGTTTACAGAACAGAATATAGAACAATTGGCCTGTACTACAGATAAATGAAATAGAGAAAATAGGGGGGAAAATAAAGAATAGAGAATGATGGTGTGTGAAATATAAAGAATAGAGAATAATGGGCAAACATATAAATAGAGAAAAATGGCTTAAAACATTAAAGAATACAGAAATGGAGGACCTCTCATCTAGACCTTCTTATATCATTTGTACTTCTACTTACTAAGCGTTAACAACAGAGGTAATGAATGCATATTACAATAGATAGCAATGAACATTATTGTTCTCACATTTTTCTTATATTTGTACAAGACTAATTGATATGCCAAAGCTGTTGATTAGCCTCTGCTGTTTGATGGATATATCTTAACAATGGCAGGTGGAAAATTGCTCGAGAGAGTATGAGGGTCTGGATTGGGTTCCTTCATTTCTTTAATTTTTAAGGTAATTTTTCTCTATTCTTTTAATTTTTTACCATTATTCTCGATTCTTCATTTGTTTGTCCCATTTTCGCTATTCTTTATTCTTTTGGTCCATTTTTTCTGTAGATTTGGTCCATTCTTCTCTATTCTGTAAACCTCATTCAGACCCTCGAGTATTGTTTTATAGTGATACTGCCAAAGTTTTGATTATACAGTATTGTTTTAGAATTACAGGTGGAGAACTGTTTGAGCGAGTTATCAACGATGATTTCGTGTTGACAGAAAAAGCATCTGTGATGTTCATGCGCCAGATTTGTGACGGCGTTAGTTTTATGCATTCCAGACACATTCTTCATTTAGATATGAAGGTTAGTTATGACGTAAAAATTTACAAAAACTAGTTAAGTTTGAATTTCTTTAATTGTATTAGCGTTACTGTCTATTGTTTCAAGACCAAGGCTGTTGCTAAGAGGCGCATACTGTAGTGATTGTTTGTACAGTTACCCATGGCATTTGCTATACAAGCTGTAGATATGACGACGGGTGCATCTGGTTTAAAAACTACCAGTGAAACTTCATAAAAATATATAACTATATATATATAATAATTATATATGTTTATTCTTAAATTTATAATCAGCACTGAAATGTCTAGTTTTTATACGACCGCAAAAAAATTTTGTGGTCGTATATTGGTATGACGTTGGCGTCGTCGTCGTCGTCGTCGTCGTCGTCGTCGTCGTCGTCCGAAGACGCATTGGTTTTCGCACTCTAACGTTAGTTTACGTGAATGGATCTCTATGAAATTTTACCATAAGGTTCAATATCACAAAAGGAAGGTTGGGATTGATTTTGGGGTTATGGTACCAACAGTTAAGGAATCAGAGGCCAAAAGGGGCCAAAATAAGCATTTTGTAACTTCCAGACATAACTTGTGTGTTAGTGTATGGATCTCTCTGACTTTGTACCACAAGGTTCCATATCACAAAGGGAATGCTGGGATTGATTTTTGGGGGTAATTGCCTCAAAAGTTTAGGAATTAGGGGCCAAAAAAGGGGCAAAAAACAAGCATTTTTCTAGTTTCATGACAATAACTTGTGTGTAAGTGTATGGATCTTTCTGAAATTGTACTACAAGGTTCCATATCACAAAGGGAAAGCTGGAATTGAGTTTGGGGTAATTGCCTGAAACGTTTAGGAATTAGGGGCCAAAAAGGGGCCAAAAATAAGCATTTTTCTAGTTTCCAGACAATAACTTGTGTTCAAGTGTATGGATCTCTCTGAAATTGTACTGCAAGGTACCATACCTCAAAGGGAAGGCTGGGATTGAGTTTGGGGTGATGAATCATAAGGGGTTCAAAAATTTGGGGGATTTTTTTTCTTTTTTCCTTTTTTTTCTTTAAAATTTTCCATTGTAAGTTGGTTATTTCTGATTTAAATTTAAAAGCAAATAATAATGATATGGCAGGAGATACACACCAAACAGGATGTGTAAATTATTATATAATAAGTATTGTGCAATAGCAAGAAATTTTCAATTGCACAGTATTGCGCAATAGCAAGAAATCTTCAATTGCACAGTATTGCGCAATAGCAAGAAATATCCAATAGCACAATATTGCGCAATGGCAAGAAATTGTCAATTGTACAGTATTGCGCAATAGCAAGAAATATTCAATTGCGCAGTATTGCACAATTGCAAGAAATATTCAATTGCACAGTATTGTGCAAAAGAAGATACTTTGTATAAATTGCTTATTTCTTGACCAATTTCAATGGGGTTTTATTCTTGAACTCTTGGGGTTCTTTAATATGCTGAATCTAACCGTGTATTAAGTTATTGGATTTTGGGCCCTGTTTTTAAATTGGTCCACATTGAGGTCCAAAGGGTCCAAAATTAAACTTTGTTTGATTTCATCAAAAATTGAATTATTGGGGTTCTTTGATATGCTGAATCTAACCATGTATTTAGATTTTTGATTTTTGGGCCCCGTTATCAACTTTGTCCACATTGAGGTCAAAAGGGTCCAAAATTAAACTTTGTTTGATTTCATCAAAAAATTGAACACTTGGGGTTCTTTGATATGCTGAATCTAAACATGTATTTAGATTTTTGATTATGGGCCCAGTTTTCAAGTTGGTCCAAATCGGGGTCCAAAATTAAACTTTGTTTGATTTCAACAAAAATTGAATATATGGGGTTCTTTGATATGCTGAATCTAACCATGTATTTAGATTTTTAATTTTTGGTCTCGTTTTTAAATTGATCTAGATTAAGGTCCAAAGGGTCCAAAATTAAACTTAGTTAGATTGTTACAAAAATTGAATTCTTAGGGTTCTTTGATATGCTGAATCTAAACATGTATTTAGATTTTTGATTATGGGCCCAGTTTTCAAGTTGGTCCAAATCGGGGTCCAAAATTAAACTTTGTTTGATTTCAACAAAAATTGAATACATGGGGTTCTTTGATATGCTGAATCTAACCATGTATTTAGATTTTTGATTTTTGGGCCCCGTTATCAACTTTGTCCACATTGAGGTCAAAAGGGTCCAAAATTAAACTTTGTTTGATTTCATCAAAAATTGAACTCTTGGGGTTCTTTGATATGCTGAATCTAACCATGTAGTTAGATTTTGGATATTGGACCATAATAGGTGAATGTCCAATTTAAAATTTTTAAGTTCTTAGACCACATTCATTCTGTGTCAGAAACCTATGCTGTGTCAAATATTTAATCACAATCCAAATTCATAGCTGATACAAGCTTGAATGTTGTGTCCATACTTGCCCCAACTGTTCAGGGTTCGACCTCTGCGGTCGTATCAAGCTGCGCCCTGCGGAGCATTTTATTCAATTTCCAATCATTATCAGGGTTTACGTGCGGACCGCGTTGAGGATCCCCAAATGAACTGTGCCGTTAACAATAATTTTATTACTGCCGTTTGCTCAAAATTAAAGCTGGAAACCAGGAGATTACATTTGTGTACAGCATGAGGGAGCAACCATTTAACTTCAAAAGGGGGGGGGGGGGTTGTTATGGAATTTTGTCTGAGTCAGAAAAAGCGCGATTTGTTTTTTTAGTTTTTCGACGCTATCGATCAAATTATTTTTTTCAAAATTTTAACACTATAAGGTTGTCGTCTGCTTGACCACAATATTTTTTTCATCAAATTGGGGATCAGAATATTTTTTTATGAAAAAAACATACCCCGGCCCCCTTGAAGTTTTATGGTCGTTCCCTAAATGAGGACCTGTTATTTTTACAGTATTTGGCTGATTAAAGGATGAACAACTAGACTGCTGAACACTCATTCTCACCATAAGATGTTTCTATTGTCCTTAAATTAATGTGCTGTCTAGCCACTTTAAATATGAACTAGACAAAATAAACATACTTGAATTACAAAAAAAACGTTTTTCCAATCTTACAATTGTTTCAAAAAGAATGGTAACTCGCGCTGATCTGTAACCAAGCAATTAATTTCAATGCTTTACTTAAACTCGGTGTATTATTTGAAATATGATATGTTAAAATTATGACACAGTTTTAGGTTATAGTAGCTTTAAGTTCATTATCTGGTAAAGATATAAATTTAGATTGAACTATTAGCTACACTTCTCGCGGTATGAAGAAGTTTCTTACGTTTTTTCTAACATATGTACATGTAGGGGCGTATAGCGTTTCCGCTAATTTTTATACGACCGCAAAAATTTTTGTGGTCGTATATTGGTATGACGTTGGCGTCGTCGTCGTCGTCGTCGTCGTCGTCGTCGTCCGGCGTCGTCGTCGTCCGAAGACACATTGGTTTTCGCACTCTAACTTTAGTTTAAGTAAATGGATCTCTAGGAAATTTTACCATAAGGTTCAATACCACAAAAGGAAGGTTGGGATTGATTTTGGGGGTTATGGTACCAACAGTTAAGGAATTAGGGGCCAAAAGGGCCAAAATAAGCATTTTGTAACTTCCAGACAATAACTTGTGTGTAAGTGTATGGATCTCTCTGACATTGTACCACAAGGTTCCATATCACAAAGGGAATGCTGGGATTGATTTTGGGGTAATTGCCTCAAAATTTTAGGAATTAGGGGCCAAAAAGGGCAAAAATAAGCATTTTCTAGTTTCAGGACAATAACTTGTGTGTAAGTGTATGGATCTTTCTGAAATTGTACTACAAGGTTCCATATCACAAAGGAAAGCTGGAATTGAGTTTGAGGGTAATTGCCGTAAACGTTTAGGAATTAGGGGCCAAAATAAGCATTTTCTAGTTTCCAGACAATAACTTGTGTTTAAGTGTATGGATCTCTCTGAAATTGTACTGGAAGGTACCATACCTCATTGAAGGCTGGGATTGAGTTTGGGGTGATGAATCATAAGGGGTTAAAAATTGGGGGATTTTTTCCCCTTTTCTTCCTTTTTTCCTTTTTTTTTCTTTAAAATTTTCCATTTTAAGTTGGTTATTTCTGATTTATATTTAAAAGCAAATAATAATGATATGGCAGGAGATACACACCAAACAGGATGTGTAAATTATTATATAATAAGTATTGTGCAATAGCAAGAAATTTTCAATTGCACAGTATTGCGCAATAGCAAGAAATCTTCAATTGCACAGTATTGCGCAATAGCAAGAAATATCCAATAGCACAATATTGCACAATAGGAAGAAATTGTCAATTGTACAGTATTGCACAATAGCAAGAAATATTCAATTGCACAGTATTGCGCAATTGCAAGAAATATTTAATTGCACAGTATTGTGCAAAAGAAGATACTTTGTATAAATTGCTTATTTCTTGACCAATTTCAATGGGGTTTTATTCTTGAATTCTTGGGGTTCTTTAATATGCTGAATCTAACCGTGTATTAAGTTTTTGGATTTTGGGCCCTGTTTTTAAATTGGTCCACATTGAGGTCCAAAGGGTCCAAAATTAAACTTTGTTTGATTTCATCAAAAATTGAATTATTGGGGTTCTTTGATATGCCGAATCTAACCGTGTATTTAGATTCTTAATTTTTGGTCCTGTTTTCAAATTGGTCTACATTAAGGTCCAAAGGGTCCAAAATTAAACTTAATTTGATTTTAACAAAATTGAATTCTTAGAGTTCTTTGATATGCTGAATCTAATCATGTATTTAGATTTTTGATCATGGGCCCAGTTTTCAAGTTGGTCCAAATTGGGGTCCAAAATTAAACTTTGTTTGATTTCAACAAAATTGAGTATATGGGGTTCTTTGGTATGCTGAATCTAACCATGTATTTAGATTCTTAATTTTGGTCCCGTTTTCAAATTGGTCTACATTAAGGTCCAAAGGGTCCAAAATTAAACTTAATTTGATTTTAACAAAATTGAATTCTTAGGGTTCTTTGATATGCTGAATCTAAACATGTCTTTAAATTTTGATTATGGGCCCAGTTTTCAAGTTGGTCCAAATTGGGGTCCAAAATTAAACTTTGTTTGATTTCAACAAAATTGAATATATTGGGTTCTTTGATATGCTGAATCTAACCATGTATTTAGATTTTTGATTTTTGGGCCCCATTATCAACTTTGTCCACATTGAGGTCAAAAGGGTCCAAAATTAAACTTTGTTTGATTTCAACAAAATTGAATATATGGGGTTCTTTGATATGCTGAATCTAACCGTGTATTTAGATTTTTAATTTTGGTCCTGTTTTCAAATTGGTATACATTAAGGTCCAAAGGGTCCAAAATTAAACTTAGTTTGATTTTAACAAAATTGAATTCTTAGGGTTCTTTGATATGCTGAATCTAAACATGTATTTAGATTTTGATTATGGGCCCAGTTTTCAAGTTGGTCCAAATCGGGGTCCAAAATTAAACTTTGTTTGATTTCAACAAAATTGAATATATGGGGTTCTTTGATATGCTGAATCTAACCATGTATTTAGATTCTTAATTTTTGGTCCTGTTTTCAAATTGGTCTACATTAAGGTCCAAAGGGTCCAAAATTAAACTTAATTTGATTTTAACAAAATTGAATTCTTAGGGTTCTTTGATATGCTGAGTCTAAACATGTCTTTGAATTTTGATAATGGGCCCAGTTTTCAAGTTGGTCCAAATCGGGGTCCAAAATTAAACTTTGTTTGATTTCAACAAAATTGAATATATGGGGTTCTTTGATATGCTGAATCTAACCATGTATTTAGATTCTTAATTTTGGTCCTGTTTTCAAATTGGTCTACATTAAGGTCCAAAGGGTCCAAAATTAAACTTAATTTGATTTTAACAAAATTGAATTCTTAGGGTTCTTTGATATGCTGAGTCTAAACATGTCTTTAAATTTTGATAATGGGCCCAGTTTTCAAGTTGGTCCAAATCGGGGTCCAAAATTAAACTTTGTTTGATTTCAACAAAATTGAATATATGGGGTTCTTTGATATGCTGAATCTAACCATGTATTTAGATTTTTGATTTTTGGGCCCTGTTATCAACTTTGTCCACATTGAGGTCAAAAGGGTCCAAAATTAAACTTTGTTTGATTTCAACAAAATTGAATATATGGGGTTCTTTGATATGCTGAATCTAACCATGTATGTAGATTTTTGATTTTGGGCCCCGTTATCAACTTTGTCCACATTGAGGTCAAAAGGGTCCAAAATTAAACTTTGTTTGATTTCATCAAAATTGAACTCTTAGGGTTCTTTGATATGCTGAATCTAACCATGTATTTAGATTTTGGATATTGGACCATAATAGGTGAATGTCCAATTTAAAATTTTAAGTTCTTAGACCACATTCATTCTGTGTCAGAAACCTATGCTGTGTCAAATAGTCAATCACAATCCAAATTCAGAGCTGTATCAAGCTTGAATGTTGTGTCCATACTTGCCCCAACTGTTCAGGGTTCGACCTCTGCGGTCGTATCAAGCTGCGCCCTGCGGAGCATTTTATTCTAAGTTCCAATACTACGTTTCCGGAAACTTATACGTTTCAAGAATTTGTATTTTACTTTTCCGGAAATTTACCTGGTAGTAAATTATGAAAATATGTTAGATAAATTATTTATTTTATATTTTTAAACAAAAACGGTACTGATCTTATATCTACAATTTATTAGATATTACCAGTTGACTCTGATTACAAGGACAACGATTCAGAAATGGCTGACACATTTCTCTGGTTTGGCTTACTTGCCAAACAATAAGATTGAAGAATGCTTTGTAGAATCAATACTGAGCAGATGCTCCATCTGACGATAAATGCATGAAGTTTGCAGATTACATATTGGAATTTTATATAGATGGCAATTCGAGATTTCCACCAACAAATGGTGCCGAGTTTTTTCATGCCCACTTTAACGAGTAGTTTTATGCTAGCCATCCTAACTTTTTTGTCATTGTCAATGTGCTATTAAAACTGCAAACAACATCATCGTAAAGATGAGAACTCATCTATTAAAGCACCCGTTCAAAGATATGAAAAGGAGAAGCTGGACTTCCTTGTTGAACAAAACCCAAAAATTTTAAACGGTGTGAATGTACTACTGTGGACTTTGTACGACGTGTTGGCTACAAATTTTATAATGGCTTTGCTTTCGTTCAACAGGTTTTCATTAATTATTTTCCCGGAAAAGTAATAATTTATTTTTTCCGGAATCGTTACTATTTTCCCGGAAAAGTAAGGTATTCATTTCCAGAAACGTAGACTTTTTTTCCCGGAAACGTCATCTTTTTTTCCTGGAAAAGTAATGCCAATTTCCGGAAACGTAAAACGGCGACATGTAGCTGGATAAATTATATTGTTGGTGATTTATGATCCTTGATACAGTCTGTGCTAAATTCATATAATGGTTGTTTAGAATACAGCCGATTTGAAGTTTGACACGTTGTATAAGAACTAGCCTTCTGTTGAAGGCATAAAGCTGCCATCTAGCATCTTTTGTAATTTATCAGGGAACTCCTAGTTCTAAGTAGTTCATTACTAGCTTGTCAAGACAGAGGTTGTGAGTTCGAACCCAAGTCGGGGCAAAGTGACTTCGACTCCAATCTCACTTGACTAGGATTGACACAGGTTCGGTATTTCTATCTGTGAACTCAATAAAAGTGGTCGCTTCGATATAGCCATCAGTTATAAAATGTTGTTAAACACTAACAACCAATCAATGAATCTAAATGACTATGTTATGATGCCTTGTGAACGGTTAGGTAGCTACCATTTGATTTTATGGGGGCTAGGATGAAAAATTTTGTCCTGCATTTTTTTTAGTTGTAATCTCTGTCCTGCCTTTTTATTTTTCACTTTAATCGGTCCTGCCTTTTTTTTATAAGTTTATCCTGACCTTTTTTACATAAATTGTCATCCTGCCTTTTTTTTGCAAAGTTGCTCATCCTGCCTTTTTTTAAACTCAAAACTCCTGTCCTGCCTATTTTTTTCAAATTTCATCCTAGCCCCCAATAAAAATCAAATGGTAGCTCCCTTAGCCTACATTTCCGTTTATGCATAGACAAGCAAGAATTCTATTTTCAATCCGATCTAACACTTAAATAAAATAATTCTAAATGCAATAAAATCGTGCGTGAAAACAGTTTTATAACATCTCAAAATAGAACTCCTGTCAAAATTAATTCATGTAAGTTTCTAATATCCAAGTTTATATAATTAAGTATTGTCGTTTCTTTAACTTTCAGCTAAAAGCGATTTGGCAGATTGGAAACATGTTTCATTTTTTTCATATCGCATGTATCAAAACACACAAACTTAGAAAAAACAAGCTGTCATTGTTAATTTATCGTGATGGCAATTACCAGACTATTCCAATGTTTAAGAAATATCAATTGAGAAGAATCAACACTTAAGAAGTGGTGGTAGTTGTCTGTCTACTCATCAGGAAATAGATATCACTTCTGATTGTACTAATATAAAACATATGGTGTTGATAATGTTTTAATTACTAACAAGGAATGTTAATTATCTTGTACTGCATTTTATGACTTACGTTTATATGTGTTAGGCAATGGAACGAACGTTTAAGACCTAGGTGTGATTTAGTTAACACCTTTGGTATTAAATATTGCCTGCCTCTTACAAATATTTATCCTAGACTTGCTACATGTCCCTTCCTTATGTTTTTTTTTCAATTTTGCCCCTTTAACAATTTTACTGCTATAACTAAGAGATTACCATTATACTGATATCTTGCAAGTCTAATTTATTCTTCAACAGTTTTTTTGTCACTTTCTTGAATACAAATTGTGCAAGATAACACTAATGTTTTATGAGGTTTCTCTAATTGTGAGTCCGTAGCGGTCGAGAAGGCTAAGAAGTAGTTGGTCTACTTCCAACTGCAACGATCACCCCAGACTATCACAACTGCTGCGCTATAAGGTTCGAGATTGTAACTCGATCATTTACAAATGAAAAGCTAAACTGTACCTAAGTACAATACATTTAAGTACAACGCCACTAACTGTAACGAAATAAGTAGAAAAATGCAGAAACAAAAACCTAACGGAACACTTTCTCGATTCCGATATTACTTTTTACTAACGCTCTCGTTAAGAGCTGCAATCATTTCAAAATGATTAAAATTGCCGTTTTTCCAGAAAGTAAAACTTACATTTTTCTGCAGGTTGAATGAACTGACTGATTATAGATAAGTTGACAATGAAACATTTTCTGTCTGAACAAAAGTCTTTGCTTTCAGAGGCGTGCAATCACCTGTATCTGTTTCCGTGTAGGATGATTGATTGATTGTGGGTTGCTTTACATCCAGTGGCAAATATGTCATGCATACTTAGGACGAGAACAAATTAACAATAAATACAAAAGGTAGGTCCTTTAAAAGGGGTCGTCCGGAATGAAGGTTAGGAATTTTGGATTGCCACTTGAAAATGAGGGTATATTGGATCGGGACAGCAATTCTGTCTGACAACAGGTCACCTACGGACCCATCAAATAGTGTTGTTTCAAGGGTTTCTCAAAGTGCACAGAACATGGCATCGGATTTAACGTCCCAATTTTGACCGGACGTGGCTGCGTACTTGTACATCCCGCACAGCCAAACGGACGCTCCACTGTGGCAAGAGTTTACTCCCGTTTGGAAGAAGACCAAGAGTGACCATATTTCTATTCTCCAGTTAACCTTGGGGTTTTCGTGTGAGGCATGCAGTGTTTAAATTGAATATCTAATCCCAAGAGAAACGGAAATAAAAAGACTTCACTTGTTATAAATCCCTTTGTTATATAGAACATAATGAAAAAATAACTTTTAATTCACATCAACTACGATAGAATGTTAAAATTTTGCATTAATATCTCATTACAGCCTGAAAACATTCTTTGTTTATCAAGACAAGGGAACAGAATAAAAATTATAGATTTTGGATTGGCACGGAAGTACAATCCGAAAAGCGAATTGAAAATTCTGTTTGGTACTCCTGAGTTCATGGCTCCAGAAGTTGTAAACTTTGACCCTGTTTACCCGGCAACGGATATGTGGAGTATTGGTGTGATATGTTACATATTGTAAGTTTTAGAATATAGTTTATGCTGGAAAATCTTAAAATTATCAGGAAAGCTCAGTGCCAACATTTGAAAAAGCCAAAGTTAGATTCATATACATGTAGTAAGTGCGAATAATCAAAACGGTCGGTACAATATCCAAAGTCAATTGAGTATAACTCTCTTCCGAACTTTTTCATTTTGGAAATGAAATACGTTTTAAATTGAACAAAATGACCAAAATGTAGGTCTGACAGTCCCTAAGCAAAGATATTAATCAAGTTGTCTGAAAGAAGAGCTTTTTCTACATATTGATTCGTTTTCATCAAATTACAAAAACATGTGTGTCATAATAAATGAAGGCTTAACGATTTGTTCGATTGATTTAAACTTGAAAATTATTGGAAAAAAGAAAAACCAAAACGTCTAAACTAAAACTAGACTGAAGTTTTGGCCTAAAACTGAAAAAAAATTTTTACTCTTTAAACCATTCATGTATCCATTGCGTCGAGCCATTATCTTTTTATACCTTTATCTGACATCAAAATATACTAAAACACGTAGTATTAACTTAAAGTACAAACACGTGTACTTTACATCAATAATGCCTTTAAACGATTTTGATAAAAAAGAAAACTGTAAATTCCTAACATTCGGCTACAAAAGAACATTTTGCACATTTTGAACTCATTATTTGTATATTAATATAAAAGACATACCCCTTTTTATTTGAGTAAAATTATGTTATTTATTTCTTTAACAAATTTTACAACTAAAACAGAGATGTGAATACATGTAGTTCATATGATGTAAAAAGATCTTTTCAGACCAACACTATAGGATGCGTCTTGAACTGGCGGTTATGTGTGTACTTTAGTTCCGTGTTGCAAGTATTATTGTAACTACTGCACTAAATATTTCATCTTATTTACACCCGTCCCATATACTCTCTTCTCTGCGAGACATTCACACTTATGACGGGCATGCAGGGATCCATATTTTGGTTTAAATCCATCTTATCCTTTTGCCAAAATTTAATGTCAAAATCTAGAAATCGTTTCATGAGAAATTTAACAATCGATTGAAAATGGCACTTATCCACTTTTGTCGAGCATTTCATTTATCAATTTAGTTAAAATTTAATTAAAAAAAGTCTTTTCTATTTCAATCATCTAATCTTAACTGACATTTCAATAACACACATGTAAGCATTGAATACTTATCCTTTTCAACAGAAAAAAAAGAGTTTTAATTCAATTAGAATGTCTATACCTAGGTTTTAAAATCAGAAGATAAAAGTAATTATATTGAAGGAATTTTGAACCTGCACACGAACTTCAAATTATAAATTCGTTTCGTTACTCATTTGCATTTTGATCATGGCGTCAGCAGCATGAATCAAATAGGGAGATAAGGTTACAAAGGAACAACAAAGGGCTAAAATTGGACCAAAGATTTTAATGTTTCTTAATCAGTCCAAAATACTACATATTTCACTGTAAACCTCTCCTGAATTTTGTTTTATTGTGTTGTAACGTCAGTTTTCCCCCAATTTGTTCCTAATTGATAACACTTTTAGCATAATGGACTTTTGCCTCAACCCCTGATTCATAAAAAGTTTGTTTCTAGGGTCTTAATTTAAACCTAGGCATCTTTTGTGACAGAACATATTTGACCGTCGGTTGCGATCAAGGTTTTTTCCAAGCTTTTAGGACCGATGAACGCACAAAACCATCGTTGTTTGACAACATCTGTAAAATGTGCAAACTTTGGAGCTTATAATATAAAACAAGAAAATTAATGTGGTATTATTGCCAATGAGACAACTCTCCATTAGAGACCAAATGAAAGTAGAAGTTAGCAATGCACTCTTATTAAGAGATTTTTATACCTTTAACATAAATTCTTTTGAGAAAGATTCATTTAAAAACCAATTTGTGGTCTTTTTGATATTTTATGATAAAGTTAAAATTCAAGGCCACATTTTGCCAAACCTGAATCTTGTCCTTTAGGTGACGTAAGGTTAAAATGGGGATGCATGTTAATCCCGATACCCCCTGTATTGAGAGTGTCATGCTCTCTGTAGTTAAAGAACCCATGAAACAACTGAAGAAAGGTCCGTACATGGCCTGTTGTAAAGCAAATTTTCTGCTCATATACAACATTTCCTTATTTTCCGTAGCAGTTCGAATTTGCTGCCCTTCATACCGGTCAAATCACTTTAGAAACTATTGTACTTAGATTGATAATCTGTTCTCTTCCTGAATATTCATGAAATATTCGCCACTGGACGTTAAGCATTTTAACCTTGAAAGGGTTCTTTAACGGATGGAACGTCACCATTCTGACCTAAATGCCTTCGAATTTATACACCAATTGCAGTCAAATGGACATCCCACTTTAGAAATTTTGTTTACTACAGGAACTGGAGAAGTCCAGGGATGGCTATATTTCTATAGCCCAGTCAACTTTTGGGGTTTAAAGATTAAAATAATTTCTCATTTCCGTAATGGATGGACACATGTATCTATCACGTTTTTATGTACATCAGTATAGAAACTTGTCCATTCATACCATAAAGCATGCAGTTTTGTCTTGTTAACTTTCAATTAGACAATTAACTTTCAAAAGGATATTTTAACACGATATATGCGAATTTCTATTGAACCTTTCCAAAAAAAAAAATGCAACTCTTTATTATTTAAGAATACATTATATTGATGGTGTTTGTTTAACGTCTAGTTGCAATTATTTGATGCATACTCAGGACAATAACAACTTGAATACTTATTCACTAAGCAAGTAGACCAACCGGGATCGTAGGCGGGCAATTTCAACTTGATAAGATAAACGAAATGTAGGATTAAGGGTAGAAATTAACACCTTTAATAGTTCTAGCTAGGGCGCTTTCATGTGCAGTATTTAATAATTCAACACGGTGTATCGTATTTAACGTTCCCATTCCACCCAGACGTGGATTCGTACCTATACATTCCGTATTTAAAACAACTAACAGAGCCACTAGCATACATGTAGGTCTTACTGCCGGATAAGAGAAATCCGGATAACCACAATTCCACCCAATGCAAGTCATCCTTGAAATGAAGAAATATAAAAAGTAAGAATTTTAGTAGAAATGAGAGAATATCAAATTCACGTGTTTTAGATTATCAGGATTATCTCCCTTCCAAGGAACAACAGAACCAGAAACGCTGTGTAATATAACGACAGCGAAATGGGACTTTAGTGCAGAAGAGTTCGAGTGTATATCAAGCGATGCTAAAGATTTTATATCAAACCTTTTAGTGAAAGACCCAAGGTATGCAACTATGACAAGACTGAGATAAACTATTGAATGTTCCATATGTGTGAACCATAAAACTGAGACATCGACCATTCATCTTTTAAAAGGGGGAGCATGTTTGTTTTCCTCTCAGATCTTTGATAAAAAAAAAACAATTATATACAGGAACAAGATTGTAAAAAACGTTATTTTTATTCCTTAATTATACTTATTTTCAGTCAATACAAACTATTTTTTTTATTGCTCTTTTATTTTTAATTCAACAACTTATATAAAACCATGCAACCCAAAAATGATGAAATGTCGATGCCTTATTATTATTGTAAATTTTGAAATATGAATTCAAAAATATTGTTTTCCTTAATTGTATATACTTGAACTCAAGACTACACATATAATTGATAAGGAATATAAGTGTTATTGCCCCTTAAATTGATTGCATACAGCCCCTTACATTGATTGCATACAGCGCTTTACATTGATTGTATACAGCCCCTTACATTGATTGCATACAGCCCCTTACATTGATTGCACATAGCGCCTTACATTGATTGTATACATCCCCTTACATTGATTGTATACAGCGCCTTACATTGATTGTATACAGCCCCTTACATTGATTGCATACAGCCCCTTACATTGATTGCACATAGCGCCTTACATTGATTGTATACATCCCCTTACATTGATTGCGTACAACCCCTTACATTGATTGTGTACAACCCTTTATATTGATTGCACATAGCGCCTTACATTGATTGTATACATCCCCTTACATTGATTGTATACAGCCCCTTACATTGATTGTATACATTCCCTTACATTGATTGTATACAGTCCCTTACATTGATTGTATACATCCTGACATTGATTGTATACATCCCCTTACATTGATTGTATACATCCCCTTACATTGATTGTATACATCCCCTTACATTGATTGTATACAGCCCTGACATTGATTGTTTACAGCCCCTTACATTGATTGTATACATCCCCTTACATTGATTGCATACAGCCCCTTACATTGATTGCGTACAACCCCTTACATTGATTGCATACAGCCCCTTACATTGATTGTATATAGCCCCTTACATTAATTGTATACATCCCCTTATATTGGTTGTATACAGCTCCTTACATTGATTGTATACAGCCCCTTACATTGATTGCATACATCCCCTTACATTGATTGTATACATCCCCTTACATTGGTTGTATACATCCCCTTACATTGATTGCATACAGCCCCTTACATTATACAGCGCCTTACATTGATTGTATACAGCGCCTTACATTGATTGTATACAGCGCATTACATTGATTGTATACATCCCTTTACATTGATTGTATACAGCCACTTACATTGATTGTATACAGCCCCTTACATTGATTGCATACAGTCCCTTACATTGATTGTATACAGCCCCTTACATTGATTGTATACAGCCCTTACATTGATTGCATACAGTCCCTTACTTTGATTGTATACATCCCCTTACACTGATTATATACAGCCCCTTACATTGATTATATACAGCGCCTTACATTGATTGCATACAGTCCTTTACATTGATTGTATACATCCCCTTACATTGATTGTATACAGCGCCTTACATTGATTGTATACATCCCCTTACATTGATTGCATACAGCCCCTTACATTATACAGTCCCTTACATTGATTGTATACATCCTGACATTGATTGTATACATCCCCTTACATTGATTGTATACAGCCCCTGACATTAATTGTTTACAGCCCCTTACATTGATTGTATACATCCCTTTACATTGATTGCATACAGCCCCTTACATTGATTGCGTACAACCCCTTACATTGATTGCATACAACCCCTTACATTGATTGTATATAGCCCCTTACATTAATTGTATACATCCCCTTATATTGGTTGTATACAGCCCCTTACATTGATTGTTTACATCCCCTTACATTGATTGTATACAGCCCCTTACATTGATTGCATACATCCCCTTACATTGATTGTATACATCCCCTTACATTGATTGTATACATCCCCTTACATTGATTGCATACAGCCCCTTACATTATACAGCGCCTTACATTGATTGTATACAGCGCCTTACATTGATTGTATACAGCGCATTACATTGATTGTATACATCCCTTTACATTGATTGTATACAGCCACTTACATTGATTGTATACAGCCCTTACATTGATTGCATACAGTCCTTACATTGATTGTATACAGCCCTTACATTGATTGTATACAGCCCTTACATTGATTGCATACAGTCCCTTACTTTGATTGTATACATCCCCTTACACTGATTATATACAGCCCCTTACATTGATTATATACAGCGCCTTACATTGATTGCATACAGTCCTTTACATTGATTGTATACATCCCCTTACATTGATTGTATACAGCGCCTTACATTGATTGTATACATCCCCTTACATTGATTGTATACATCCCCTTACATTGATTGTATACATCCCCTTACATTGATTGCATACAGTCCCTTACATTGATTGCATACAGCCCCTTACATTGATTGCATACAGCGCCTTACATTGATTGTATACAGCTCCTTACATTGATTGTATACATCCCCTTACATTGATTGTATACATCCCCTTACATTGATTGTTTACAGTTTCTTACATTGATTGTATACATCCCCTTACATTGATTGTATACAGCCCCTTACATTGATTGCATACAGTCCCTTACATTGATTGTATACATCCCCTTACATTGATTGTATACATCCCCTTACATTGATTGCATACAGCCCCTTACATTGATTGCATACAGTCCCTTACATTGATTGTATACATCCCCTTACATTGATTGTATACATCCCCTTACATTGATTGTATACATCCCCTTACATTGATTGCATAGAGTCCCTTACATTGATTGCATACAGCCCCTTACATTGATTGTATACATCCCCTTACATTGATTGTATACATCCCCTTACATTGATTGTTTACAGTTTCTTACATCGATTGTATACATCCCCTTACATTGATTGTATACAGCCCCTTTCATTGATTGCATACAGTCCCTTACATTGATTGTATACATCCCCTTACATTGATTATATACAGCCCCTTACATTGATTGCATACAGTCCCTTGCATTGATTGTATACATCCCCTTACACTGATTATATACAGCCCCTTACATTGATTGTATACAGCGCCTTACATTGATTGCATACAGTCCTTTACATTGATTGTATACATCCCCTTACATTGATTGTATACATCCTGACATTGATTGTATACATCCCCTTACATTGATTGTATACATCCCCTTACATTGATTGTATACAGCCCCTTACATTGATTGTGTACAACCTCTTACATTGATTGTGTACAGCCCCTTACATTGATTGCGTACAGCCCCTTACATTGATTACGTACAACCCCTTACATTGATTGTATACAGCGCCTGACATTGATTGTATACAGCGCCTGACATTGATTGTATACATCCCCTTACATTGATTGTATATATCTTCTTACATTGATTGTATACAGCCCCTTACATTGATTGTATACATCCCCTTACATTGATTGTATACATCCCCTTACATTGATTGTATACATCCCCTTACATTGATTGTATACATCCCCTTACATTGATTGTATACAGCGCCTTACATTGATTGTATACAGCCCCTTACATTGATTGTATACATCCCCTTACATTGATTGTATACATCCCTTTACATTGATTGCATACAGCGCCTTACATTGATTGTATACATCCCTTACATTGATTGTATACAGTCCTTACATTGATTGTATACAGTCCTTACATTGATTGTATACAGCGCCTTACATTGATTGTATACATCCTTACATTGATTGTATACATCCCCTTACATTGATTGTATACAGCGCCTTACATTGATTGTATACAGCCCCTTACATTGATTGTATACAGCCCCTTACATTGATTGTATACATCCCCTTACATTGATTGTATACAGCGCCTTACATTGATTGTATACATCCCCTTACATTGATTGTATACAGTCCCTTACATTGATTGTATACAGTCCCTTACATTGATTGTATACAGCGCCTTACATTGATTGTATGCATCCCCTTACATTGATTGTATACAGCCCCTTACATTGATTGTATACAGCGCCTAACATTGATTGTATACATCCCTTACATTGATTGCATACAGTCCCTTACGTTGATTGTATACATCTTCTTACATTGATTGTGTACACAATGACTTCTGAAATAAATACAAATAAATTGAGAATTTGTCCATGCATGGGACACAGATGATGCCCCCGCTTGCATATAACGTTATAAAGGTTCATAACTGAAGAACGGTAAAAATGACGCCACCCAAATTCGAACTTGATCGGTGTTTTGTGGTAATAAGCATTGTATTTTAGTTTCATAATATTTGGTTGAGGCAAACTTAAGTTTGAGAACGGAAACCAATTTTGGGACTTATGGACGGACATGCATGGGTAACACTTAATGCTCCCTCCGGTGACGGCGGGGTCATAAAAAATAAGGTTTTAATTCTAATGATATCAAACTATATTTTTTCCGCATCTTATTAGCATACTCATTATACTTGGATTTGTTTTAGTTAAAAACTCTCTAAAAATGAAGTCGTGTTTGTTAAACAGACACCGTCGATGTAATTAGAAAACATATTGATTTAAAATTTTCTCATTAATTTTCTTATCGTTTTAACAAATGCAAACGCAAATTAATTCTCAATGCTACGTGTAATTTGTTCAAAACAAAACATAAAAAACAATCAGAAGTAATATTAACAATTCTTCAAAAAAGTCGACGTGATTATCAGATCTTTTATTCTTCAAGTGATTACATGCAGTGTACTTATTTATTTATCTTCCACATCTTGTTTACTTATATCAATACATTTCGCATGATTAATGACATTAAAGTTACAGGGTAAATAAGTAATGTTCTTGTTAAGACAAAGAACTTATAATTTCCTCCGGCGCCTGTTGCATCAAAATGAAAAAATAAAACAAATTAACTTATGTTTCATAACTTTTTATTTGCAAATATTTGTTATCGTGTTTTGTTTTGTTTATCAACTTAATGTGAGAAATTTTATAAAAATAAGGAGATGAGGTAGGATTGGCAATGAGACAACTATTCAAGTTCAAATAAAGTGGATGCTAGCAATTATACGCAACCCGAAACCGTACGGCCTTCAACAATGAGAAAAACCCATACCGTATAGTCGGCTATAAAAGGTCCCGACATGAAAATTATATAACAATTCAATTGAGAAAACTAACGGCCTAATTTATAACAAAAACAAATATGACAGACATGAACCAACGACAACCACTGAACTACAGGCTCCTGACTTTGGACAGGCACATACAGAATGAGGCGGGGTTAAACATGTTTGCACTGAAAGATGCATCAAAGCAACTAAGTTACCAGTTGTATGTTAAACAAGACTGGTTTATTGTTTATAGGACGATTGATTGGTTGATGGTTTGTTAGTGTTTACCGCCTCTTTCAACACTCTTGGCTATAATGTGGCGGTAAGTTTTTATTGGCGGAGGAACCACCGACCTTCGGCAGGAAAAACTGGCAATCCTAGTTAACTAAGGTCGGAATCGAACGCACCTGCCACGAGCGGTAGGACGATACAAGATTGAGAGACAACTTAAAATAAAATAAAAAGACAGAAAAAAGACAGATATGCTAACACTAGAACGTATGACTTTCAAAACAATGTGTATGCCCCGCCGTAGGCGACGGGGGCATTTTGTGTTACCCTTGACCGTCCGTCTTTCCGTCCGTCCGTCCGTCCGTCCCATTTTCGTTTGTTTGAAGCTTGAGCGGGGCATTCGTGTCCTCAGACACATTCTTCTTTTATTCATAATTATCATAATGACAATCAGATTGGTACTGCAAATTCAAAATTTAATTTTATTTGCGCGAATCTGTTACAAATAACGAGATCTTCGATCCTAACACATACGACAATAGAACGTGCTAGTCATCTTATACGATATATACGGGGTCAATAAATTCGCTCGCTTGAGTCACATATAGAATTTATTGACCCCGTATATATCATATTAGGTTAATAGCACAATGTGTAACGAATGTATTTTCCCAACTATCTTAATAATGGAAGTTAGAATTAGTTGTTAAACAAATAATAAATATAGGTGAGATGATTATTACCATGCATGTTGGAGATGTTCGATCGCATTTTTTGCATCAACACCAAATACTTCATTTGTCTTTGAATGTATTGTATATTATAATTAAGAAACCATAATTATCCAATTTTTTACATTTCTTACAGTAAAAGAATGAGTTGTCGGGAGTGCCTTGATCATAAATGGTTGCGGGTTAGTATTTTCACTTTCTTAGCGTCAGAGATAATATTTTCGTAATCACGATTACTTATTAGTATGTTAGTATTTGTCTTTAAAAGTATCATAAAGATTCCTGTTAATTTAGGACTCATGACCCTTGTTCAAAAGTCTTTAAAGTTTATTGTTGAACAAGGTTGAAATTGAGTTTCATGTATTTAATATTTCTTTTGACCGTCTGTTGATATGGAAATCAGCCTTAAATTTTTAAAATTTGGGATTGGTTTTTGTTAGTCTGCTATCATGGCATAGAAAATGCGCTTAAGTTGATATAGGGTACAGAAGTTTTGTAAACAATGATTTTTTAGGTAAATATTACCATTGACGATTTTTGGTATTCCAGTTAAAAACGGATTTGATTTCCAATCATTAATATCTCGATTGAATCTGGAGAATGTTTTATTAATTACCGTTCAATAGGTGTTTTTACCCCCCCCCCCCCCAAAAAAAAAATGCGAATGCGTATTTCAAAAGCGTACAGCAAAACGCAGACATCAAAACGTTGTGATTGGTTTGCCATTTTCAATAGCGTACACCAAAACGTTGTCAGTGGTTTATAACATCCACAACTTGAAAATTCTACCCATGGCGTAATTATAGGTT
This sequence comes from Mytilus coruscus, assembly GCA_017311375.1. Taxonomy (NCBI): domain Eukaryota; kingdom Metazoa; phylum Mollusca; class Bivalvia; order Mytilida; family Mytilidae; genus Mytilus; species Mytilus coruscus. The sequence goes on from CM029604.1 coordinate 21,284,767, forward strand.
TCATAACGATTCTCAGGAGTTGTAAAACTTATTCTGTCATGGTAAAATGATCTTTGTGTTGAAAGAATTCTGGTGAAATTTATGCAGAAAAAATGGGTACCGTTAATGTTATTACACATTTTTCGTATCACTTATCCATATCACACTCCATTCAGTGTGTTGCGAGATATCTCTCAATATGCGAAAAACAGACGACAGGCCAAACCCCAAAAAGAACACTATTTTGATTATGGTGTTCATACAACGAATCTACTCATATATTTAGAGTATGAACAGCAAATTAAAATAAATGCCCAGGCAATATTTGAATCATTTTCAAGACGAGACCATGCTGATGTGATATAAATATGAACTTTGTATGAACTAGTCAGACGTGTGAACTTATCGGACATTTCACATGCTAACGAGTTTTAAAAAGTTTGCACGAAGAAATGTTCCAAATTTTAGCATGTTCTACGATTAGAAGTGCACATGGATGGAGAGTGGAAAAGGGTGTAAAATATATTGTCTGATCGAAGCGGGTTTGCACATACTAGTCAGGCACTAGAGTTGATCATTGAGATCATTGACGAGAAACATAGACAACTAGACTTAAAAATATAAAAAAGTATAAATTTGCAGCAGAAAAAAGATAAACAAAAAGTGTGTTATTACTATATTATCGATCACGTTTAAATGTCACCGTTATCGAACTATTGGTCGACTGTCAATTTCTGGTAAGCACGAAACTGAAGGTACGCTGCTCACCAACAACTTAATAAGTCATTTGTGGAATACTTTCGCAATCTACAACCCCACCGATCAACTATCTATAATATAAAAATAAAGAGATATATAAACTCATCATAGATACCAGGATTACAATTTTGAACACCAGACGCACGTTTCGTCTACAAAAGACTCGTCAATGACGCTCGAATTAAAAAAGTATTAGAAGTCAGATAAAAAACGAAGTTGACGAGCATAGAGGACTTAAATCCCGAAATGCTTTGCCAAGTACAGCTAAGGTAATCTTTTCCTGGGGTGAAAAATCCTTATTATTTCGAAACACTCAATGATAAAGTTCAATTGTCAGTGCCACGTTTATATACCAAAGGCAAAGTGTCAAGAAGGTCAACATCCTCAGGAGGTTTAAACTAAACCTTTTACTTAATGGTTGTTAGGGTCAGACGCATACGACCTTGTTTAAGTTGTGAATCTATTCTTAAGGATGTTTGCTCCTCTTGTTTTTGAATTTTTGCCAGATTTTCGAAATCCTCTGATTTTATCCATGTAGTGCCATTCAAAATTTTGCCCACTAACCGTTACTTTTCTTTCCATAATTTGATTACATATAGTTTAAAATGTCATCTTTGAAAATCTTATAAAATTCTTGTTATTTTTTCATTGTTTTTGAAAGAAAAAAGATGCCAATGTTAAATGTATGAAAAAACTAGAGAGAATTATTTCCCGCCAAATTTTCAATGGCTTATATCTCAGAAAACAAGCACACGGACCCTTCATTTTTTTCTGCTTTTTTAGTTCCTTTACTTATATACTTTAAATTTATAACAGTCTTTTAAAAAGCTTGTTATTTTTAAACAGAGCAGCGAACATCCTTAAGTGATTATTGATATTTCAGAAACAGATCCAAAGGGCCACTAAAACTGTACAGAGGACCCTGTCTACTAAACGGTTAAGAAAGTTTGTTTACCGGAGAAAATGGCAGGTAATAATTTATGGCATCTTGCTTTTGCTATTAAACAACACATTTGGAAAAGAGATTTGATTTTTTGAATATGATTTTTAATTTGAGAGAAAACTAATGTTATTGACGGTAAATGTATCATTCAAATTCTTAAATGATTCAATATAGGAGGGTGTGGATGGGGGTCTTTCATTTCTGTATTCTTTAATTTTTTAAAACATTTTCTCTATTCTTATATTTTTTAAAACATTTTTCTCTAATCTTTATAGATTTTGCCTGTTATTCTCTATTCTTTATATTTTAGCGCCCCATTATTCTCTATTCTTTTTTTCTTTGGCCTATTTTTCTCTATTCCTTATTTTTAGCCCTTTTGTGTGCACATTTTGCCCATTATTCTCTATTCTGTAATCCCCATCCAGACCCTCATATAGGTTTATGATGTATACATCAAAATAAAAGTTTTCGCATTATTATTGAGCGATTATTTTCCTGTGATTATTCAAAACTACCGATTTCTTCACAAAATTTAAAATTAATTGGCATTATACGTTTGGAAATTATTAAATGAATGCTGGCACAGAGGACAATAGAATACGGACGAACGTAAAAAACGACAAACTTTTGAATTAAGGTTATCATTTCAAAATTTTAAAGACAATACTACCATCTTCAATTGCTGTGTCATACAAGTTAATATTTATCATGGAAATAAAAAATAAACGAATACATAAATAGGATTACAGGAATACTGAACAGCACAACATGCAACAACAACCACAAACACCCGACTCCTAAAAACACCTAGCCCCAAAACAGACATACACGAAAAACACAGACAAACAAGAACGAACAACACACGGACGGTCAAGGTAGCCTAACTTGTTACAAACACAAATGGGTTGGGATATGGAGATTTAAACGGATCCACAAGTGTAATAAAATTCAAGTAGGACACAGTTTTTGTCAAAAGGAAGGTCAGGCATACTTTGGATATTACATATACCTAAGCGATAATTATACTGAATAGTCATTCGTTCCTTTTTAAGAAAATTTACATCGACAATTCGCCATGTTGTCTAACGTTTACGTTTGCTGTTCAGTGTGAAACTGATCGAATTGTCTCCCTTTGAACATGATTGTATCTGTTAGAAATAATGTTCTTGAATACCAATGTTACTGTACCAGATGCGCATTTGGACAGTGATTAGGTTCTCTTCAGTTATACTCAAGCAACATATTTAAAAGTCCAAAACCTAATAGAAACGATGACGAGATTTCATAACTAAAAAGTATCAAAGTAAAGCCAAACTTGGACAAGAAATCCAAGATTTTTTTTCAAATACACTTTTAAACAAGCGATTTCAAGCCAAGACAACATTTACTAGTATATAGAGTAATAGAGTAAAGACTTAACTTGTTTTGTCTGATTTTTAATTATTCAATTAAAAATATCGCAAATGTGAAAAATACATCAATTGTAAAACTGTAATGAAAGAGGGAATAATTAGAAGCATAACCCCGAGAAAATAACACTATCTATTTTACTGATAAGATTGTACTATCGAATTCGATATATCAAAAGTGTTGAAAAGTATTGGGAAGATGTAACTTCGTTAAACACACACAGATCATATTAGCCTTATGGTTTTAGGTGATAAGAATCATATCAGCCTATGGTTCGCATGAGAAAGAATTCCTCATAAAACAATTGATTGGTTGATTGATTGTCCTTTGCTTTACGTACAGTGGCAAATATTTCCAGCATGTTTATGACAAGGAAAACAAAATAATACAATAGGTAGGTTCTACAAGGAACACTGGACACTTTTAATTTGCAAAACACTCATTTGCAAATCCGCTACTCAAACAAGAGCTACAGTGTCGTGTATATAACCAAAATGTGCGGAATTACATGGGATTCAATAATTTCATTACTTTTCTGCTGTAATTATTATATATATTTTGCTATTTGATTTAGAAAAACATGGGATTTTCAATATCCCATGGGACAGGGCAAAATCCCATGGGATTGACCATTATCCCATGGGATTTTGGTTAAATCCCATGGGATTTTTTTTGGTCCCATGGGATAATTGTAGTCCCATGGGATATTTGTTGTCCCATGGGACCAAAAAAATCCCATGGGACTATAATTATCCCATGGGATTTTTAAAATCCCATGGGACAAAATAAAATCCTATGGGATTAAAATTATAAATATAAAGTAATGTGTATGTTACAATTAATTCTGTTTGGTAGTAAATTGTTATAAGATGAATCTTTTAAGTTGAATATATTTTTTCCTTGGAAATGTTAATGCAATATATTGTTCTATAACTGTTTAAAACTAAACTTTTAAACCACAAAGCAGATAATGTAAGTATCAATATATGTTTATTGATGAATTCTAGAATGCCTTTTTGAAACCCAATTATTTTCCATTTGAAATCAATGAAAACTCTATTATTAGGCTATTAAACATACTGGTAGCTAATTACATAAATCTAAATTTTTTTCAGGATATCCCTTAAAATTAAGTTTCTTATCATCCAGCGTTGTGTAGTCGTAATGTATAGTCCACTTTTGATCATTCAGCACAAAACATTGTCATTATTGTTGTTTCAATATCTTTGGTATTTAATAGAACTTCAGTTCATTGACTGAGTGATGAAAATAATAACTGATCCAACTTTTGTCTTTGAATTTATTCTGGTCTTGTTTCTATGTTTTCTTCTTTTATTCTAAGTGGTGAATTTCAATCATTCTGAAAAGAACCAATAAAATCTAAAGTTATGGATAATACAAAATTGTTTGCATACATGTAGCAATAACATATGATTTTCAATAAAAATAGCTATGTGGTATAGATTTTACTGATTGTTGAAGGTTGTCCAGTGTCATCAGTTGCTAACCTCCTACAACTTTTGGTCTCTCTGACAGAGAGTTGTCAAATTAGCAATATACCACATCTTCCTTTTCTAATATTATATAACAATCAATTTATGTATTCTTCTTTATAACATTTGGGTATTTTCCCCAGTTTTATATATATATATATATATATATATATATATATATATATATATACACAATTCGTCTAAACATCAACCCAACAATGTTAGATCTATAAATTTGCAAATTGTTCTTCCCTCACTGGGATTCGAACCCATGCTACTGTGATATCGTGACACCAAATTGCCTGCACTGTATCCGCATAGATCAATGTTAAAACTTTAGGCAATAACAGTAATATTCTATTTTCACAAGAATTTGCAATATATTATTCAAAACGCCAACAACAGAATCAGCACTTCTTTATTAAAGCATCTGAAGTTCTGAAAAAATCAATTTGTGTTTTATTTCAATGAGAATATACCTTGAACTCTTTGGACATGTTGGAAATTATAACATTGATACAAAAATTATATTATTTTTCCTTATTTTTGTGTTGTTGGCTTGCTGTCTTATTTTTATATACGGTTATACATATATCCTTAAAAAGTTTAATACTTAATTATTAATAGTAACTAGAGGCTCTAAAGAACTTGTGTCGCTCAACTTGGTCTATGTGCATATTAAACAAAGGACACAGATGGATTCATGACAAAATTGTGATGGTGATGTGTTTCAAGATCTTACTTTACTGACATTCATGCTGCTTACAATTATCTCTAGTTATTATGAACTTGGCCCAGTAGTTACAGAGGAAAATATTTTGTAAAATTTACAAAATTTATGAAAATTGTTAAAATTGACTACAAAGGGCAATAACTCCTTAAGGGTAAATTGACCATTTTGGTCATGTTGACTTATTTTAAGGTCTTACTTTGCTGTACATTATTGCTGTTTACAGTTTATCTCTATCTATAATAATATTCAAGATAATAACCAAAAGCTGCAAATTTTCTTAAAATTACCAATTCAGGGGCAGCAACCCAACAACGGGTTGCCTGAATGGTCTGAAAATTTCAGGGCAGATAAATATTCACCTAATGAAGAATTTTATCCTATCAGATTTGCTCTAAATGATTTGGTTTCAGAGATATGAGCCAAAACTGCATTTTACCCTATGTACTATTTTTAGCCATGTCAGCCATCTTTGTTCGCAAGCGGGTAATCGGACACAATTTTAAAACTAGATACCCTAATAATGATTGTGGACAAGATTGGTTAAATTTGTCTTAGTAGTTTCAAGGAGAAGATTTTGTAAAGATTACAAAATTGTTATAAATTGTTAAAATTGACTTTAAAGATCTAAAAGGACAATAACTCCTTAAGGGTCAACTGACCATTTTGGTCATGCTGATAATTTGTAGATCTTACTTTGCTGAACATTATTGCAATTTACAGTTAATCTCTATCTATAATAATTTTCAAGATAATAATTAAAACGGCAAAATTTCCTTAAAATTACCAATTCAGGGCAGCAACCTAACAATGGGTTGTCCGATTCATCTGAAAGTCTCAGGGCAGATAGATCTTGACCTGATAAACAATTTTAAAAATTGGATATTTTGTATTTTGATATTCTGAAAACATTAGTAATATTCTATGAAATAACTTATTTCCAAGTTCACAAAACACCAATGTGTCAGATATTAATTTCAAGATATGTATAAACATGATTAACTATTTGTGTATGTGTTACATATTTGTTTTGCTCATTTTTGTACATAAATAAGGCTATTAGTATTCTCGTTTGAATTGTTTTCCATTGTCATTTCAGGGCCTATTATAGCTGACCATGCGGTATGGGCTTTGCTCATTGTTGAAGACCGTACAGTCATTGACAGTGACCTATAGTTGTTAATTTCTGAGTCATTTTTGTCTCTTGTGGAGTGTTGTCTCATTGGCAATCAGACCACATAGTCTTTTTTTATAGTTGACAGGATGTCATGCAAAAATCCCACTTATACTAACATACTAAATTTTGAGTATATATATATGTAAAACCACAAGTTACTAACTGAGTTCATGGCATACTATCACCAAAAACTTAATGAGGATACAATTTAGAGAAAGGAATGGATAGATGGATGCACAAACACCATCAAAACAGAGCATAAAACTTACTGAATTAGATGTTTTACATTTATCCTTCAGAAGCAGGAAAATTTGAGTGATTCTTTTCTTTCTCTGCCCTCCATGATATAAACTTCAAATTCATTTATGCAAAATATGAAAATCTGCAAAAGTAGGACCTCAGCTTATCCACATTTTGACTTTTGAACTGCATTGTTCTTTTCTTCTTGCTTTCAACCTAAACATAAAATAAATGATAAAACATAATTCTAGACTAACTTTGTGCATTTGTTTTTGTTGGTACAAACAACTTTTTCAAACTTTAAACGAAAACATCCTCATAAAAAGACATCATACGGTCCAAGGACACAGTTATCGTCCTTTGGTTTTCGTTGTCTCAGTTGTCTCTGAATATAGTCCCTGGTGTGAACAGTGTATAACTTGCAATTTTTTTGATACACTTTCCCAATTAATTTCTTGATATTTAATGCATGAAATATTAAGATGGGGATGAAATAACATGTTAAAAACTTTGGGTGCTGAATCTTTATCTTAAGTTGTGATTTGGTCCAGTTAAAATTTAAGTACGTCTGAAGCTGTCAAACTGAATTTTACACCCCTTAACACAGAAATGTCAATATTTTGAATTAGAACTAGTAGAAGTTTCAATAATTTTGATATTATTTGTCCCACTAGTAATACACTATGCTGTAAAAATATTTTTGGGAAAGAGCAGGTGCGATTTTTTTAATTTGAATTTATTGTCTAAAAGAAATGCACTACGAAATAACTGTGTTCTTGGGCCTAAGAGATTGATTCCGCAAATCTAGATTCTGTACTTTGGCAACTTTCCTGAATGGTTTGCTGGTTTCAATTTGTCAAACTCAATAAAAGTAAAGGATTTACATCTTTGTTTGACAGAAATTCTGTTAAAATGTCCCATTTTGGCATTATACGGCTAAAATAAGCATTATAAAGCAGTTTGCATTTTATGCCTAAGGGGTATGCTGATTTTCTATCTGACAGCTTTTATGTTCCTGATATTTGTGTTTCTATGCTTAAATCTAATTTAATTAACCATTTGTGAACTCTGAATCTACAGAAAAAATGTGCAGAATATTTTGTATTCATGGCCCTGGTTAAACGGACTGTTAGATGTATGTAAAATGTGAGAGCATTGTACATAAAATCTGTAGTCCATTACAAATATTTCACTAATTCTGTAAAAAAAGCACTTTACAATGATCAGTACACTTTATTCATTTCATATGCTACCATGGTTTTCTTCTTTAGGGTAGTAAGTGGTCCAAATATATGCCAATTGAGACTAAAACTGCATGCAAATTTTCCATTGAAAAGTGAAAAGAACTGGTCACCAGACCATTCTCAGGCTGCAAACAATTTAAATACAAGAGTCCTTTTGCAATTAGACTTATTCTATCATGACACCTTAGCATAGAAATGAGTAAAAAGTAACAAATTTTCTTTTCTTATAGCTTCTGTGTGCATTTTTATATGTAAATATAGGCTACGGCCTAATTCGACTCTATTACATGGCCTAAGACCATTTTATACTCATGTGGTATGCTTTTTGTAACTTTCCTTTACCTTTAAAGTACATTTAATATATATGAAAGAATAATTTAGGGTTAAAAAACTTCAAAAACTTCACATTGGTTGAAAAAAATGCATGTTTATATAAGGCTGCCCTGAATTTGAAAATCTCTATTTTCAGGCATAGGCTCATATAAATTTGACTTTGGAATAATTATAATAAATCTGATAAATAAAATGAGTATTCAAATGCTTTCAATACTTAATATATAATATTCAAGAGCATTTAAAAGCAACTTTTGCAAGAGTATGCATCAATATTAAAGATTGATTATAAGGACCTAAAATCAAAGAGGTAGTGCCATTATCCCTGAATTCATTACACTATAGGACGCAATAAGGCCTCTCCAAACTGTATGCCAATTGTTTACATGTTTAATTAGCATGATTATTTTAACAGCTCCATGTGTACACTTTGTGAATCTTACAATACTGCATGTATATTCTGATATTCAGAACTTCTTTTGAGGTTTTATTAGGTCTGCATAAAATGGTCCCAACAAATTTTCCACATCATTTCAACCCTGCCTACGCCACTGGTAGTTGAAACCCACCCACCCTAATCCTGGGTTGGGACACCCCTCCCCTTTTTTAAATGGCTGGATCCGCATCTGAAATGAGTATTAAATAAAACTTTACCCTAGAAAAGTAATGGATAGTTACTCATTTGGGAAACTTTCAAATTCACCGCATGCCGGAGCCCGTGTTCAAAGTGGTGGGTTTTCATCATCCATCTGACATGCCCATGTTCAATGTTGTATGATTTGCCGAATAACGCACGATTTAGGCAAATTGAGAAAATATCATGTCTGTGTTTGATAAAAGTGTGTGTGCATTAATTTTCTATACCTTCTTATTTAATATTTTTCCAATACTGATGGCAAGTGTTGTAAGGCTTGTATAAACGCATAGTGTACCAATTTCTTGAGACGTGCTATTTACAAGTGCGATCGAGGAAAGCAGGGAAAGAAACTTATCAATTGTGCTTATTTTAAGCCAAAATGAGCCGCCGTAAAAACCGTGTCGAGGAAGTTACTGACAGGGTCATCCTCGGGAACATGAAGTAGTACAGACATTGATATTTTACCATGCAGTCAATATCCCGATTAAAACGTATGGATGCAAAAGGTTAAGTGGTTTTCGGCAGCTGACTACTAATGCATGCACTTTGTCTCAAAATATCCCGGCAGCGTTAAATACTAGTTGAAGTCGGGATCTTGGGGTAGGTGTCTTCTTTTTCTGTCTTCTTTTCTTCAGCTATATTTCAACAAATTTACACTTTTGCTCATTATTCTTTATTCTTTTTTAATCGTTATTCTCTATTCTGTTAACCACCATCCATACCCTCTTATGTGGACTTCAGCTTTTGGTAGATTATTTTATCCTATTTCTGTCGATGTGAATGTAAATACATTATTTATCACAAAACAAAAATTACTAAATATTTATTTATGAAGTCCTCACCAGTTGCGGATCCAAAATTGTCATAAAGAAATGTGTAATTGTATTAAAGAATTCAACAATACACGTTCTTAACAGGTAACATTCAATTTACAAATTTACAAATTCAGATGTACTGGCATTCCACACCCAATTAATTACTTGCTATATATTGCTTAATTTAATTGTTTATTGTCAATTCCTCAACATCGTGAATACGCAATGCGAGGTGTTGGCTATGATTGATACAGGGTGGCGGCTTTGAAGCGGAAGAAAAAAAACAGACAAAAGTGTAGAATTTTGTTGTTGAAATTTTTTAACTTCTGAATTCCTAAATTTGTACTTAACTCCGTTGTCCGTTCTACGGATAACATGGATGTTTGATATAAGATTAGGATAAAAAGCATCTGGAAAAATTGTTACTAGTATTATAAGTATTCGAATATATAAAGAGAAATGGGTACGAAAAAAACTTAACAAGGAATAAGTATTGGTGAACGGACAGAAAGTCGCAGTACAAAAGTTTGAACTAATTATTTTACAACTGTTTTAATATATGAGAGAAAGTGTTTATGAATTGGCTTTATTTATAGATAAATGTATTTTAGTTGAGGAAATGATTAATTCGCCTTCAAATACTTTTTTATCAATAACTTATAAAAAAGGAGACATTTTTGACAGCATGAAGCCAGTTAATTACCAAACCACTTTGACCGATTGTTTTTTTTTTTAACAGTCATTGTTCAATATTAATATTCAAAAATTGATTTTGTTTACAGTGGCGGATCCAGAAATTTTCATAAGTGGGGCCCACTGACTGCCAAAGAGGGGCCTGCCCGGTCATCCTTCAGTGATTCCCTATATAAGCAACAAAATTTTTCCCAGTAAAGGGGCGCCCTCTGCCCCTCTAAATCCGCTTCTGGTTTAAAAGTTCGTTTCCTTTTAAAAAAATTTCAGAAAATACTTAAAGTTTTTTTTAAATTAAGATAAGTTCAAAGGAAAAAAAAAATCCCCAAACTGAATGGTGAATTTCACTTGTTACTTTTTGTTACAGATACGTTCGAAGTGTCAATCCTAGCAAACACAAAATTGGAAATAAAAGCGATTAAAATGAAATTTATAGAAGGAAAAGGGGTTTAATGAAGAAATTGTTACTATACACTCACATACTTCTAAAAGATTTGCATATGTAAGCTGCCTATGAATAATGTTAAATTATTTCAGGAGTTTCAATTAATTTAGGAGAAAAAGATTAAAACAGTTTAATTTTCGACACCACCTTCTGCAAAAATAGTGATTCTTGATGTAGTTTTGGTACTTCAGTGTCGACTCAGAATTTTCTTTTGGAATTGTTAGATGGCAGAAGGTCGTATTTGTACTTTTGAATTTGCCTTTTAAACACAACTATTATGTTATTTGGCACGTGTCAATCGGTTCATTGATTTTCGGCATATCAAAGAAAAACGGACACGTGCCTAAATAATGTTGAATATCTCGTTTATTTATGATTATTTCTCTATGAAATTTGAAATCTATGCATTAAATATCAATATCTAACATAATATGTAAAAATAATACATATAACAGCACTCCTTCTAGTCCTTTGTTGCATTGTATAGTCCTAAGTGCACTAAGGAGTCTTTAGCAGTGTTTAGACGTACCGTACATGTATACCGTTTTCTCAAGGGTTTGGTTCATGTATAGTGAAATTATGTTTACTCAAGCGTAGTTACAGAAGTTTATTTGCTACTTTTTTACTTCTTTATTTTATATAAATGATTTTTTTTTTTTTTTTAGTTTAACATTTTTTTCTTCGAAAATTTTATAGTGATGCAATAATGAATAGACACAGATACTTAACTACATTTAACTACGGAAACTTTGTGTAATGTCACCAATCGGCATTACACATAGACAGGATGTTCTCTAGAAAACTATGGTATTCTAATACGTTAAACACCCCCAGGATACACGCACTGTCGTAATGGAAAATTACCTGTAATCAGCCTTCAACAAATCAGTTGACTGACCATGTCATTACAGTTCTAAAAGTTTTTATTCAGATTCATTTTAATTTTAAAATATAAAACTTTGAAAAGTATACTTTGACATAATTATGAAGTAAAATGATTTAACATTGTTTTAATATTGAGATACAATTAGATTTATTATCCTGGAAACTGACAGATATATAATCCGCGTAATGCATAAGTCCCAGATATATGTAATTGTAAATCAAAATGATTTACATAATTACTGGAAAATAATATAATGTTTCAGCTGTTGATGTCATAAATTCACATGAATTATTTGAGGATGCATGCTGGAATTTCTTACCTAAATGCATGACGGTGACCACAGACATATTTATATCATACAAAGTAAGTAAGTAAGTAAATTTTATTTATAGTCGGGCATGATATGTACAATTCCAGTGGCGGATCCAGAGGGGTTCCGGAGGTTGAACCCCCTTTTTGGACGATCAATGCCTTTGAATGGGGACATATAGTTTGAACCCCCCTTTATCCTGGGTTGGGACCCCCTTTTAAAATGGCTGGATCCGCCCTGAATTCAACAGGTAAACATGAGCTCTGTAGAGCTCTTAACCGACTTGATATACTGATTCTTTAATTTCTTAAAAAATATCCGAAAAAAAACCGCTGAAACGATATAAACCTACGCAGTGCTGGGCGAGGTGCTGGGATATACATGTATCATTAAGTTACAGTACTGTTTAAATAGGACTTTGTCGGGGAGCGCCTAAACACCACCTAGGCCGCCTTGGTGCACTAAGCTCCTGAAACTGCACTAAGCCCATGATGGGATGGTGTCATGAATAAAAAAAAACATACCATTGGATGTAGTTTTTCCTCAAGATAATATATCTGAATTTTTTTGTCAGTACATATTGTAGTTTTGTCGTAATTTGATTTTTTCTGTGGTTAAAAGTTTTGTTCGACGGCACGTGCCAGTAATTAACGGTAATAAAATCACTGATCCATGAAGAAATAAAACATGACAATTACATGGCTATTTATATAATTACACTTTTTTGTTTGTCGTGTTATATTTTGTTTATGCATGTGTTTTGTTTTTGTAGGATTTTTTTAAAAGTTTTTTTGTTTGTATTTCTCTTTTTGTTTGTACGTATTTTTAAGGTCATTATGATATTAATAATTTTATTTGTTTTTATAATAATCAAAACTTCATTATGATTCGGAAGTGTACAATTAACGACTAATATGATGATTTCATTTTGATTACTATTTATTCATTTAATAAATTAAAATCAACAGACCCATACTACTCAGACCAGCGGACTTTTCCCTTATGTAACTCTATACAAATGTTTGCTTCTGACTTTTATATATGAATCAATTTGGAGTCACATTAAGTGTAATTTAAGGTTATCAATCTTAATCTTTCCCATTATCAAAATCAAAAATGTAAGCAAGGCGGTGGTATGTCATTGAAGATACGTTACTTTAAAAATAACTTTGTCGACTGTGAAATTTAGATGTTATTGGTGATGAATACAATTTCATTTTTAATTGTTCAGCTTTTGGTGACCGTAGAAACAATGGTTTTCAATGGTTTAATGAATTCCAAAACATGTTCAGATTCTGCAGTAAATGAGCTGTGTAAACTTATTAAGGAGATCAACAACAAATTGAACTTTTCTGAGTGAAAATATAAATTTCTATCTACCTTCATACGTTAGTTATGTATTTGAAGATTCAAGATTTAATATTTTATTAATCACCCAGAGTATCACCATTTGTATAACATAAAACATAGCGTATATTAAAACTAACAGTAACATATCATTAGCTTAAATAATATACAAGCGTCATTCTATTAAAATTATGAGAGACAATTAACAATATTCTTATGAAGTGCACTTTTAAGACTAGCATACAATTGAAATACAAATTATCTTATACCTGTGTAATTTGGATTGTGAGAATAAAGATATATATATAATTGTTTTTTTTTCAAGTGACCTTACATGCTGACAAAATAAATATTAAGAATAATAGCAACTTAAGTAAAAAAATCTTAAGTTTTTATGGACATATTGTTTTTAATAAGTATTGTGCACTATCCAATTTAAAGGGTGTGTTCCCATTTCGCCTTAACTGTGAATTCCAGGTAAAAAGGTAAAAAATTACTAAGGCGAGATGGGAATTGAACTAAGGAAATGTGAATTTAGATAAAATGTTAAATAAACAAATTAAACCTCTGTGTTTTTTTAACAATTTAAACAACATGTAATTAGGGATTTTTTCTCTTTAAATATTATTTTTATATTAATTCAATAAAAGTAACCATGAAAATCTAGAATAAAAACATGTCAGTAGGAAAGTTGCTTCTCTTGAAATATTGTTTGTTTCATTTAATAAAAGTTGCAATTTTATGAATTTTATGCAATTAGAAAATCTAAATAATTCAATTATCCTTAAAATTATGCAACACAATAAGTTTAATAGAACAGAAAAACATGTTTTCCCACAGACTTGTTTACATATATAACTGAAACTTTAATAAAAAAAAACAAAAAAACTAGATGTGTCGGAACGATACCCAAAATCTGAAGGAGTTTAGAAAAAGTCCGTATAATGGTTTGTTGTGGAATGACGGAATGACAGACAAGGGTAAACTATATGGCACCGACAACTTTGTTGGGGGCCATAAAAAACTGTTGCTTTTTGCAATTGCCCAAGTACTAATGCACAGCGCGAAGTCTGGTGGGACATTTTAAGTGGCAAATATCCAGTGAAGCTTTACTTTGAATTAAGCATGTATGACGACAAAATATTGTTTCAAATTTTACTCGGTCGAAAACCTTGCATTGATAATTTTTCAAACCTAGATGAATGGGTTCAGTTTCTCAAGCTGTTGTATGCACATGTTATGTAGTGTGTAGCAGAATATAGTCAATCTCTTAGACAGAGCTATTATGTGTGCCAATACATGATAGGTCACTGCATCAATACTTTTAAGATTGTTTGTATAAACAGTCATTTATCTGTTGTGTTTTACTTTATATGTTTGCTCTCATGCTGATATTTTGTTTGTAATTATGACGTTTACATATAATTATTCACTAATCGTATGTTCATTTCATCTCATTTATGAGGAATTAAACATATGAATGGAAGGAATGAATGTCATCTCTAATTACAAACAACAACAAAGACTTTATTTACAAAATATATCATATAAGTTAAAAGTTAAAAAAATAGGAGCAACTATAAAAGACTTATTCTAAAAGTGGGACAATCGAGAAGACACAAAAAAAAACGTCTTCTTTTAAAAAGTAATGCATGGCATATTTTGACATTAAAATCATAACAAATATCAAATAATTGCAATAAAACAAAAATAACTTAATTACATTGTTTACAAGTTCCCATTTCGCCTTAGTTAATTCTTTTTACCTGAACATTTGTACTAAGGCCAATTGGGATTTTTAATATAATGATTTTGACAGCTAAGGCGAAATGAGAATAGTATTTAATTCTTATGTTTTCAATCTATATTACTTTATCACCAAGGAGTCAATAAATAAGTTTATACTTACTTAATCATGTAATGATGTTTTAATTTAACTTACATAAACAGAAATTACCTATGGCATTTTATGACAATATTTCGTTTAATATTTAAACTTATTGAACATTTTTTTTACTGAATATAAATGAAGATGACTTTACGGTTTGGGTTTTCTCATCGTTTAAGGTCGTACTGCGACCTGTAATTGTTTTTATCTTCGTCATTTCAACTCTGGTGGATAGTTGTCTCATTGGCAATCATACCATAACTCCCTATTTTTATATGAAATATAAATTTAATTATAATTACCTCTTGCAGAATTTCCAGCGGTCTGTCATACTCGTTGATATTGGGTTGCATTGAACCCCAAGGACGCCACATTTTACACTCTTATATTTGAAATAAGTCTGTATTTAAATTTGTGTCTATTCGTACAAATTTTGAAACAGTAAATGGGAAGAATAAAAGAAAGAAACAGACTACAATATACTCGGCTTTGAGTAAAGCCAATTTCCGTTGTTTTACCGTTATTTCCGCAAATCTTTTATTTCAAATAGCGCAAACAAACACTTTTTCCAAATATAATTTTTCTAACAAAGAAAAGATCAACAGCCCTTTTAACATTTATTATTACCAACAAAGAAAAATAATTTACTAGTTAAAGTTAATCCTTCAAGATTGATTGGAACAATTAACAAGGCGATCAGACATTACACAAGAAGAGCGTGCCACGTTAAAAATGTTAATAACTTTTAAATCTCTTTAGATCTTCGAACCAACTTTGAATATAATTTTCTTAATTATAATAATTAATCTTAATTACTGATCTTGGTGCATATTTAACCTTTCATTCATATCCTTAGTGCAGTGTTTTTGAATTCGTCAAGCTTCAGTGGACTCAATCAACACTATGATAACTGGACACATTACACAAAAGTCGGCGCGTGCCATGTAAAATGTTAAATAACTCTTTCATTTCTGAATATATTTACACCAAAATTTAAATATGTGCTCTTTATTTAAAAGTTTATCGTACTGAATGATCTTGGTGCTTATATGACTGTTCCATCATGGACTTAGTGCAGTTTCCGGAGCTTAGTGCACCAAGGCAGCCTAGGTGGTGTTTAGACGTACCGCTTAGTCTGGCCTTTTTACAGGGACTTTTATACTAAAGTTCTGTGAGTATAGACTGTCCCTGGCTTGAAAATATGGTTCTCTGCTCAGCAACTGGTGCGTGATTAGCAAATCAAATATGTTGTAGCAGTAAAATACACAAATCGTCAAATGTATAATACCTGGCCGTGGGAACAGTATATCCACAGTATATGTATATATATGACATGTTCCTGATAATACCTACATTCAGGAGTACAGTCTGTCTTTTCCGTAAATAACTTCGAGATTAATATGTTAGTTTACTCTGCTAATCGATATTCCTGTTATTTAGATTGATATTTATTTAAATTATGAGACCCCGTCACTATTTTAATTCACTCAAAGAAAGGGTTCTCCATTACTAGGAAAATCTTATCTGCATGTTTGGGGATCAATTTATCGGTTTCTTTCCTCTCACCAGTGATTTTTATAAGCTGACAGTCTGAAAAGGTATCGTACACTGACTTCTGTTGACTCGGGGGTTTATTGACCTAAAATATATTTCTGAAAAGGTGACCTATTCCAGCGGCATGTCCTATCACCTTGTGTATAGGAAGTGGACCACCTGAAACTGTTGACTATCAATTTGCATGATTAGTTACAGATGTTGAATCATTCACCCCAGACTGCTGCAAAATTCAGTTCACTGATTCAGATTGAATAGGGGTTTTAATGTCCCTCGCCCCCAAATAAGTAAGAATTAGGTTACATCTTTTAGTAGTCAAATAATTATGACTTCTTGCAAGGCTATTTTAATTATTTTTCCTACGACTGCGTCCCAGAAAAAGGTTAAAATAGCCTCCCAAGACTTCATAATTATTTGCAAATATGTTCGTACCACAGAGGTTTTTACAATTTCTTGGGGTTTTGTATCCTTACAAACCTCGAAAAACTGACCAGGCCAGGTGATTAAAAATCCTCCTCTCCCCTTTTCATCCCACCAGAAAATCAAATGGTTGTCCCCTTACACCTACAGTCAGGGGTACTACTTATTCAAGTAATTTTTATTTACTTGAAGAAGTAAAAAAAAATATACACATATAAGTAAATTTGTAGGATACTTATACAAGTGAATTTTATTTACTTGTATAAGTAAAAAAAAAAATTGGCTTAGTTATTCCTTAATGAGATGAAACATTGAACTTTAATAAAAAAAAATTGAGCAAACCTGGGAAAAATCATTAAAGGCATGATTTTACATCTCAAAACTTGAGGATTTTTGTGGGATTGTAAGAAAAATTTACCTTTACAAGTAAATTTTTGAGAAAATTTAGGGGAGATTATTCAAACATTATTTATTTACTTATATGTGTATATTTTTTTTTACTTCTTCAAGTAAATAAAATTAACTTGTACAAGTAGTACCCCTGACTGACCTACACGACTGCTCTTCAACAGAAACCAAAGACATAGAAATTAACAAAGTTCTACATAGGTCAAACTAGTGTACGTAAGAGAAAGATAAGTCCTGGTCAGACAAATTATTACATGTATAAAAAACAGCTGTGACACAAGCGCATGATATGCCTGTTGTCTTTTTGTTTGAGATTTTTATGCAATAATCACAAATAGTTTTTGAGATACAGCGTGACATGTGAACCCCCTTGTATTTACCAAAAACTCGATAACTCTAAAATAAAGTTTGAATCACCACCAAAAGTATACAGATCTTTAAATTAACATAACTAAGAAGTGTGTAAAGTTTTAAGCAATAATGATAAATCGTTTTGAGATATGACGCAACATGTGAACCCCAAGCCCCTTTTTAATGACGGCCGATAAAATTCCATGGATATAGAATTAACTAGTACATTAAGTCAGATGTCAGTAATTTATATCCCCAGACTAATTTTCTAGTCTATGATATCACTATTCCTAGGTAAAATGTCCATGTCCTTATTTAACTAGGCAGTGGCGGATCCAGGGAGAGGGTTCTGGGGGTTGAATCCCCCCCCCCCTTTTTCAAAATGGCTGGATCCGCACCTGCTAGGACAATGTATATTAAAAGAAATTGTTTACATATTACAAATGATGGTGTTAACTTACTTCTTAAAAGCTTAATATTTAAAAGATCATGAAGGTAGAAGACCTGGACCATTCATACTTAGTAAATCATGTATATAGATGCCTTATGTTATGAAGTTTTCGTCTGTCATATGTTCATTGTCCTTGACCTCATTTCATGGTTCAGCGACTACTTGGAAAATAATATAACATTTTTAGTATTCTTAATTTCTGTCTTGTAATGAGTAATAGGATAACTATATTTGGTATGTGCTTGCAAAGTTCTCATGTTGGTCAGACAGTTTTCATCTGGCTTGACCTTATTTCATGGATCAGTGAACACGGTTAAGCTTTTATGGTTACGTCCATATCTCATATACTATAAGCAATATGTCTATTATATTTACTTTAGTGTATGGAATGATTGTAAGGTGTCATCTGACCTTGACTTTATTTTCATGATTCAGTGGTTTATTGTCTGGTTTTTTGTGTTTTGGTCTGTTTTTTCTAATATTGCATGCAAAATATCAAGTATATTTGTTGTATGAAAATATTTAAAGATGTACATGTTAGTCTCACTGTCTGGCATGTTTTGTTCCACCTTGACCTCATTTTTATGGTTCAATGCTCAATGTTAATTTTTGTTTTTGGTCAGGTTTTCTATTTTCTTATTTTCAAATTAGCAAAAGACTATCTTAAGTGTATGGAATGATTGTAAGGTACATATGTCTGACTGAGAAGTTTCATCTTACCTTCACTTAATTTTCATAGTACATTAAACATTGTTAAGTTTTGTGGTTAGGTCTATTTTTCGGATACTGAAAGCAATAAAGCCCTATATTTGGTGAATGGAATGATTGTAAGATGCACATGTCTGTCTGGCATGTTTTATATGACCTTGACTATATTTTCATGGTTCATTTGGCAATGAAAAATTTGCAGAAATTTTTGCATGGTTTTTATTATTGTGATAAATGCGACAGGGTTGTAGTCGAAATAATTTAAACTCACATTTTGAAAACTTTTATATGAACTTGATTTTTCTCAATATCTCAAAAATTAAGTCCAAAACGACAAAATCGCAATAATATATGCACGCAATAATTTCTGAATTAACAGTAGTAGTTATTGTCATTAAATGATAATGTTTACCCTTTTCTGTGTAGAGCAAGAACATTAAAGATAAAGGAAATCTATAAACCACAGAAATTATCAACAAAAATAGATTCAAAGAAGTCAACAAAGCCTAAATGGTAAGTCCACTTCTATAAAAGTTATTACCCTTGAATAATTATAATTATGAAAATAAGATGTGGTATGATAAATGAGAAAACTATCCACCAGAGTTCAATTAAGTGGATGTTAGCAATGCAATTACTTATTAGAGGCCAATGATGACCTTTAAATAATGAGAAAACCCATACCCATATCAGTGGCGGATCCAGAGGAGGGGTTCCGGGGGTTTGAACACCCCCTTTTTTCTTGACGATCAATGCATTTGAATAGGGACATATAGTTGGAACCCCCTTTATCCTGGGTTGGGAACCCCTTTTAAAATGGCTGAATCCGCCCTGCATATACATGAGATAGTCATCTATAAACAATGATAAAAGACACTACAAACAAAATTTGAAACAAAAATCAATTCAAACTTCAAATATACATTTTTTGTACCAGACTAATTTGTAATAAAAAACAATTTATGAAAGAACAAATATGATGGGCGTGAACCAATATCAACCACTGAACTTTGTACAGGTTCTTGATTTTGGGCAGGCAAATATGGCGGGTTGATATAAAAATAAGAAGCGGTATAATTGCCAATGAGACTTTTCTCCAATAGAGACCAAATGACATTAGATTTAACAAAATAGTTCACCGTACAGCCTTCGACAATGAGTAAACCCTATACCGCATAGTAATCTATAAAAGGCCATGAAATAATTACAATGTAAAACAATTGCCTGATTTTGCACAAAACAATAAACAAAAACAAATATGATATATAGCAACGATTGATGTTTGCTGTTGCCAAATCCTCTTATTTAAGGACAGTGGTGTAAGTGTCAGTTCAATATAAAACTATAAAAATCAGTTGAAAAGGGCTTTTTTCTGCTCTTTGGTCAGCTTAGTTTGATACTTTTCTGTTTTCATTCTCAATTTTATTAACTCATTAGCATGATTAGAATGCAACAAAGCAGAAAACAGCTACCAAAACACAAACTGGATGTGGCTGGAAATTGCTTCTTTCCCTTTGCCAAAAAAGACTCAACATACAGATCTGTTAGTAACTTAGTACTCACATTTACTGACAGCTTATTCACAGCAAATATCAACTAATAGAATAAACATTTTGTGCGCACCCAACCCACCCCTAACCTGGGACAGTGGTTTTAATAACAGCACAACACTTGAACAAACTATAAACATTTGTTGCAATTGGCTTAACTCAAAAGACTGCAACAAGACACAAAAACAACTAATATGAAAACCATAGACACAAAGCACTGAAATAAGAGTTCTTACAATTGATATGCAAATGAAAGTTAATCAAAATGTTCATAAACATGATAAAATAGCCATTTTATTGCTGTATTTCTCTTCATTAGTAATTTTGAGTTTTGTGTATTTGTAGGTCAGACATCTTGCTTTTCATGATCATCTTTCAACAGGTCAATACTGAACAGAAAACTTAATGTTGATATTTTTATTATTTTGAAATGGAATGTGTTCTTTTCCTACATAAGAAAGAGGAAATTTCAACATAACTACTATAAACAAAAAGGAGTCATATCGTCATGATCATAGATGCACAAGAACTTAATCATCTAAATGCAACAACATAATCATCAATTGAAAGAAGGGACAAATGAACTTGCTTTGTCCACTCATTTAAATCGCCCATTCAATAAAGATGTATGGAGGAAGATCTTTGAAGAACAGATTGCAACAATGTTTTGTCTAAGAATTGTATGAATATTCTAGTGGATGAAATAATTTATTTACTTGACTCTTATATAGTTGACTGAATAATATATAGCAAGCGGAAACAAGAAAACTAAAACTTAACATGAAATATGTTTATTTTATAAATTTGCAAATATACACATAATATTTTGAACACCATAATGTATAAAATTCAAATTTTTGTATATTCATGTATTGTAATGAAACTATAACAAGAAAAACTTTACCTCACTAAACTTTTAGCTGTGCTTTGTTAATTTATTCAATCAGAATATGAAATATTTTTTCAGTTCTATTTTGACAATAAAATAAACAAGATAAAAATTTTAATATTTTTTCTTTAATTTAGACATGTCATCATTTTATTTCATTTAAACAATTTTATTTTTTTAATTTTTACTTTAGATATTATTGTACTTTCCAAAATAATAATCTTTATTGTCACATAAACAAATTGAAAACATATTTGTGACAAAATAAAAAAATACACTCATATATAAATAAATTATAAAATTTTCACTATCACACAGAATTCATTGAAACATACACATTACTGTTATATTTATTATTTGAATCCCATGGGATTTTATTTTGTCCCATGGGATATTAAAATCCCATGGGATAATTATAGTCCCATGGGATTTTTTTTGTCCCATGGGACAACAAATATCCCATGGGACTACAATTATCCCATGGGACCAAAAAAAATCCCATGGGATTTCACCAAAATCCCATGGGATAATGGTCAATCCCATGGGATTTTGCCCTGTCCCATGGGATTTTGAAAATCCCATGTTTTTCTAAATCAAATTGTAAAATATATATAATAATAAGAGTATAAAAGCAATGAAATTATTGAATCCCATGTAATTCCGCACATTTTGGTTATATACATGACACTGTAGCTCTAATTTGAGGCGGCGGATTTGCAAATGAGTGTTTTGCAAATTAAAAGTGTCCAGTGTTAAGGTATTAAAGTCGGGAAATGTGGTCTGCCACTGGAAAATGAGGGCATATTGGACTGGTTGATTGATTGTCCTTTTCTTTTCGTCGCCCAGTGACGAATATTTCCAGTATGTTCGCCACGAGAAAAAAATAAATAACAATTAAGGATGTTCGCCACGAGAAAAAAAAAAAAAAAACAATTAAGGATGTTCGTCACGAGAAAAAAAAAAAAAAAAACAATTAAGGATGTTCGCTTCTCTTGTTTTTGATTTCTGCCTTCCACCAGCCTACCTACGGACCCTCAGATAAGTGTTACAATGGTTCGTTAACGTGTAGAGGGCGTGGTACTCTCTGTTCATGAGGCATCGGATTTAACGTCAACTTTTCGACCGGACATGGCGGCATATTTATACATCCCGCATAGCCACACGGGCACCCTACTTTGGCAAGGGTTTTGCTACTGGTCAGAAGAAGACCCAGGTGACCACTTTCTAAACTCAAGTCACCCTTATCATCATGGGATTCATAAAATTAAACGCAGAAGACCATACAAAAATAAGGTTGAACAATTTTTCTGATGACAAAACAATTTTTAAATACAATTTGTTGTAATTAGGAAAAATGCTGTTTCTTTTTATTTCTGTTTTTTTTTTAATTTCTTTATTGCTATACAGTGTATCATAATTACTTCATTCAATTACTTTAATTTCAGAGAAAGACAAAAAATGTATTATTCAAATAATGTAAACTACACAGTTTGTTATCGAATTCCACCAGGGTGTATAAGACATACATTTGTTTAAATAGTTAGGAACTTATTTCATAAAATTTCTAGAAAATCTTTCTATGCATTGAAAAAACAAACATTGAACCAGTTAGAAGACAGCATTATATTTTGTTCAGGCCACTCCATCATATTTCTGTAATGTTTTAAGATGTCATTATGTCTATTTTTACCTTTGTTTACGCGCTGAATTGACAGACAGGTTGAGTTTAATATCTTTTTCATGCTTCTCAGGAGAAATCGAAGAGTAATAATGATGACAATTTACATTGCCATAAAACTAATATTTAATTTACTTTTTTAGAGAGCTGTCAATGCAATGCTTGCGTTGAAAAGAATGGGTGTAGACTTAGTCTGATTGATTGAGACATCGTACATGATACTGTAAGCATAATTTAACCTTTTTTATTATCGACCTTAGAGTGTCCTTGAATTAAAAAATGTTGTTTTCACTTGCCAGTGTCTACATCCTTCATTTTGTTTATCTTGCTAGATTTGCACGCGTTTTAATATAACACAAGAAGACGCTGGGGTTTACGTCAATGAAACGAGCCAGTTTACGTCAATGAAACGTGCCAGTTTACGTTAATGAAACGTGGCAAAACTAGTACCTAACAACGACATAAAGCCAAAAAGACATCAAGGTATCAACATTCGATTTTCCAATAAAGGACAAGCTTCCATATCATATTTTAAATTGTAAGTTATAAACCTGAAACTAATTTGGACTGACACTAAAGATTTGCCAAAAACATTTAGCCAGGGATCCTTACTTACTGCCCGACATCAAACTTACCGACTTGAAAACGAGGTTGGGCCTAGATCCGAGGCTAGTAAACTGTAGGTTTGCAACATACGGATATCTGAGTTAGTTGTAAATTCGTTGATAGATACGACACTAGGATTTAACAAAAACAAACTTTTCCAAACCTAATAAGGACTTTATGTTAAGCAACTTTGTGGATGAAAATTTTATGCTGAGTTTACACATCGATTTAGTCACGTAAAAGTAACCTTTATCGCTGTTAATTCCAAGTGAATGAAACTGGTGCCTAAAATTGCATCAATTTGTACGGCAGGTTAGATTATAAAATTGATATTTATCGTTTTTGGATGATGTGTATTTCTTTCAACCTGGATTGATTGTTTTACAAATTTTACTTCACGCCAAAAATTAATGAAGCGAATAAAAAAAAAATGTTAGATTATATAAACACGGTGTCTAGTCATGGTTATTGCTTTGTAAACATGATTTCTATTTTAATGTTTTCAGTGTTATTTAAATACAGGAAGCGGAAACATATGTCACATGTATACCATATGATATCCACGTGAAAAGTGTATCCAACATCTACGACGTACACAGTATACTGAAAACTATAATTATTTGAATGTGAATCTGTGAAAAAGGGACCTTTAATTGGACTGATTGTGACTGGAAATATATCGATGTGTTGTGATGTATAAAAGATTTTGAAATAAATATTTATGCAAAAACGTTTAAAGGTAGTTGCATTATCTCTATACTTTAATTCCAAGATCGTCCGTTTTACCGTGTCGAATTTCATTTTACACAGAAACGTCACGTGACAACGTCAGAAATCAATGCAGCATTGGGATCAGTACAACATCGTCTGCATGAAAACATGAACAATTGCACGATTTCACCTTACGGTAGGTTTTCATCAGGGCGAGGAAGTCAATCTAGTACAGCATGGTCGACTTTTAAGTGGAAATCTAAATTTGCTTAATTCGCCTGTGTAAAAATCTAGGCATGTGCATAGAAAAATGTCACGTGATACGATTTTAGCAATTTCCACATTGAAACAACAACATTTCCGGAACTCTCCTATTGTTTGGTTTGTCTCTTCCTCACAGAGTTACGAGATTTGAGTCCTTCTTATTTGAGGGTTTCAAAAAAATTTGAAGCGCTTCATTAATGACCTCATTCATTTTAAAATTAGCAAATTAAAGTATATGCAAAGTCAGGAAAATGACAGTTGGTTCCATTCGATTGATGTGTTTGATCTTATGATTTTACCATTTGTTATGGGACTTTCCGTTTTTAATTTTCCTTAAAGTTCGGTATATTTGTTATTTAACTTTTGGGTTAAGCTTGAATACATTGAATGTCGAACATTTATTGTGATTGTTTCATTGAAATTTGACCTATTTTAAAATGAATCCGTTTTATTTACATGTATATTCTATAAAATTGAGAATGGAAACAGGGTCCGAGTCTTATGTCTTCTGTTACAGAAGAAACTAAGCAAAATGACAATGATACATAAATTAACAAAGGACTATTATCAGTTACTGACATGCCAGCTCCAGACCTCAATTAAACTGATTGAAAGAATATGTCTTCATCATATGAAAATTAAGCACAATCCCTCCCGTTAGGGTTTAGTATCATACCATCATAAAATATACGAGAAGAACATAACCCGTATCATGCCAACAACTGGTTTTAGAATAAATGTGTTTATTTCCGATGCAAAGATCCTATGAGTAAATCAATATTAATTAAAAATGCCACCTTTAATTATCTGACAACAGTATCGTAACTATATCCCTTCTGAATAAGTCTGAATGTTTGTAAAAGTACATTAATTTGAACATATGACATACATGTATCGAGAAGATCATAATATGATTAGTGTCGGGGCTCAATATGTACTTGCCAATGCGAACTTGGTTAGATCGGAAGCAAACTATACAATTCTTCTGTTTCACTATTGACAGTTACTTCAATCTTTGACGGTTGGTGTTGAAAGAAAAAAAATGATATGGGGTATGCATCCATGACACAAAATCAGTACATGCACAGCAAAAACACAAAAAGCAAAGAACTAGCGCTTTTATTGCTGTCCATCTCAAAGTCACAGTGAGACCTTCCAAAAGTCTTCCAAAAGCAAAGGCAATCCAAGATGTTCAAATCTTAAAGGGACATTATCTACGAGATATACAAAATTTAAGATATAATTTCTTTTTGTTCAATCATTAATGAAAGTGATACAGTGAAATAATAATTCGCTTTAGCACTCAATTTGGTTCAATTTTGTCAAATTAGCTAAGATACATCGCTGATGATTTATTCACTTGTAAGTGAACATGAATTTGACAGCTAATAAACTATCATAACGCAAGTGCAATTAGTTTGAATACTTTTCTTACGCCGTTTTAATGTTTTAACACTTTTGTAACTTTAAATAAAATTGTAAAAAATATGGATACACAAAGATGATATCATAAATGGATGCAAATGGCGATCTCTTATAAGTTCTGTAGAATTTCAACAGTTAGACTTCGCATACAGTGTAATCTTTTTGCAAGTGAGATTGACCCGAAAGAAATTTAATTTATAATTTTGAAAACAAGATATGTTACACATTGATTTTAAACAATGGGAGAATAATTCTATAATTGAAGTTAGATGATACAGTTTACATGAAATTTCCTAACAAAACAGTTCCACGGACCGCGATGTTGGACGTTCATATTTCTCTTTTTCTGGCAACAAATTACTCTCCAGATATGTGAAGTGCCATTTTGAAAATAGTTATTTGAAAAATACGGGTATTTGAATTGCTGTAAGTAACTGCGAGTACTCTCAGATCTGTACTTTGTTTTTTGTTTTATGGATGTATTTGAACTCAGTCTAGCTGTCAGTAACTACCAGTACTCTCAGTTCTGTACTTTTTATCTTTTTTGTTTTAGAGATGTTTTAAATTAAATACCCTGCCACGTGGCTGTGTTTTTGTTATATGTTTTTCGGTTTGTATCGATCTGATTAGTTAATTCCGTTTCAACTGTTTTTATAGTTTGTTCTTATGTTGTACTGTTACACCACTATCCCAGGTTTTAGGGGTAGGGTTGGCACCTTCAAACATGTTTAACCCCGCCAAATTCCATAAGTGCATGTTCTTAGTCAAGAGCCTGTAGTTCAGTGGTTGTCGTGGCTTCATGTCTGTCATATTGGTTTTTCGTAAATTGTTTTGTTATAAATTATGCCGTTAGTTTTCTCAGTTTAATTGTATCTTATTTTTCATGTCGGGGCCTTTTATAGCCGATTATACGGTATGGGGTTTTCTCATTGTTGAAATCAATTAAGATTGGAATCGAGCGCACCTGCCACATACAGGATTCCAACTCATAACCTTAGTGTTGACAAGCTAGTGTTATGAACAGAAAAATCGACTTTTGATTGTAGCCAACAAAAGACACAAATCAATAATAAAATTTAACAAGATTTATTATACACAAGTTTACAAGAAATATTACACAAAAATAAATGTCAACTTAACTGTCAAAATATATGTCCACTCTTTTATCTTTTCTTTATCCGGAAATCTTCTCGGAATCCACAGAATATTATATCCAATAGGTCACAATCTTGTATGATGTAGTTTGTAAATATGTCAATCCAACTGCTGAGAATGTTGATGTCTATCGATGTCTAAGTCTATCTATATCTATCGGGTCTGCATACTTATATATATACTCAAACGGAAACTTCTAGACAACGCTAGAAATTTAAATTACGCATCTTTTGTTATGATCATTCTGGAAACGTTATGTAAGTGAAATAGAAAGTTCTAATCATTCCATGAGTATCAATGATTGTTCCAGTGATTTCTAAACTGCATAGTTGTAACACAATGTGTTTTATTTTGTACACAATGTAAACACATATAATAGGCCACACAAAACAAATAAGGCCAACTAAATAAATATAATAGTTACAATCATAATACTAGTGATACAGTAGTTGGACTACTTAGACCACTCGGCCAACGAGCCCCATAGTAACTATTGAAACTAAAGATATGATATATCAATGGAAGTAGATACATAACTATAAGATAGGCGAGGGATACCAAAAGGACATTCAAACTCATTAGTCGAAAATAAACTGACAACGCCATGGCTAAAAAAGAAAAAGACAAACAGAGAAACAACAGTACACAAAACAACATAGAAAACCAAAGCCTAGCGTGATTAACATGTAATTGATTGATAAGAGACAAATCAAGGTAACAAAGAAAAACTGAGGAATCGCATCGACTCCAAAAGGAGGTAGACCTAATGCGTCAACAGAGTAAGTATCATTCTCCTACTATCATTCATCACCAATATGAAGACCTGGTTTTCTAGAAAACCTTATTTATGAACCGCCTTCTGTTCCGTGTGTAATGGTGAATTTGACGAGCGAGTCGAAATAACTTCGACTTGGGACTTAAGTCGATTTACGGTATTGGGGTATAATATAACAACTTTAAAGTGTTTTCAATCATGAAAGAAATAAAAGTTATGAATAAATTATTGTTAACATAAATAATGGAATAATGGGCTAAAAATATAAGGAATAGAGAAAAATGGACTAAAAACCTAAAAAATAGAGAATAATGGGGTGCTAAAATATAAGGAAGAGAGAAAAATGGACTAAAAACCTAAAAAATAGAGAATAATGGGGTGCTAAAATATAAAGGATAGAGAATAATCATAGTGAGCAAACATAATAAAGAATAGAGAAAAATGTCCAAAAAATTATAGAATACAGATATGTAGGACCCCCTATCCACACCCTCTTATAACTTATATAATCAATTAAGCGATTTGCAGTATAATGGTATCGTTTAACATCCTTTTTGTTTTGTTCAATTTTACTACAAATACAAGATATGGTTGAATGGTCGGGTTGGTATTTAACTCAAGCGACATTCCTTAAACTATAGTTTGATCTTTATGATAAAATGTAACTAACAGATATAAGATGTGGTATGAGTGCCAATGAGACAACTCTCCATCCAAGTCAAAATTTATAAAAGTAAACCATTATAGGTCAAAGTACGGTCTTCAACACGGAGCCTAGGCTCACACCGAACAGTAAGCTATAAAGGGCCCCAAAAATTACTAGTGTAAAACCATTCAAACGGGAAAACCAACGGTCTAATCTATATAAAAACGAGAAACGAGAAACACTTATGAACCACATCAACAAACGACAACTACAGAACATCAGATTCCTGACTTAGGACAGGTGCAAACAAATGCAGCGGGTTTAAACGTTTTAATGGTACCAAACCTTCACCCTTTTTCTGAAACAATAGTGTAACATCACAACATAGAAAGACACACTATAAAATATCAACTGAAATAGCTTAACTCAATTAAAGGACATATTAACACCATTGAACATACACTGAACAAATAAATTTGACCTCTGATACAATGTAAAACAGAGCTATATTTCATGTAGCTCAAAAGGTAACAGTCTTTTAGAAGACCTGTCATACCAGCATGTCACACTATATTGACCCCGATTTGAATTCTTTTCTCTTTTACGTTCATACCTTATTGCCAGTTGGAACAACTAGGCCATTCTCGCTACGCCATTGTAAGTGTAGCGAGAATGGCCGAGTAGTTACGGTTAATCTTATGACCGGGATCGAACAGCGCCTCTTTCATTCAATGCGAGCACATGACGAACGATCCACCGCTCTGTATCTTATCTGACCCTTTGCGTTCGTCCTCCCGTCCGTAAACCTTTACAAAAAAATTCCCCACTGAAACTACACAAGGCTAGTTTCAGTGAGGAATTTTTTTGTATTGGCTAATTGGAACCAAACTTGGTCACAATTATGATTGGAGTATTTAGTTTGGAAATGTGTCCGATGGTCTGTAAAAGAAAGTACAAGTTTTATCTATTATCTTTCAAACCACTATAGATAGAGAATATCTGACGGAGTAAAATAATTTAAATGTTGAGATCTTCCTATTGCCGATTTACATCAAAACTTTCAGACGACTTCTTATGGCATTTATTGCCCTTCAATGACGATTTTTACGAATTGTTTCATTTTTTAGCGGATTTTCGAAGGAAAAATCGGTTATTAACTTGGGGATGTACGGCGGGTGGTCAGGCGGGCATCTGGGCGGGAGGCTGCAAAACAGTGTCTTTTCATTAACTTGAAAACGCTTTGACGAAATCTTTTCAAATTTAGATATGTTGTTTCCTGTGACTAATTGAATTTCTAAATCGATTTTCATGATTTTAGCTTTTATCGTTGTTGAGTTGTACACCTTTATGTAGGGAAAAGTGATACTTAGATTTATTTTGGCCTTTCCATTTCTGAACCCTACAAAAATTCATTTATTTTTTTTACGTGATCCTGTTTGGGGATCCAGATTTGAAATATCATTTTCATGCAGGAAAATCCGGTTTGCTGTCACTCTGACAGCCTTTTGTTTGCCTATTATCTTGAAAATACAAACTATATTTGTTAGAGAGAAATTTTTAATATAAAAAACGACCGGCATTACATGATCTACTAATATGTCAAACATGGCCACAATAGTCAGAGTTATTGACCTTAAATGACGATTTTTACTTATTTATTTGCATTCATTTTGCTTTTTATCTAGAACACTGTTATAGATAGAAAAAAAAACTAACATAGGTTTGAAATAAAAAATGATCAGCAAGACAAGATCTATAAGTAGACTAACACAGCTGAAATTGTCAGTTGACTCCTTTCAGGAGTTATTGCCATTAAATGACGATGTTCTTGCATTTTTGTGGTTTGGGCAAACACTTTTGAAAATGGAGAGAAACTGTAAGCGGGAAAAATTTATCAGCAAGATTAATCAACAAAAAAGTCAGCAAAGCCGAAATTCACCGTTACAGAATTTAATGCATTCTGGGTAATATTTTCAAAAGTTTACACCAAAGCGTCGTGATTGGTTAAAAACGTCCTTGACAATGGAAATTCCACCAATGACGTGACGTTATTTTCATTTTGGAGTACGAACAATGAAATTACCCATAGTCCTTTAGATTCTGAGACGGTCAAATGTCAATCCGCTTCCAGGAGATAGAGTGAGCCTAAACAGACTAAATGATTAGCAATACAAGATCAACGAAATAAAAAGAGATTTTGGAGAGTGGCTTCTATTGAAGATGCACATAGATTCAGATGAGCGCCACGTGCTCTTTAGAGCAGCTATTTGCAATACAGAGGATTTTTAAATATCACTGTGTTTGGATTGATTGATATCAGTTTGATATTATTACATTTCTAATACAAAAAAGTAAAATGAATAAAAACAACACTTCATAAATTTCATGTGTCATGATTTAACATTTTCTGACATTAGTTTTAATCTGTTCACATCTTTTCATTCTACAATGAATTCTGCATATACAAAATACTAAAACATTCATAATATTAAGGATGGATTTTGTAACTAAATTATTAATACTATACATATATCAGTAACAATCACTTTGTTACATATCATTTGTCAACATGTTGTTCATACTGTACGCACGGACTCCATTTTGGATGAATATTGTGGCAGGGCCAACAATATCATACCTTTCCATTGTGATGAACATTATCATCTTTGTGGCTTTATTTCATAAAAAGATACGGACGCCCACAACTGTACTAATGCAAGGATTAGCTCTTGCTGATGGACTCACTGCGTTGTGTACTTATGGCTTTGAACCATTTTTCAGCTTGCATTATGAGAGGATTGGGAATGATAAACACGTGCACTCTCGTTATCTTTATTTAAAAGAAATGAAAAGGCTAGTTGGACTAAAGTTTCCATACTGCGTAATGCATTACTGCCTGACAAACCTAGGAGACACATTCCACCTTGTTTCTATACTACTAACAACATCTCTTGGGTTTCAGAAACTCCTGGCTGTGGCATGTCCAATATGGAGCAAAACTCAGATCAATGAAAGAGAATCGTTCATTGTTTGCGGTACGAGTTTTCTTTTCTCTCTAGTCGTAAATATACCCAGATTATTTGTTATAAATTTCAGCAGTGGGAAGAAAGGAGATACGTGTTTAGTCTCCAAACCACACAAGGCAATTCAAAAGTACGTTCTAGCATACTACCCAATCTTTAATGCCATTATTTTGGTTGGCGCAGTAGTAACAATGCTGATATCAACATGTTATATCATTTTTACACTATGTCGAAGGAAACGTGTCCGCGGACATGCCACGGTTTCAAGAGCTGAGAAGAAATCGTGCATATTGATTGTGTGCGTGATGATAGTATTTTCTCTAGCAGAACTTCCAAGAATCTATGTCAGTTCCACTCTATTCAGTACGTATAGATCCACTCTGGACACACAGAGCATTGTTTTACACAAGACAAAGACCGAGCTGTCCCAGCGATTTGCAACATGTTTTGATTATTTTCAGAACAACGTCTCAGAGAGGTTCTGTAATTTTGACTTTAAAAAACTAAGCCAAGACCATAAAGCAGATCTAAAGATTACACGCCATTTGAAAACAATTAATAAAAAAATTACAAAACTTTTGCAGCGGACTACAACTGATGTGTATAGAAAACAATTGAAAGGAGAGTATTTTGAATATCTGGTTGACGTCCTTGATGATGAAAACGGTCCTTATGCAAATGTAACATTGAAATACGTCAAACAACACATGCTTGATAAAGTAACAGTAGCATATTGTTATAAAAGAAAATATACATCATGGCTGCAAAAAATGAGATTTGTCTATCGTAGGATTTTCAAATGTCTAGTTAACGTTAAATACGCACCTGTTTTTGTACTTGGATCGTCACCGTACAGCGAACCAATGAACTATTTAATGCACATTGGCTGGGGACACATTGACTTTACATTGGAACATTTAAAACTTCTTATTGAAGCTTTAAAACTTTTAATGATCATTGGATGTGCTTCTAACTTTTTATCTATATAGTCATGAGTGATAAACTGAGAGAGGCTTTAAAAAGACCTTCAAATGCAGAGAACACCAGGAAGAACGAGTAGATGCAATGCAGATGCAAACAAGAGGATGAACATTTGAAACCCAGTTGTTGTAGGAGAACTATATTTAAAAGGGAAAAACATATTTACAGATTGATAAAAAGTACATAGCTTGTTTCAAAATAAACACAATGTTTTTCAAAATTACGCGGTTCAATTTTAAATTTTCCAGATAGAAAGTACTCCTAAATTTAAAAAAATGTAAATAAATAAAAAAAAAAAAAAAAAAAAATGAGCTGAACTATGACGTTTACTTAACTCAAACTTTTGCACAACAATTTCATGTGTCCTCTTGAATGGTCACACGTAACAAAAACTGTGTTACAGTGAAGCGTTCATTTTAATAATAAACTTTTGGAAAAACTTTTTTGTTTTGAAAAAAAAAACTAATTTTGGTTGGTAGTAGTTTGAGTTCTATATTTTTTATCCACTTAATTAAAAAAAATCCGTTTTTATTTTTGATCCTGTATTGCATGTTAATCTTTCAAGCGAATTGGCTGATAGTAAGTTATTTTTGCACCTTTTTCTCACTTTTGCGTTTTAGACCACTCTGCACTTTTTCATCTAGAAAGTCCGATAAGTCGTAAATGTCAGATGAATGCGGTGGTAAGACTGGGTCATCATTAGAGGTCCACCAAGCAAGAAAATATTCAAGAAATGCGCAAAGCTAAATAAAGCTGTTTATTTTTTTTAATCAAATCAAAATTGTGTTGTACATAAATTGTATCTAGTTGTGTATTTTTGAACTCTCACAGTATCTTTTCATATAAAGGTTTGAAGTTTGAACCCAACTACATCCATTAACATCTAGGTGTTTATTTTTGTTAAATGCTTTAAGCATACTTTTGACGCTTAGTGTGCCAAAGATAACAACAGAATAGAAAGTCTAAAAAGGAGAATGTATACATCAAATCTTAAGAAAATCAATGTCCTCTGTCATTGAAATGCTAAACAATTTACTTGCTTTAAGATACAAACGGGATTTCAAAATGTTTTCAAGAGTGAGTGGGGTTCGACGGGTCATAGTTCCTTAAGGAGAACCAAGCTTTAGTTTTGAAGATATATTACCAAACATTTTTGAATTTGTTATATGCATTTTATTTACCATTTTATAGCTACATGTATTGTCTTTTCATTGATTAAAATTTTGAACTATTTAATATGTCTCCTTTTTGATTTCTGCGAATACAGCAATCAGCAAATCTCGCCAGATTCCGCTACCCTACGTCAAACTGTGGGCGAATACGACATCAAGCCGAGTTTCGATTGATAGATGTACCAAATGAGAATAGAGTGTTTGCTGAAAAGTAATCACAGAGATTTTACTGGTCCCTTATCATAAACTTAAATACAGTTTGAAGGACGAAGAATCATAATTTTCACATAAGTATATTTTAAAATTGCAATCCATTTACAAACATTATCTAACTTCGTTTTTAAATGTCTTTTCAATATATTTCGTAGTTGCATTGTTAAAATGGGCATTCCCTAGGCATAATCTTACAATACAATTTAAAAATTCAAACGTCTCTTTGCCCTAAATTGAGTCATGACAATTAAGTCCCTTTACGAAACAGTAGAAATTCCGAAAATTGTAATTGCCGTTTTCAAACTCGGTATCCTTTAAACGCTCTGTAGTTACACTAACTTTCGGTTCACGTATTGACTTTTTATATCAAAGCTTAAAGTACAGAAGAAATACGATATCAAGTCTTGGCATCTACATGTTTTCACTTTACTGGCAAATGGTGAAATTTGATATTTGTATAGGTGTTGCGGAATGATAAGCATGCGGCATTGGTCGAATAAATTTAAGGTTCAGTGATGAACAAAGAAGACATAACTTGAAAAAAATATTATATCACTTTAGAGAAACATTTATGTAAACTTGAGTGATACACTTCCAAAGAATTGGTCTCGATCGTACGGAACACAATTTATTAAAGAAAAACGTGTCATGTGCATTTAAAATGACCTTATGCTTTTTATAGGTTCAATTTTGAAGGTGTTTTTGCAGGTGGCTTGTATGCTCAAAGGATTAAGTAGCCAGTGTTTTGTTCCTTATTGAGTTGGACGTTATTTTGAATCTTTTAATTTATATATTACGAACAGCATAACTATGGGCTTGAAATATTCTCAAACAAATGTGAATTTTCATATCAAAGCTTACAGTCCAATTTCCGTTTAGAATTTTCCTCGGAGTTCGATATTTTTGTTATTTTACTTTTTTTTTACATCTTTTGGTACACTGTTTAATCCTATTTTTATCTCATTTGATTTATGTAATTGGATTCCTAGGTTTTGGTCACTGACTTGCTTTAGAATGTTGAGTGCAATGAAATTGAAAGTGTAAATGAAGGTATCTAAGAGTAGATAGAAATAAGAAGATGTGGTATGAGTGCCAATGAGACAACTCTCCATCCAAGTCACAATGTGTAAAAAGTAAACCATTATAGGTCAAAGTACAGCCTCCAACATGGAGCCTTGGCTGACACCGAACAGCAAGCTATAAAGGGCCCCAAAATGACTATTTTAAAACAATTCAAACAGGAAAACCAACGGTCTAATCTATATAAAAAACGAGAAACGAGAAACACTTATGAACCACATCAACAAACGACAATTACTGATCAACAGGTTCCTGACCTAGGACAGGTGCAAACAAATACAGCAGGTTTAAACGTTTTAACAGGCGCCAACCTTCACCCTAATCTGAAGTAGTAGTGAAACATTACAACATAGAAAGACACACTATAAAATTTCAATTGAAATGGCTTAACTCAATCAAATAAAAATATTAACAAAAACAAAACATACACTGAACGAATAAATTTGATCTATGACACAATATAAATGCGATATTAATAAAAAAGAGGGGGATATGTAAAACAATATCAGTAAGACAACTATAACCTTGGACAAAATCGCGTAAGATAAAACAAAGTACACAGATAGATATAAGAATTTTGTTGTAAGGAGTACATGGAGTACGGAAATATCTCAGAGTGTCCTTTTTAGATTATGCTTGATGAGTTTTATAAGAAGAAGTGAACTAAAACAACAAACTGTAACAATTCGTAGAAGCGCTTTTCAGATTTAACCCCAGAAACGCTCAGACCAAAACATTTGAAAGGCCTGGATGTATAAACACGTAGAAACGTTAGAAGCTATATAATCAAAAAGGGTCAAATTTACCTAAATAAGTAGCAACCTTAGTTTCTAAGTAATTTTGCATATGTATTAACGATGAATTTTAGGGAACTATGTTATATATCATGTCAGAATCCTTAATTGACTAGGATTTTCAGTTTTCCTGTCGAAAGTAAATGGTTCTCTCGAGGCACTGCGGAATCCTCGACTAATAAAAACTAGCCGACACGATATAGCCAATATTACTGAAAGTGGCGTTAAAACACACACAAAAAAAAAAAAACAACAAAAAAAACAAAAAAACAACAAAAAAAACAAAAAAACAGTGAATCATTTCAGTAGAGATGCACTGATTACTGAGCTGATAAAGTGATAAATTAAAAATAATTTCAATCCTGCTCTGTACATCTGCAAATAAGTCATGTAAGTACTGTAGTATTTCTTCAGATCTGTTGTCTTCATAAACAAACATGTCTATATGCATTTCACCACATTCATCAGCTGTTCAATCAGGAAACTGACAAGAACATTGATCCGTTCTGTTTCTATTAGTCCAGTCGATTTGTGCAGAGTTTTGGCAAAATTGCTCAGATTGTGGTAAAAGCATGAAATTTGGCATAGTAGTAGCATATGTCATGGAAAACATTTTCAGCTATAGACCCACTCTGAAAGTCTAAACTGGCGGGAAAGGCGGCCATTTTTAAGATGGCGGACGTTTGATTTCTATCAATTCCTAAAAAAAAAATCATGAAAATTATATTAGTGAAGATATTGACACGAAACCTGGTAAATAGAGTGACAGTGCTTATACCAATTGCCTTGTTGAACAAAATTTATGAAAATGTTACCCATATTGAAAGCGGCCATCTTGAAAATCATCTGCTCAAATGTTCTCAATTGACGTTAGAAATATCACAAAATGAATGAGTTGTACATGTTTTGTCAAACCACACAATAGCTGTCTCTGTCTATCATATCTTATCACATTGTCCTCCACATTTACACAGAGTAGTACAACTTAGTACTGCCTTTACACATTTGCATCGTCCTCGGTAACTGTTTTCACTTTGACATTCATATTTTATTAGTTAAGCGCATGATGCCTACGCTTGCTGCAGAAGGGTTCCCATATAGTCCAGTCGTTTGATAACACATGGCATATTCATCACAAATGACAAGGACTATCATCTGATGACTTCATTTATTGAAGTTTTGGTGACCATCTTGAATGGTGGCCATTTTGAAAACATGAATTTCCAATATATCATTATTCGCTATTTTTATTAATTCGCTGTTTGCATTTATACTTTTTTTTACAAATTTAAATTGGATATTCACCAAGTTGTCAGATAGGGCATGCACATGTTTACGAAATAAAGGTATCTGAGTCAAAATTTTCTTTACTTACACGTTTGCCTAAGTAAGATTTTACAACAGAAATTACGTATATATCATAAAATTTATGACCGAACTTTGTCGAAAAGGATCAAAATTGAAGATTTCGAAAACACTGGAGCAAGATATCGAAAACACTGGAGCTGAATAACCTAATGAACAAATAGACTGGAAGGAATGTGTGAAACGGCAAGAGAGGACATGTGAGGATTTGCAATGCCAAGCAGATACAAAAAGAACAGACATAGACATTTGAGCTGGTAATCAGTCCTTTGATGCAAGCATACAAAGATGTTTCGCATTGAATTGGTTCTCCCATCGCTCAATTTGGAACAGTTGAATGAAGGCTATGGAACTACAGAAACACTCCAGAATCCAAAAGCAAAATGACACAAATCCTGTCGAAACAAATTTTCAGATCTCAAAATATTTCATCAGTAAAAGCGAAAACATACTTCTGAAGTTGAAGATAAGTAGCCGATTGAAAGAAAACAGTAAACAACCAGTCACAGTAAAGTTGTGCTGGATCAACAAGAACAATGACTGCAGTGTATTTTTTTCTGTGGTGATGTATCTGACACCTCCACGATGCATCGTCATTTATAATCGACAAACTAGTGCGTGACTTTGCACTTGTACTACAAGACAATGTTCTCTTAGCCAAACTAAGTGCTGGAGATGTAATATCACAGGAGGCCAAATATCATGCTTAATGTTTGAAAAACTTGACAACATGGCAAGTAGGCAGAATAAAAGACAAAGAAAGAAAGCCAGGAATCTGTTATCCATGGAATTGTGCTTTCGAAATAATAGAATACATCGACAGCACACGGTCTGGAACAGATATTGTGCCAATCTCCAAGCTTGCCGATCACGCTAAATTGTACAGTAAACGCCTTGAACAACTTGGAGTTGTCATGGAAGGAAGAATTGATACAACGCATCTAAAAAATGGAATGTAGCTGCCATAGCAGATCTGCAAGCATACAAGCAAGGTAGATTAGTTCTCCTGATTTTCAACGAAGGTGTTCGTGAAGCTCTGAAACAGGCCACATCTTAAAAGGGTGAAAATGAAGGCATCATCATAGCCATATCAGGCAAAATAGTTTAAAGAGATATGCTTGATACTAAGAATAGCTTTACAGGGACATTCAATAACAGCTGTCAACATGAACATTAGTTTCCTTAGTAAGAATGATACTAGGTGGGCCAAACATCGAGACACAGTCCAGTAATATAGTTGAGTCCCAGACAGCACTTACCATTTCTCAGCTATAATAGTTCAATTGTGCAACTCGTCGTCGAAAGGATACAACTGCAACTTATCAGTCCTCAGATAGAGAGTAATATGTCTCAATGTTTGTGGAACTGATTCATTTTGAAAGCCTTCATTGAATGTCCCTGTAAAGCTTTTTATAGTAGCAAGCCTATCTCTTCAAACTATTCTAGTTACTTTGGCTATGATGAGGCCTTCATCATCACGACTATAAGACATGGCCTGTTTCAGAACTTCCCCAACATATTCGTTGAAAATCAGGAGAACGACGCTACCTTTCATGTGTGCTTGCATATCTTCTATGGCAGTTAGTATCCAATTTTTCAGAAGCGTTGTATTAATCATTCCTTCCATGACAACTCAGTTGCTCAAGGCGTTTACTGTACAATTTAGCGATATCAGCAAGCTCAAAGATTGGAACAATATCTGTTCCAGACTGTGAGCCGTCGTTGTATTCTATTGATTCGGCATCCACAATTCGATGGATAACTGATTCCTGACTTTCTTTCTTTGGATTCTGTCTTATTGCCTTGTTGTGCAGTTTTAACAAACATTTAGCATGATATCGGCTCCGGTGATATTAAATCTCAAGCACTGTGTTTGGCTTAGAGAACAATGGTTTGTAGTTCCAGTGCACAGTTACGTACTCTTTTCGATCATAAATGTCGATGCTTCATGAAGATCGTCAAATACCTCACCACAAAAAAACTCCCTGTAGTCATTGTTCTTGTTGATCCAACACAACTGTGTCTGGTTATTTTACTGGTATTTTCAATCAGTGACTCATCTTCAATTTCAGAAGTATGTTTTCGTTTTTCATGACAAAATATATTGAGATCTGAAAATTTGTTTTGACAGGATTAGTACCTTTTGCCTTGTGATTCTGGAGTGTTTCTGCAATTCCATGGCCTTCAGTCAACTGTTCCAAGTTGAGTGATGTGAGAAACTAATTCAATGTGCAACATTTTTGTATGCTTGCAACAAAGAACTGATTACCAGCTCAAATGTCTATTTCTGCTCTTTTTGTATCTGCTTGGCATTGTAAATCCTCACGTGTCCTCTCTTGGCGTTTTGCAATTCTTTTCAGTCTATTTGTTCATTAGGTTATTCAGCTCCAGTGATTTCAATACCTACATTTTTTTTCCTTTTCGACATAGAGTGGTCATAAATTATATTGTATATACTTAATTTTCTGTGGTAAAAAGTTACTTAGGCAAACCTGTAAGTAAAAGAAATAATGTATTAGATCATTTATTTTGTCAACATATGCATGTCTTATTTGACCACTTGGTGAATATCCAATATAAATAGCAACAGTCATATAACAATGATTTGCAACACTAGTTGTAAATGCATAAAACATTAGTATAAATGCAAAAAGCAAATTAATAAGAATAGCAAATAATGATATATTGGAAATTCATGTTTTCAAAACGGCCACCATTCAAGGTGGTCACCAATACTTCAATATATGATGTCCTCAGATGATAGTCTTTGTCATTAGTGATTAATATACCAAAGATTATCAAAATAATTTTTATTAATTTTATGGCAGCCATTTTAAAATGGCCGCCCAGAGGAGCCATTTTGATTTTCTGAATTGGGTCCATAGCTATAAATGTTTGCTATGACCTAAACTAAAACTCTGCAAAGATTGATGTTTTACCACAATCTGAACAATTGTTTCACAAATCGACTGGACTATATTTTTACCGCAGATGCTTACCGGAAGTAAAACTATTATTAAATTACATGAACTCAGTTCGGCAGTACTTCATGGCATCATTATTTTACATGAACTCAGGTCAGCAGAACTCCTCTACCCTTTTTGTATTATCATTAACCATACATTTATTTATGTAGACAATAAGAACAATCTGAATAAAAGCTATTATTACAAAAATAAAATGAAAGCAGATTTGAATAAATTCTTTTCTTTCAATAAATAAAATGAAACAATACAATTCAATATTTTATTTATTTACGTGTCACCTTGTTCATACAATATACAATACGATCATAAATAGGATGTTTCTTTGTTTCATACATGAATTATAAGATATACAGCATAATTGCGATATTATTTGCAATACTATTATAAAACTTCTCAGCGTCTTTTTAGAAAAAAGTTACAGGTTTTGATATGCAGTCTTGATTAGTGCATAGAAGTACTATTTTCTGTCAGTCTGGAAAATTCAAACAAAAAACAGTATTAAAACAAAATTATCCATTGTAAAAAAATCGTCACTGTCAGTTCATATTGTTTATTAAAAGCTGATTGAAAATATTCATAAGAATCTTCTACGAATATATTTGATTGCGTTAGGTCAATACCAAATAAAATAATCACTGGTATGTACTAGATAACAATCACCCTGATATTTGATAAATATGATAGTTTTATTGTGTAGTACACTTAATCAACGTTTATATTAATTTGAAAATATATCAGAGATTTATAGAAGATCATTTCAAATGTTATCATGTACATTTCAAACAAATCAGGTTATAATTAACCCGTGATTATCAAATATGACCCGGATGCTCTATTCAATGCAAACGTCATTAATTTGGCCACAATGGAATTTGTATTCAAGCCAAAAGGAAGCTTGAGTTATTAATTACGGTGCTATTTTCGTTTCTAGTTGAGTACCATCATGCAAATGGCTATTTAAGGAATTACTGTAATATTTTTTCTGTCTATGAAGAAATAACATCAAAAATGTGGTGCACACTGAATAACCCGCGTAGCGGGTTATTTTAAAGTGTGCACCACATTTTTGATGTTATTTCTTCATTGACAGAAAAAATATTAGTCATTTCTTATAATTTAATTCTAAATTCCATTTTAAACCGGAGTAAACCATGAAAAAACGTTGATGACGTCACGGTCACATGACAAAATTATGTCTATGAGCTGATAAACAAAACAACGTCAGCCAATCAGAAGACGCGTTACATCCAAAATTAAATTATAATACCGTACACATAATAATAGGCTTTTCATTTTGTATTGGTTCTGCTTCCTCAATTGTATACGAAAAAAACCCACATACAACTCTAAAAAATGAATTATGTTTCCGATTGACAGACTCACAAAAATGGCAATACATTTAAAAATGCTATCAACAAAATAGTTTTCTAATATCCCGCAAGCGATTGTACAGCAAACATGTAAACAAGTTTCTGTACGGATAACATAACTCTTGCATGCATATATTTGATTCCTACCAAATCTTTTTTTTACCTAACTAAGAAGCGTTTAAAAAAAAACATCTGAAAGGATATCAAGCATGAATAACGAAAATTGAATATTCACTATCATGCTTAGCCGTTGGAATAACGCATTTAGATTGGACAATACTTGACTAGTAAAACGAGGAATTTTAGGAAAATATGTAATAATGCATTTCAGTATTCTTAATTGACTAGGATTACTAGTTTTCCTGTCGAAGGTAGGAGGTTCTCTCCGGGTACTCTGCTTTTTCACAATAAAAACTGGTCGACACGATATAGCCATTAGTATTGAAAGTAGCGTTTAAAGCCCGTTGTCACTATCAAAGTTTTTGTGTACAAGTTTCGTGGTCAACGTTTTGATGGAGTTTTTTTTATCGAGACAAACTGTCAAAGAAAACTTTGATCAAAAATTTTACGGACTTGGATGGAATAGAATCTCATCCTATTTTTCTGGAAACTTGGATGGACTAAGACGGTAATTATGATATCATAGTGCAGTTTTTTCTTTGACCAAGTTTTTAAAGAAGAAGATGACTTGGACCAAATTTCTTTGCCCAAGTTAACTTGTAGTGACAACCGAGCTTAAAACACCAAATCATGTCAATATCGATGCACTGATCACTGAGCTGATACAGTGAGAAATTAATAATCATTTTAACTCTGCTCTGTTCATCTGCAAATGATTCATATAAGTAGTATTTCTTATGTTGTCTTCATAAACAAAAAAAAATCTATATAATTATGCATTTCACTACATTCATCAGCTGTTCAACATGGAAACTGACAAGAGCAATGCAATTTAGACGAGTAATATGATGCAAATGGCTATAACATCGTGCAATTGATAATCTATAAGAATATTCGGCAAAAAATCTGTTTTAGTATTTGTTCTCAAATATATTGTAATTATTCAATCTTACTTTTTACCAATCATATGGCATTGCGCTTTTTGTTCATGCACAAGAAATATCTAAAAAATATTTTATTCCGTAAAATATTGAGGCTGTTAAAGTTAAAAAAAGTTACAAACCTTTGGATAAAGCCAACACGTTTGTCTGGATAAACATTTAATAGGAATCTCAAAATCAAATATTAGAAAGCCAAGTATGCATTAATGTATGCACCTGTGGAGTTTCATGACTAAAAAATCAAAACAAGCTAATAAAATACGTTAGATCTAACATTTTGCTATGCTAGAATTACAGACTAAATAATGAGTAACGACATATATGAATTTTAATCAGGTTGAGGGAACCTAAGAGAATATCCAAATACCGACTGAGGTAAACCTTTCGTCTGCGAGGTTGAATATTTGAAACTTAGTTTCTTAATAGTTTATAAATTCATCAACGGGAAAATTCTATTTTTTTGGTCACCAAATAAAAAAACAAATTCAACAATTCCTTTCATGTTATAACAAGTACGCAACAAAGTTTACCGCATTTCGACAAAAATGTATCTTCGGTGATTCCTGTTCTTTATCGGTACTATTATTAATAATGTTGTTGCTATACATTCATGCGATGAGAGATAAAGATCTGCTCAATGCTTTACAGATGTTTTACCATCTTTCTTTGGAATATAACTTTCTCGGTTCCTGTCTTTTATATAGCACATACCAAACAATTTTCGAATCTGAAACTTCTAGTCAATTCTTTACAAATATTCAGTCCATTACACCTTAGACAGAAACTTGTGTGGTTTAAATTGTATTAGGGGTTTGAACCTGTATGGTTCTTATTACAAAGATTCCATCCTCCTTTTTTGCGGTGATGTTGTTTATAGAGTCTGTAATTCAAGATACGATCAACGTAAACTCTTTGATACTTTGAATAAACATATTCTGAAAGGTTATGAATTTAATCGGTTTAATTTTGGCTGTGCTTTGTGGATTTCGGTT
Organism: Mytilus coruscus; assembly: GCA_017311375.1. NCBI lineage: Eukaryota > Metazoa > Mollusca > Bivalvia > Mytilida > Mytilidae > Mytilus > Mytilus coruscus. Next base: position 21,328,722 of record CM029604.1, read on the forward strand.
ATACGCCCATCCAATGCTCATGCTTATGGCGTATGGTACCCCACGTCAAATTCCTGAACCGAAATGCTAGACAGCTGGCTGAAAAAGGCACAAAAGTTATAATTAACTCTAAAATGAACTTTCCAAAATGATCTGTTTTATCGGAGTTAGGATGGGTATCTTTAACAAATTATATGGACCGTCAAAGGATCACATATTTTGTTAGGTTAGATTCTTTACCTGGTGCAAGATATTACAAAATGATCTTTAATGAACTTAAGTGATCAAAAACGAATATTTTAATCATATTAAGGGCATATTCCAGTCCACTGGACTAGACCATTATATACATGGAAACGTTAATATAAAAACGTTTAATAAGTTTTTTGGTACAGATGCTTGTAACAAGCTGAAGTCAGAAATCCTTGAAAAGCGAAGCCTCGGTGATTACTACTCAATTTTATGTTACACAAGCACGACAATACTATTTTTCAAAAGTAGATGATTTTAGCCTTCTCGTTTCAAATTTCTGGCTAGAACAAACTGTCTTCCATTGGATGCTCTGTTATTCCGCATGAAATTGAAAGATAGTAATGCATGTCAAACATGTTGTATTGAAGAAACTGTTTTACATGTATTGTTGGAATGCCAGGCATATAATGATATTCGAGAAAATTTATTTTCTGATTTGCACGATTTCCTTCTCAATGCAGGGACCGGCGTGTTTTCTCAAAGTTGCCTCGCGTTTATAAACTTCAGTTACTTATCGGCGACATATAGCCTGTTTGTTCGGTGATGATATCGGAAAAAAGGTTGATGAAATGGGCAAAAAATATCTGACCTCAGTTATTAGAGCTTGCAATGAGTTGTTGCATGTTAATGTCTAAATTAATTTATATGTATGAAAGTTTGAAAGTGTGCCAAGTTTATGTGAATATGTATTTTAAGAAAAAGTCTTAATATGTGTATAATCTTGTAATAATATTTAAGATATCGCAATGCACTTTTACGGTTTCTTTTATTCATTTTTATAGATGTTTATTGTCAAATGTTGGATTTTAAAAGAAATACTTTTACGATTATATTGACACTTTTTATTTTAAAGTGATGTGATTTTTTACGGCGTCTTCCCGATTGTCCCACTTTTTAAAATTACAGGTAAAAAAGTAATGAGATTTTGTGGGACAATCGGGAATATGTTAATAGGACAATTGGGAAGCTTAAATGTGGGACAATCGGGAATTGTTTTGATAGTGATTAATTTGTTTGTAGAGATTCAATATTTTATTAAAGTCTCACCACATACAATTACATATATTTACACAATAAAATATTCATACAGGTACATAAAACATACATGTATAACAACAAACTTTAAATTCACATTGTATGTGCCAATCTTAAAAGATTTATGAGAGACTGTACAAGCAATACTATTAAAAAACAATTAGATATTGTACATATTATATATAATATATATTTGCTTATGAATATCATTAAAATATAGCATAATTAATTATATAAAAACCATTTCTTCTGATTAAAATGCTATAGCAGGTTCTGGCGACACTTTCAAAAACTTTATCATTATTGAATAAAAAATTAACTTTTCATTATCCGATAAAATGTTAAAATCCACATTAAAATTTGCAACTTCATAAAACAATATATGTCTAAGATCTTCATATAGTGGACATTTCAATAAAACATGTAGTTCATCTTCAATACTATTATTACAATAAAAACATGTTCTTTCGTGTATTTCTTTTCTTTCATATCTACCGGTTTCTATTCTAAGGGGAACAACTCCACATCTGAATTTACCAAAAGAACTCCTAAATTTAAGTGGCATTTTACATTTTAAGTAAGGTTCAGTACAATAATCATATTTAAATAACTTATAAACTCTTGATTTATTACCTTGCGCATACGTAGATACTCTATTACTCCAATCTATTTTATATTTATCAAACATTATTGTTTCAAATTGTACAATAATACTCTTATTTAATACATTAGTTTCATAGTTACAATAGCTATCAAAATTGTGATTTTTAAACATTTCCATAACTCTATGGCTCCAATTCTTAATTCTACCTCTAGCTTTTTTAATTGACCATTTGAAAACCTTAAAATTTATTCTATCATGAGTCGTATTTGAACATCTTTTCCAGTGTCTAAATACACTTGTTCATTGTTTTACAGATGGTGGTTTCCAACCCATATCTCCATGTATGGCATCATTTGGGGTATATTTACCGACACCCATAAAAAATCTTATGGCTCTATTTTGGACAGCATTGATACATGAGTAATCGCGTGTACTCCAAATACACGACCCATAATCAATTACTGACCAGACCATAGTGTTGTGTAATTTAGAAAATATATCGTGTTGGAAACCACCATATGTTTTACTTTTTACAATTAATAAACCCAAAGCTCTACTTGCTGATTTGGCTACTGCCTTAGCCATTAATTGATAATCTAAAAATTCTGTTAATAATAATCCCAGATATTGATAGTTACTAACACATTCCATTGCATTGGTACCTATTGTAAAATTACATTCAGTTCTAGGTACAGATGGATTTCTACAATGCATAATTTTGGACTTATTAATTTTGACATTAAGTAATACACCAATTGTTAAGAATGTCTAACATTTTCTGTAAATCTTTTTCATTTTCCGCCATTAATACCATATCATCAGCATACAATAAAATTGCTATTTTTTCATCATCAATATTTATACCAATATCCAGAGCATTTATATCATCAATTAGAGTGTTTATATAAATATTAAACATAACAGACGATAATACACAACCTTGCTTCAAACAATTATCTACATTAAACCATTCAGTCATATTACCGTTAAAGCGTACACTGCATGTTACATTTGAATAAAGCCCTTTAAGGGTGTAGAAGGAAAAGTTAAAGGTAAACAATCAGTGTAAATTATAAAATATGAAATAAAGATGAACAAATAATCATGAATATTTACATATTTTATTTTGCACAGAATAGGTACAAAATAAGTATAATCAAACATAGAATATAATATTAAGTAAAGAAAATATCACATATCAAGCACTACTCAATTTGTCATCCTGTCTTGTGCAAAGTCATTTATTTTCAGTTCATACCAGGCCAATTTATGCATTTTCAAAATCCCCCTCCCCTCCCCCTTTCGAATTCAATTGGTCGTCCCCTTACTGAAAGCTAACGAAAAGATGTCATCAATAGTCTTAGAAAAGTGTGATTATAACCATCATTAACGTAAAAAATAGCATTCTACTGGTACAGCATGTTTTACTAACTTACTGTATTTTGTCGAAAGTCTTAGAGAAAAGGATTATACATTCTGTATATGCCTGTCTTAAGTCAGTATCGAGTCGGTACTTGAGTGGTTGTCGTTGGTTCATGTTTGTCATAATTTTTTCTCTCCATCAACAAGTGCGTGTATAGTGTACTGTTACAGCATAAAAAAGTTTACACTTTTCTTTAAATTGCATTCATTATTTCTTAATTTATACTTAAAAAAAAAAAAATATTTAATTAAAATTACAGTATTGATATTTGTTTTATATAAATAAACGTAACAGTATAGATATAATTAATACATGTTATATTATTTACTCAAAGGTGCATTACTCTGATGATATACAAAAAAAAAAAAAAAAAAAAATCATATTTCATACTTATATAAAATTTATATTAAACAATAGTTTGAACATGCAATAATTAATTCTTGTTTATTTAGCAAAACAAACAATAGATGCCTTGTTTATTTAAGAACATTTTACTTCATAAAATAATGTGGGACAATCAGAACTTTTCATGTGGGACAATCACCGATAAAAAATACCGGCGACGATGTAGCAAAACGAAATTGAAATTTACGTTTAACACCAACAATCAATCAATCAATCAATCAATCAATCAATCAATCAATCCTATCATTTCACTATTTTTTGTGGTACATCAATAATTCTCCAATCCAACGTGTGATTAGTTCTTTTTTCAAATAACATATCATAAATGTTTTATGGTTAACTTTCGGCGGAATATGTTTCACGCATACTTAGGACAATCGTCAATTATAAAATAGTTCAATAAATATGAATAAAAATTATAGGTTCTGAAAAGTGGTTGGACCATGATGATTGTCAGGAAACTTTGCTTTGTATCAAATCACTAACGGATCACCAAGACATGCTAAGAGGGTGATATTCTCCAAATGCGCAACCCGCAAACGGAATGAAAGACGGGAACGAACGCATTTCTTAAATTTAAAATAACAAGTACAAAAATAAAACTTGTGATATAACTTTGATGTTATTTTAAGATATGTTGTAAATTGTAACATACAAACTAGTTAAACCCCGTCACATAATCATTATCGAGCGCCTGTCCCGAGTCCAGAATGTTGTTAAGGGTTGTCTTATATCATTTATGAATGAATATTTTATATAGAAAATATGGTTATGATGACAGACCCGTTAAAGGATATATACATGTGTATACTTGATAATGAATTGTATACTCTGGCCTATTTAGAGCTTGCAATATTGTATAGATAACTGTTGTAGACTGTATACTGCTCTCTACATGTCTTAAGGTTATTTTTATTGTTGGGTTGCTTTCTTATTGACGCACAACCCACATTTCAATTAATTAATATATCTATCTTAAACTTACCGAGTTACAAATAGTTTATGACAAATTAAATTTGAGCCACAATAACATCTGTAAATTAGACATCGCCGAGAAATTTGACAATGAAATATAAAGACGACACACAAAGGACCCTTAAAACAAGGTTTATATATTATATTAATGAGTAAATTTATACCTTACTCTCGGCCAAGACAGTATTTTTATCTGTAAAATATTTAAATTCAAATTAATTATTTTCGAAGTAATGTTTAAATATATTCAACCTAATAAGAAATAACAAGACTGAAAAACAATGAAAATGTTATTTCTTAGAAAAAGGAACAAAGGAAACAACAGAGTAGACTATATATATTTAATACTCAAATATGAAAATTATAAGACATTTTTAGTAAAACATTAATTCAATTAGATTTAGACGTCAAAAGTATTGCAGAAACGTTCCGTACATTACGGTACCTTTACGGACGCTTTGTGAATACGGCGTAAACGTTGCGAAGTAGATGCGGAATAAATCCGTAAACCATTCGTAAACTTTCCGCAACTGAAAATTTTACGGAACCTTCGTGAACTCTAAAATTTTAAAAAGTGGGATAATCGGGAAAAACCTTTTTACGTACACTGTATATTTTGTTCTGGTGTTTGCCCCCGATGTAAAAGGGTAGTTTCTCAATAAATATATATGTATATATACAGCCGGGTAAGATAATTCAATATTGTATTTATATGTGCTAAAATTGCTTTTTTGTGTATTAATTAAAACGTTACTATAGTGCCTAACCAGATTTTGTAAGGTAGACGAAATTGACCTTAAAACGATCGTATTGAATTTTGATGTCCAAATATAGGGAGCTCGGACATAATTTGACTTTATTTACGGACTGCTTTTGTTTGGCATTAATTGTAATTATAACATTATAATGAGACTGAAAAAAAATTTTGTTGTTGTTGAGATAAACAATAATTTTACCTGGCGTAGCCGTGCGTAAAATGTATTTCGGCATGTCTCTTCGAAAAATGACTTGTGTAATGAAATAAAACGTCTAAGTTGTAAACTTTCTCTTTTTTCTCCGGAATAGGCTATTAAAAATAATTTATCTACTCTACGTGTGGAATTTTTTTGTAAAAAATAAGAAGTGGCAATTTTTACCTTTCATACCTTAGTTTCATTGATAAAAAATAGTATGGACTCATCCAGTGTCCTGGGGGGGCCTCGGTGGCCGAGTGGTCTAAGTAGTTACTACTGTAATCACTAGCCAGTCAACACTGAGGTTGTGAGTTCGAACCCCGCTCGTGCGGGTGCACTCGACTCCAATCTTAATTGACTAGGATTGTCAGTTTTCCTATCGAAGGTCGGTGGTTTTTTCCGGGCACTCCGGCTTCCTCCACCAATAAAAACTGGCCGCCACGAAATAGCCCAAAAGCGGTGCTTAAAAGTGGCGTTAAAACACCAAAAATCAAAAAATCAAATCCAGTGTCCCGTTTGAAGGTCATTTAAGTAACTGTGCACATTCATGCATGTTCTCATTTAATCAATATACGTGTATGAAAAAACTTAACAGTTTGAAGGTAAACTAATAGACGTGTTAGGAAAGGGATTTAAATACTGCGCTGATGTTAAATACCAATACCGATACAAGATTTAGGTGTGGACTTTCTCAAAATGCAATTGCATTGAAAAGTATCCCGGCATAGTCTAGTTTAGCTTTGTGGTGTGTTTGATACAACATGAAACGAACGGTTAATGTCGACTCTAAATTTTAAGACGTGCATTGGCCTTACGTAGATCTTCATACATTCATTTGTATTTGTATGATGTAGGAGTGCAAAACAAAACTTAACAAAAATATATGTAAGAGTCAAGAATGGGAATGACGGATTTTACGGCCACAAGTCCAAATATATGCATTAAGTGATATGGTTAAAATATGTTTAATAGTTAAATAACTCAGTTTGTCTCTCCACAATATGTCCTATTTTCGTTGCAAAATATAGTTAGCATGCGTTTTGTGTCCGGTGATACAGGGACACGTATGTGTGGCTTAAACAAATCAGTACTAATCTGAACACATCGTTATATCTATTTTATATAGATTAGACCGTTGGTTTTCCCGTTTGAATGGTTTTACACTAGTAATTTTTGGGGCCCTTTATAGCTTACTGTTCGGTGTGAGCCAAGGCTCCGTGTTGAAGACCGTACTTTGACCTATAATGGTTTACTTTTATAAATTGTTATTTGGATGGAGAGTTGTCTCATTGGCACTCACACCACATCTTCCTATATCTATTGATAATGTCCAAACGTTGTAATCTTTTAAAACTTATTTCGATAACCTCTTTTTTCCGAAAAAACTAACTGATAGTTGATAGAAAGAAAATGTCAGGGAAAATGTGAATAAGAGTAATTAATTCACACATTTTAAGGTTTTTTTTTTAGGTATTGTCGCTTTTCAACATTACATTAAATTGCCAGTGACCTTTCTAGATAAATAAAGATATAAAGATAATCAAATTGAAAACGCTTTTGTTTCGTTCTTTTTTTTTTTAAATGTCAAGTTCACAAAATTCTACTTTAGTTTATTTTTAGAATTTTACGCTACTGTGTAACACATTTCTCTATTCTAGAAAATGATATAAAGTAAACTAAGATGTGGTATGATTGCCAAAATAGACAACTATCTACCAGAGACCAAAAGACGTAAATGTTTGCAACTATAGGTCACCGTATGACCCCCAACATGAAGCAAAACCCATCCCGCATAAAAGCTAAGAAAGGCCCTGACATGACAAGTATATTTTAAATAAATTTCAAATAAACGAACGTTTTCAACAAAGATTGATGTAGAGTAAAAAATCGGATTCGAATGTGATTTGATTCCTGTGTTTTTCTTTTTTATTCATTTATTTTGTATCACTTTGTAGAATTTCCTTGTCTAGTAGTCGTTCAACAAAATAGTTAAGAAATGGAGGAACAACGATCTTAAACTTAATCGATCACTAATGTGAAACAATGCAATTTTAAGAATAATGATCGTGTTATTTTGCTGAATCCTCGTCCGTGTATTGCGGAATAAATTGTTACTATTATATTGTTTAAAAATCATCTCAGCATTATCAGTCAAACCCATACAGATAACAATATTGAATGATTATCTGTGCTTTTTGAGATGGTCCCCACTATAGCATGTAGTGGTATTGATATTTAACATCAGCGTCAAAATCGTATTGACTTTCCAAACACGTCTATTAATAACTTAATCCAATAATATTGCGTAATATTCAATAACAATGACCGGTCCACATCATAATAAGTAATAGGGGTAAACTGGGTAGGGAGAAAATGACAGATATTTTAAGTTAATTTTTTGCAATGACGAATAAAAATTTGTCAACCAAAAGTTTTGCTATAATTTCAAAAACATGTCGTTCTGTATTGGTATAGTTTTCGGAACTTTCATTTGCTTATTTAAGGCAATAGAACGTTTGGGCGTCAAAAGTCTACATAATTATTGACTTTATACAGAAAATACGCCCTTTTGAAACATTTAATGTTTCACAAATAATACATGGATACAAAGTAAAATCATTTCTCAAAACGCAGGAAAAAAAAAAAAAAAACAATGACCTAGGGGTAGCAAATCATATGAATGGTTTATGAATCTTTATTGGGACTACCGAAAACATAACGTTTGACAAAAACTGCCTGCTTGAAGCCATATCGTCTTGAAACATATGTGCGTAAGATGAAAACAAGCTTATTTCAAGGTTTTCCGCTTTTTCCATTGTTACAAAATTTTAATCAAATATATGGTCAATGGAAGAAACATAGATCGTTGTAGATTGACAAGTTTAATGACTTCTTCTTGGAGTATGCAGATGGTCAATGGAAGTTCAAAAAGGTGACTTTTATAAACTAATATTGTTAGTAAATATAGTATTGGTAAACGAATTTTTCTACAAATTAAAGGCGGGGCGAAATCAGGGTTGACAATGCATATTCGATTGGTAACAATCTGCTCTCTCACTCTCCCGGCAATGTGTTAGTTAATTTATTATACTTATGGTCTGCCATGTCAGGTGCGGATCCAGGATTTAAAAAAGGGGGCACTATCGACAATAAGCCGTTAGGAATGAGACTTGTAAAACGTCTATGCATTTAAGCTCTTAAATGGAGAAGGCCAAAAAAATTCTTATCCCACATCTGCCTGTTATCAGTGTCTTATAAATTCAAAATCACTGTCTTTTGAATCATTGGTTTAAAATCAATATCAGCGTCGTTAATATGTTAAAAATTATTGATTGAAAATCATTTTATAGTCTTTCAAATTATCGGCTTGCTTTGCTCGAAAAGGAGACATTCAATAAATTGTCATTATATGCATAGTTAATGTGATTGTAAATCATGGATCCAATCCGATAAATGCTGCCTCACAGCTGATTTGATTCTTTCGTCCTGCTACATTTAAGGATGTTCGCTACTCTGTTTCAAAATAACAAGGTTCTTAAAAGACTGTTATAAAATGATAGTATATAAAGAAAGGAACTAAAATAAAAAATTAAGGGTCCGTTTGCTCGTTTTGGAGATGTAATTAATCGGATCCTGGAACGACCATATTGAATATATAATTTCTAAATCTTACAAAAGAATTAATATAGTGAGAAAAATGAAAAATGTTCTTGATAGGTTTACACTTGAAAAAAATTTACATATCATTTATTCGCCCAATTCTTGAATATGCCGATGTCGTTTGGGACTCCCAAAATCAGAATTTGATTGCTAAACTTGAAAATATCCAGCTTGACGCAGCGCGTATCGTCACGGGGGGTACTAAACTTACCAGTATCAATAATTGATATGTTGAAACTCGATGGGAAAAATTATCTAAAAGACGACGCAATCATAGACTAATTCATTATCACAAAATTTTGAATAATAAAACTCCAGAGTATTTAAGAGACTTATTGCCCGATTCAGTAGGAAGTAGACATGATCATAATACAAGACAAAGAAATAATATTACACAAGTCAACACACGGACCCGTTTATATTCTGAATATTTCATCCCAGCAACAACAAAACTATGGAACATTCTTAACTTAAACATAAGAAAATGTGAAGTATATCATTATTCAAAAAACAAATTTGTACCCAAAATAGTAAGGTCCCAACGTATTATTATGTAGGGTATCGTTTTGGTCAAATTCTTCATGCTCGCTTAAGAATGGATTCAAGTTCATTGAATTCTCACCTATTCCTTCGCAATTTAATAGACTCTCCAAATTGTCATTGTGGTGATCTGGAAACAAATTCTCACTTCCTGATATTAAATACTATCCATTTATAACTGCCTTTTTAAAAGCTTGTTATTTTGAAATGGAGCAGGGAACATTCATAATTTTTTTGCAGAAGTAAATAAATACATGATCAAATAACCACACCAGAACTACATCGAGTTCGATTTTTACAATTGCATCCATGGGCAGGGAGATAACATATAATCTCAAAGCAGCAAATATTCGGGCATCCTTGGATATTTTGTATGATGTGTTATCCATTGAATATGATGGTAAACGATTACTTTTTATAAGAATAATGTTCCATTTAAAAATAAAAAAAAATCTTTTTCTAGAACATTGAACAGAGAGTTTTCTTCTGACCGTTGTAAATGAATGAAAACATGATATTTATTTATATCCATTAAATCATCGTTACCGGTCAACGCATTGCACTTCTTTTTTTAAAGAAGACAACTTGCTTTAGTTCACAATGACATATTGCTAAATTGTCTGCTATTGAATTAATGCATTATTTTATGCTGTTTCTGATAGATTCATTTATATTAATATTATATAGTCTGCTATTCATTTTGTATTGTGTCCATGGTACTGATTATTTTTGCACTTGTGTCATTGTTTTGTTTTGTATGCTGCATGCTAGATATTATGTTTTCGTTTGTACATTTATTGATGCGTTATATTATAGTTGGTTATAAAATCTCGTAATGGCCCGTGTACAATCAAAAACTGGCATTTCAACGCGGAATTTGAATCATAATATTTGTCGGTATTCAAAAGATAAAGAGTAAATGATAGTTCTTTATTTACAGTTTTCCAGTTCTGTGAAGATTTAGAACTTGACGTATAATATAGACACTCGTATATTGTCTGAGACAGTCTTTTTGGCGTTTGTTTTTATTGGACTTCAGTGTTTCTGTTATTCCGTTGTTTTTCTTATAGTTGATGTGTTTCCCTCGGTTTTAGCTTGTTAACCGGATTTGTTTTCTCTCAATCGATTTATGAATTGTAAACAGCGGTATATTACTGTTGCCTTTATTTTTGACCTCTATCAACGTCTTTGAATGTTTGTGTTGCTGGATACGTGTCTGACTTTTTGACATAAATCCCATATCCACTGTAATTCAGAGTTTATTATCTGTTATTTTCCTTCTATAAAACCCCTTAAGCACAGATGGCCAATCGGGAATCAAATTGGTTAATATAAAAATAGGGAGATGTGGTATGATTGCCAATGAGACAACTATCTACCAAAGCGAAAATGAAGTGGATGTAAGTAATTAAAGGGAACTGTACGGTCTTCTACAATGAGAAAAAGCAATACCGTTTGGTCGGCTATAAAAAAGCCTCGAGATGACAAATATGAAATAATTTAGTTGTGAAAACTAACGGCCTTATTTATAAGAAAACAATTCACGAAAAAACAAATATCATGACCGACATGAACCAACGACAACCACTGAACTACTGACTCCTGACTTGGGACAGGCGCATAAATAATTTGGCGGGGTTAAACATGTTTGTGAACTCCCAACCTTCCCAACAACCTGGAACATTGGTGGTACAGGTCAACATAAGAACAAATTATTAAAATCAGTTGAAAAGGCTTTTCTCATCAGATGGATACACATATAAAGAGATACATTTAACAAAATCACAGAATGGACGTGCACGGGTACTTATACATCCAAATAACAAAAAGACACTAAGTACATATCTTCACATATTTAATTTACTGATAACAAAATCAATATTTATACCAATAAAAACAATCCTCAAATATTTAATTACAGTGTTGGATAGGTAACCTTTTAGAATAAGTTTATTTAAAGTATTGATAAGTTTACCCGGATCGTATCTAAGTTTCCGGGCTCGGTGTACGACATCACCTTAAAAATTAGGATGTGCTTTTCCGTTTGAAATCAGTTTTTTACAGGTACAGCCAAACTTGCAGACCAAATCTTTGTATCTATGGAAGAATTTAGTAAATGTTTTAAGTTATTTTTGGTAACGAAATTTCTGACTTAATAATTTACTAGTAATACATAGATTACGCTCATTGAAATCCAAAACGTGACTACAGACACGAGCATAGCGAACGAGTTGGGATATATAAACGCCGTAAGACGGTGCCAAAGGAACATCACCGTCCAAAAGGAAAAATTATCCCTTTTGTCGTAAATTTTTGTGAAGATTTTCTAGTGTAATACTGAAATATCTAAATCTAGGAAAGGACGGATATTCCTGTAACTATTTGATTTATTTAAAGTAATTTCCTTTGGGTAAATTTCAACAGTATATTTAGAAAATTCTTGATTATTTAACGAAAAAATATCATCAAGTTAACGGTAAGTTTAGTTGAAATTATCAATTGAATAAACGGTTCTTTACTGAGTTTTGACATGCCCTGTGATTCATAACAGTAAAGGAACACGTCTGCTATTAAAGGTGCACAATTGGTGCCCATAGGAAAACATACAAACTGTCGATAAAATGTATTGCCGAAACGTTCATAAATGATGTCAAGGAGAAAATTTAGTGCTTCAATCATCCCATCACACATCCAGTAAGTATATCTAGCATATTTACCTTTCTCGTTCGAGAAAAAGGTTTTATATGAGTTGCAGCAAATAAATTTGCAACCAGATTTATCAAACGACCATTTAATTAGACAGGAAATCTTTTGTTTGATAAGATTGTGTGGA
>CM029604.1:21341480-21483827 GCA_017311375.1 Mytilus coruscus
TAAAAGTCACGGATACAAAATTTCTGACAGTCAGGGATAGGTTAAATTATTTGTAAAACAATTTTACCGCGTGCAATATAATTAAGGTTGTGACAAAGAGACACAACTATCACACCATTAAATACATTAACTTAAGATAGAAATTGATTTAAAAAAATAGTATTTTGAAATATTTGCCGCTGAACATTTTGGTATTCCCCGCTTATTTAGTGAATGTGCTAAATTTATATAATTATTTAACAATACCTCGCCGCTCATCTCTTCGAACAAAATCGGAACCACCACTAGATACCTGCAATTTCACACAGGACGGTTTTATTCGCATTTAAAACTACTTACAGATAAATCGAAAAGGTTACCCCAAATGTATCTTTAACTGTATTAACAGTTGACAATTTTCAATATTATCTAAATTACAACTTTTTAGTTTTTAAATTAGTTAGGGTGAAATCATTCATGCATACAAGGTTGTCTTCAATACGCGTAGTTTTACGAATCACATTACTTCATAATAACAGTCAATATACATGATATGTATACATGATATACTGTAAACCTAACGGGAACTCGAATATACACACTCGTCAAATTTATCCCCATATTAAACTGCTTAATTTTTCCCCGAGGGCTTATTTCACACACTTATTTTGAGCTTTCATTTGGGGCTACATTTTTTTCTTGCAAAATTATAAATATTGCCGTATTAACCATTTTAATTTCTATACATATAAAAAACAAAGCTATAATGAACATTTAACGCATCTTTTGCAGCTATGGAAAAACAAAAATATTCTTAAATCTATCTAAATTTAATTTATTTTACCGTATTTTATTTTTGAATAGTTCAATATTTACTCGACTTTGTACTGTATATTGTACCGAGTGGTCTATTTAAAGTTCAATGTCCTTGATAAATAGCACTTCGGCATTCATGATTGAAGTAAAAATATGATCACTCGAGATCATTCATATTTTCACCGGATTTTCTCAACCAATTTACCATACATATTTTGTAAAAAAGGTATTTATAAATAGATGGACGTACTGTATAAGACCGACAAAATAACTAGCACCAGTGAAAGTTGAAATGTTCAAAACAAGAAAACTTGCATTGTTTCAGACAAGGAAATCAAATCTTTTATTTATTCACATCACGGTTTAGAACTTGTTGTATTCTTTAGAGTCCGGTCTTGTTAAATTCTACAGACTGACATCAGATTCTCTTTGTGGTTTCAGTTGATCAGATGTCGTACTAACGTTAACCCAAAATATTTTTCCCATTTCCATTTTTAAGTTCAATTTATTTAATCATATAAATGCTTGTCCCATATTGATATATTATTCAACCAGTAAAGAAAACTAACAATTTTACTAGATGTAATAGAAATTTTAAAATGGTCACATTCATTTATAAATTAGGCAAATGGGTCCATTATTCTGATTATATTCATCTTCAATCAGTGATGAAAACAGTACATATTATGTATTACCGGCAAAACTTATCAGGGCGCCCCATAGAAAAAAATCATTGATTAAATCATACAATTTTTTAACTCACTTTAATAGAAGGATGGACTGAAAATAAGTATTCTGGCCCTGGTCTGAGTGAAAATATATAATCTGGCTGCCTATATGTTGAAATTAATATTCTGACCTTATCAAATTTGCCAGTTCAGTTGCTAACTTCTATGTCATTGGGTTTTCGGTCAAAAATTGTCTAATTTGTAAACACGTACCACACCATTTTATTTATTAAATAATGATCTTATTAAAAAAATGCAGTTCTATTTAACATTGTTGTGTCGATATTTTGAGTAATTATGATTTCAGCCATGTATCACCCATCAATGATCACTTGTTCTCCAATGGATGAATTTGTCGTAACGTTTTGACGTGTTTAGATGTATATATATATATATATGTTGACCTCTAGATTGTTATTTAGTTGTTGTTGGGTTGATGTCTCATAATAGCAGTTTACTCAATTTCACAAGTTTATTATCATGTTTTAGTCTATTTGTATTACATAGGCTTTTCACACCATGCTATATATACATGTATATATGCGTATAATGTACAAACATAGTCCATACATTAATTCTAATTGTACAGCCACAAAAAAAAAAAAAAATCCAATTATCATCCCTTCCTTGAACCACTTTTGTATATTTTTTTTTTCATTTCAGGTTGCTTATTTTCTTTTGCTAGAAGTTTTAAAATCATAGCAAATTAAAACCTCACATAAATATTATAATTAAATTATAACAAACAGCTCACTAATAGTGCATAATACATGTATGCCTTTGTAATGCTTATTGTGCATGTTGTGTATATTGAAAATGTTGCTAGACATCTTGAGATATATATTTAGAAGGCATTTATTCAAAAACAGATAGAATGGATTTGTAGAAAAACATGAATAAGGGCAGAAGCCTGTTAATATTGGATCACCTATAGATAAGTCTTTGGTAAACCATAATACATTTATCATTACTCATGTTTCAATGGGCATATAAAAATATAAAATGGGAGACATCAGAAATGATGATCCAGGAACTATTTTTCAAATTCTAAACATGCATAGCTGTAATTTTGATGCCCTATATAGCTTGCTGTTCGGTGTGAGCCAAGGCTCTGTGTTGAAGACTGTACTTTGACCTATAATGGTTTACTTTTTCAAATTTTTAACTTGGATGGAAAGTTGTCTCATTGGCAATCATACCACATCTTCTTATATCTATTAACTGACCTAATTTTATCGCCAACTGATTGTTTGTTGCTTTTGTATTTAAATAAAATTGGGTTTCTCATCTAAACTTGTTTACATTGTGTTACATCATCCAATATGACTAGGCCTGTTATAGGTTTTCATTATCATGATTATGCGTTACTGATTTTGCTCATTGTTGAAGGAAGTGCAGTTACTAACAATTACATCACTTGGTCTACAGTTGATGGTTGTGTCATTGAAATTCACACCACATCTCCGTATTCTGGTTATTGTACATTATACATGTTATACAGCCTAGTTTATTTTCAATCTATGAGTTTGACTATCCCTCTGGTATCTTTCGTCCCTCTTTTATACAAGACTACAATATTATCAAGTGAATTATCATGATTATAACAATTGTTAATAGTTGTCCGACTTCTGTTAACAAAAGCAGCTATAATCAACATGGTCATGATGGTAGACATTATCAATGTTGATGTAAACAAGAGTGACTGTGCACACGCTGAAATGTCATGTCTGCTTTGCCTACATGTAAAATTGAATTTATGTTGAATGTAAAAATGTAATACATGTATGAAGGTTTTACTACATGTACAAGTATCACATAAACTTTCTATTATCAATTACCTTTCAAAATGAAGTCACGGTCAAATTAACCATGCCAGACAGATGATGTACACCCTACAAACTGACATTCCATACCCAAAATTTAGTGGTTTATAGTATCTGTGAAATAGACTTAACATCCAAACCATGAAAACTAAAAATCGCCCAATGAAACATGAAAATGAGGTCATGGTCAGATTTAGAACCTGCCAATCAAACTTGTACAACTTACGAATATCCAATACGCCAAAATAGTGATCCTATACATGTCATGCATTATGCATGTACATGTAGTTTATAACATCTGAGAAACATTGGGAAATACACCAAACCACAAAACTAAACATTGTTCAATGAACCATGACATTTTCATTGAGGTCAAAGTCTGATGCAAGTCTGGCAGTCAGACATATTCACCTTACAATCATTTCATATACCAAATATACATTATATAGTTGACCTACAATTCCTACTGCTTGTAGTATCTGAAAACAAACTTGACAAAGTAACTGAATAACCTTAATCACTGATCCATATAATGAAGTCAAGGTCAGGTGAACCCTGCCTGTCAGACAATGAGACATGTAGACCTTTCAAGATACCTATATATATATATACCATATAAATTTATCCAATTACTTGTTATACATGTTATACATGTACGAGTATTTCACTTTATGACTGTTCAAACAGTAATTTTTTTTCAAACAGTCAGTGAACCATGGAAACAAGATAAAGTGCAACGGACAAGTTACTAACAGAAACTTCATAACATAAAGAAGTATCCAGGTCTTTAAGCTTCTAAAATGTACCTGGTGAAGCTTTATACAAATAGGTTACGCTGTAGCCACTGCCAGATTGTAATACTTATTTCTTGCATACTTCAACTTTTGTTGCAGGAGGGACAATAAAATTATACTTTGAAGTACATGGTTTATTTGTTTAATATGCTTGGCCACTAATTTAGATTTTCATTTAATTCTAATTCAGACTTCAAGTACAGCAGGCAGTCATTTGACACTTAATAATTGTGACGGACTACGAGAAACCCTCATGGGTGGTTAAGGTCTTTTACACACCCTGGTGGTAGTTAACAATTGCAATGCCAACATAAACTTCAGATGTGATATACATGAACTGTATTGTAAATTTCATTGAAACTAGAATTTCACATTATCCAAATTGTTATTTTAATAAAATGACTGATTATCCACTAAAGTATTCATGAATTCAGATATGATGCACTATTATTATTAATATTCACTGAAACTATGAATTTTCATTATTCCAAATTGCTATTTCAAATGAATGATTGTCCAAGGTATTCATGGAATTCAGATACAATGTATGATTGCACTGAAACTATGAAATCTTGTTATTCCAAATTCATTATTGATATACCAAATGAATAATTATCATGATTATCCAAGGTATTTAGTCATCCAGTAATGTGGTCCTCCTTTAATACAATTTGTAAGTTTCCTATTTGTACAATGCACAATTTTTTTCTTGTCCAATTTAATCCTAACATCACATCGTCATCATGGAATAATGCTGCAAGCGCTATTCATTATTTCCAAAAACAATAAACAACTAGCACAAAATAATGAATTAATCCACTGTTTCACAATTTGCAGCTATAAGAGTGACTCAGTGACATCTATATTTCCTATGCATCAAAATGCACATGTAGCAGGCTTCATATTCTAAGTGGAATCATGCTCAAACCAATATGATTCTAAAAAAAAATATACATTGAGACTAAAGTACAGTAAAATTTTAACTAATATAATACTATACACATTGTATGGTACTTAGAAGAAAGTCAATTACAATAACTGTATTTACCTAGATGAAAACTAGCAATCCTTATTTGATTGACAAAAAATTTCTAGAACTTATACAATTATATTTTAAGTCCCAATTTACAAGAAGAATAAATCTTTTAGGGGTCTAAATTCTATATATGGTGTTGTCTTTTTCCTACATTAATGATTTTTATGTGTGACTGTGTACTTTCATTGAAGGGTTACTGTCTTATTGAGGCTCACATCATACTTTATTTCATCAATTCTTTAAAGTCAGACATCATGGACATAGTTATTCTCTCTAAAACACAACAGGTTATTTCTTTTGTTCATGTTAATATGAAATAGATTGATACTACAGAGAAAAGTTTAAAGAATGAAAAATAGATAAATAAATGCACTGCTACTATATAGATGCTATTGATTTTCCCTTTGTCAAGTGCATATAATGAATAAACCTTTGTGATGTAAATGTAGAATCTTTGTCCTAAAGTTAATCAGGAAAATATATATTCTATTCCAAGGTTTAACCCTCCTGTTAATGTTTTAAATCCTTGAGTTTAACTTTACATCTTTTGTGTTACCCGGTATACTTTTTACTTATTACAGCTTGTATTAAATAATGCTTTGCAGCTCAGACAACACTTTCTTTATTTTATTTTAGTTATTTACCCAATTTTATTTTGATAAATCAATACTCAGATAACTTTTAAAATATGCATTTTTATATCCAAAATAATATTATATCCTGCTGTTTCATATTTTCTTAAATTATAATTTATTTTGAAAATGTATCCAAATTTTGAAGAGGACAATTATAATTTGTGAACATCATCATAAAATCATCTTCAATATATACCCATGACAGTTTAAAATTCACCCCAAGGCAATAAACTATTGTGTCTTAATCTGTATATTAGCTATAGCATGTATATAAGAATTCCTGATTATTACCTATCCAGTGTCAACATCCTGATTATTACCTATTTTAATGTCACATTTGCATGGTCATGAATTCATGTTCAGTAAATACATATATTTTAATTATTTATTTCAATTTGAATAACAGGTATTTTAAACTACAATGCAGTTAACACAGTAAATTTTATGACAAATTACTTGATAATACAATATCTATAAAAATATTTTGAGCTTCATAAAATACTTTAAAAAGTTTATATCATATATAGATATAAGAAGATGTGGTATGAGTGCCAATGAGACAACTCTCCATCCAAGTCAAAATTTATAAATGTAAACCATTATAGGTCAAAGTACGGTCTTCAACACGGAGCCTAGGCTCACACCGAACAGTAAGCTATAAAGGGCCCAAAAATTACTAGTGTAAAACCATTCAAAAGGAAAACCAACAGTCTAATGTTTACATAAAAACAAATATGCTTACAGATAGATTTTTTGTTATGTTTTCCCAAATATTGAATGTTAAACATAAAATAATTATGTAGAAAAGGCAAAAAATCTGCAGTCAGATGTGAATGCATATGATGAAAGGAGATGTGGGATATATATCAATGATGCATCAACCCAACAGTAAGGCAACAATAAAGTAACCAAAACACAATTTAACACATGTAGAAAAATATGACTAACGGCACAATTTATATAAAAATTTGACATGAAAATATATAGTTTAGGTTCAAAGTATTTACAAATGTATAGTGATTTAATATTCTATGTTAAATCTTAAAAGAATATAATTAAGATGCTAACTTTGCTCTTTTAATATGTTTTTTATTTCTTAACTTAAAACCATGTAGCAATTAACATGATGAAATATTTATAGATATTTTATTCATTGTAATTATTCATTTTAGAAAAGATGCAACAACCTCCACAACCCTTGTTCAATATGAATCGTTAAGTACATGATGAAACAATTACTAATTGAATTAGCACATTTTGTTTAATCAACTGTGTTTTAATGGCAATGACTCTGTGCATTGTTTCAGGAACATTAATTTAATAGTATAGTTTTATTTTGATGATTAATGTTATTTTGAACCATCTAATACATATTCACATTCAATGCCTTATATTATCAAATATATTCATGTTTTGTTGTCCATGATTTTGGAATTATTTAAAATTAAATGAAAATGCATACTTGCTAAATAAGTCACTAAAATTAATAATTTTCATAACATTTTATGGTCAAATCATATGTTTTCGTACGCCCGTCATATTAATTTGTACTATGCATGTTTTTCAATGGAAATTGTGACGTCACAATGCATTCTTAATAGAACGAAAACTATCAGCTGACAAAGCAAAACCAGGAAATACTTGTACTCCAGCATTAGCAATGATTAGTAACACAATCATATGGATATGTACATGTAAGGATTGGTTGGTTGTTGGTTATAAAAGTCCAGTGACAAGTATTTCATGCAAATTTAGGACCAGAGAGTTAACAATACATTAACATACAATATGTACATGATGTATAGGTCCTGTAAAGGCCATCCCGCACAACAAAAGTTAACTAATGCCCCACATGTTAGAGTTTAACAGTAAGACGATGAAGATCAAGATTAAATTTTTTTATTCCCTTGACCTTGTCACCCTTGGGGTGATGTATGCAAAGTAAATAAGGGATTACATGACATACACATGATAAAAGGGGAGGGAATGGTGTCATACATGAATTTCAATGATGCACAACTTTTACAAGCCCAAATCCTAACTTTGCCTTGGAACATGCAACTATGCACGAGTGTGGTGATCTAGAACGTCGATTCATACATAGCCAATCTGTAGGAAGAACAAATATGCACATTTTCCTTCAAAATCTTGGATCCATGATTATTCGATAGACATGCTTTAAAATATTGTTCATTTCTACTCACCGATTGTAATTTCCAGCTCAGCTTATATTGTACATGTGGTCTAACATCTGTACCTAAGTTTCCTGTATAAAATATAGTTTGCCGACTTGCAGGTCCAGTTTGCCGACAAGAAAATGAATAGGGTAAATCGTTTACGGTGAAGAATTGTTTTCTGCTTTTAATGAAACTTGACAGATCTAATTTATTAATTTTTATCATCGGAAATGTCCCTCATGGAGAGTAATTCAAATTAAAACGGTTTTATTATGCTGTACAATATTGGTACCTTAGTCATATTCTTTAAATTTACTTCAGGAATACCCATGGTATATTTTCTATTCCGCAGAATTTATCAAAACTTTTCAGTTTAAATATAAATTTGAATGAATTCATTAGCATCTTCTGCAATAATATTAAAACTCTATTTTTAAACGAAGGCTTCTGGTATGTAAAACCAGTTATGAACGAATCTGAATAGATAAAATAAAAAGTAAAGATACCTAAAGGAAAGTCAAACGCACATGTCAAAACATGATGAACGGACAATGCTATGGCAATAAACGGAAAACGACAAAGAAAGACAAACAACGATCGCAAAATGAATAAATAAAAAACAAAACAAGTCAACAAATGCACAATAGATGATAATAGTATAAATTATGGGCTATTTCACAACTATATCAAATCTTGAGAGCCGGGTGAGACGTGATTTTTTACACTGAGTTGCTAACGTGACGCTAAAATATTTGTATTAAACATTTACCGACTGCAACAACCTATGAAATGTTTGTTTTAAACATTTAACGACTGTAGCAACCTTTAAAAATTTGTAATAAATATTTTATGACTGTCACAACCTTTAAAAGTTATCACAAACATTTTACAACTGTCCCAACTCTAAAAACGTTGTAACAAACATTTTTGACTGCATCAACGTCTGAAAAGTTGACACAAACAAATTTCAACTGTCCCAACTATTAAAGGTTGGGACAAATAATATCAACTGCCACAACTTTTGGAAAGACTGTAATAAATAGTATTTGACTGTGACAACGCCGTAAATCACTGCAGCAGTCCTTAAATGACTGTTGATAACATTTTTGATTTTCACAACCCATAAAGGTGTTGGGACAGACATTAATTAACTGTATCAGTTGCTTTGACAGTCGATCTTCAGTCTTCCACAGACTAAGACAGTCGTAGAACGACTGTTACTGGTATGGACAGTTGTTTTTTCGTCCAGTAGTGTGATTGGTTGTTATCTGCTTTATTTATTCATGTTTTATCAATTTAAGTATGCATTAATCATTTCACATCATGCTGTTGGTTTTCCTTTTGAATTGCTTACCTTTCTATCAGCTCGCAGCCGATAATATCTTTCTGTTATGTATGGGTTTCATTGAAGGCGTTATGATGACCTGCAGTTGCTTACATCTGCGAACTTTAGTCTCAAGTTGATAGTTATCTCATTGGTAATGATACCACATCTCCTCTTCTGTGTATTAAACGGAACAAAATCTGGATAATTGGAGGTCTACCTCCTTCATATTTGTTAGAAACATGTTATATTGAGTTGAGGCTAGTGCAATCACTAAATATAAAAACAAAGAAAGAAGATGTAGTATGATTGTTAATGAGACAACTCTCCACCCGAGACCATACGACGTATCTTCAACAACAAACAAGACCCGAATAGTAAGCTTTAAAATATTCCGACATGACAAAATGTTTAAAAATTCAAACGTCAACACCATAAAGCATATATGAGTTATATATATAGAACAATTGATTTTTTTCCTTGATGAATAGCTGTCGAAGGAATGACAGTTGGCTAAAATTCATAATTTATGTTTGTTTCAAAATATGTTTCAGAAAGATCGATGCTTGCATGATTTTTTTTTATTGCGTACATGATGTAACGCTCCTTCTTATCAAATTGAAATAGAAAAATTTTAATAATTTTGTGTTGACATATACATTTATGTTGCAGGCTCAAATCAACCTTTTCATAAAGTGTTCTTTACATGATCGATCTGTCTAGATGCTCGTTTGCTAGAACGTAATTATAACTATTTTATGTGTCGAAATTTAATCTGCTGGTATATAAGTACCACCTTGTCTAGGAAACCTCCATGGGATTTAAAACTGAAATACATCTATCTTTATCATAACTCTAAGCCCTAAAGAAAAGCCTGTTTTATTAATGTAAAAAACAGATGTCAGTCACAGAATAAAAGCATGGGAATAAATAAGTGCTCAAAGGTTTGTCGTCTGACTTACAGAAACACAAACTTCTCCAAGCCCTGATATTCGGGATTTCAGAGCATATTATAATTATTATATCTTAGGCAAGGAAGATGTATGGTAAAAACTAATATTTTAGTTAATAAAAATCTACTGATCAATAAACTTGGAAATTATAGGCAACAGTAGTTAAAATCTGAAAAATGCGTTAAGATACAAATCATGGTTATAACCAGGAACTAAGAGAATCGAATGCACATGCAAAGGAGCAATGAGGGTTGTGTTGACAGGGCAAGTCTTTCCGGTTATGTATGCATCACCCGACATGCGAATCCCACTCAGTCAAATTGTAACAATAGGGAATAGGAAACAATCTGTTAAATTACAGACCAGACGACTATTGTAAGATCCTAAGATACAAATGAATTATTAGAATTTTTGTTACCTTTATATAGAACCCATATGGGTTGGACACCATTACATACATACCTATAGACGACAAGGAGTTAACTAGTTCACTGACGGAACACGGTATACACACTTGTTCTATAAATAAGTTTATTTAAAAAAAAAAAAAAAAACGAACATGACTGCTTATCAGAATAGGAGATACGGATACAAATATAATATAGGTCACTTTCGAACTCTGATATATTTAGTATTCCCCCAACAAGCTTGGTCCCTTGTTATAAAATAAATAAAACACCAGGGCATTTAAAAATCATAAATCTCAGAAAGACAACAAACAGAGGCAACAGAATAAAAAAATAGTCAACAAAGCCATTAAAAAAAACCCCCGAAATTTAAATATCAAAAGGCAAAATAACAAAAATACCGAATTCTAAGGAAAATTCAAAACAGAAAGTCCTTTATCATGCTTATCAAATGGCAAAATCAAAAGCTCAAACACATCACACGAATGGAAAACAACGGTGATATCTCGCACCGGGACGAAGGGAATGGCAAACAGATCCTGCTTCTTATGAGATTTTCGATTGCTGCATAATTCAAGCAAATAATCCAGTGATTAGTTACTTTGGATTGTAAAGTAAAGCGAGAAAAAATGATAGAATTGCAGCTATGACAAATGATACATCTACATATACAGGTTCATCTTTGACACTGATACTCAATAACAGTCAACGCACTATAAGCATCATTATTGTCATGTTAATCTCTTGAAAACAAACTTATGCATTTGTATTATATCGTTTCCTCGAAATATTTATTCATATCTTTCAAATTAATCATGATGTTCCCTTTTCGAATTAATAGTTTTAATTTTGCATTGGTTTTATGTATACTTGCACATTCGTCTTACATTTGTCTAAAGATAACAAGATAAATCGAATTAATACATATTTCAGATCATGTACGAATTATAACAATTTAGACAAGGAGAAGGTGACCCTTGCAATAGACAAAAAACGAGAATTTCATCCAACATTCCTGAAATATGTTAGCTTTATTGTTAAATAAATAGGACATTGTATTACACAACTAGCAGTTGTGATTTCTTCATACACAATCTTTTTTCACAAATATGGTATTTCTGTGATGTGATGAGATTTGATTTGTATCACTCGATTAGATTTTCATCAACATACATGTATAACAAGAAATCCGCAGTTTTCAGGACTCACTCTGACACTATAAATACCCTGCCTATCTGGAGCATTGATCCGTGTTTTATTTGTAAATTTAGTTGAACTTTTCTTTATCTTTCCGTTTTTTACCTCTGGTCATGAAATTGTCTATGACCACGTTTACCCCCTGGTATCTTTCTTTTTGAACTCTTCCTCATGAAAATGTCTTTGATCGTATTTACCCTTGGTATTTTCCTTTTTAGACGCTTCCTCAAACGATCAGTAATAACATTTTATGACATTAACTCGTCTGCAGAGTCGTTTCTGTTTGTTCAGGACGTATTTTCATGTTATTTGTAAAAAAAAAAAACAATGAATCATTTGTTTCATAAATATATTTCATTTCCGTTTCAGAACTAAATCAATATTTAAGAATACCTTAGGGAAATATGTGGCTGATATCAAATGTGTTTTTAATGTTTGCTAGGAAGTAACATTTATCTAGACAATAGAACTAGGACAATCAGTCGTTGAATTAAAGGTAAACGGATCTGACAGCGTTAACCAAGCGAAATAAGCTTTAGATGTAAGAAGGTATGGTATATTAACATCATGAATGGAGAATCATTAAAGTATAACAAGTTTTCCGGGTGATTTTTATCAGAATTTTTTATGGACATGACTACATACATTGCAAATGATACTACAACAAAGAGTAGTCAAACTAAATGAAACGAAGTAAAAGTTTAATTGTATAATGAAACACGTGTATGCACATTTATTTAGATCCTCCAACTTAAATGAAATTGACGAATACTATTCTAGCATAAACAAATCATATCATACGACAATTAATCGAAGACACTTATTATCATTAATTCAAAATGTTGATTTCACTTAAAAATTAATTTCTCGACAGGAAGTATTCATAATGTAAAATTATGAGCTGAATATTTTTAATATGTTGATGTGTTATATTGATCGAATGGCAGTCTGTGAGAAAAATACTGGTACCTTATCCACTCCCTCTAATAGCAAGCAATGCAATACTTGATGTATTTAAATTATGAATTATAAATTAAGAAATATTGCTTATCAATCCCTTAAAATAACGTCGTTCGCACAACATGTATCCCTGCATTAATAAATTGTGTGTACACTCGGAATTAAAAGTTATAGACGCGTACTAAAAAAAAAGGTGATCGTTGAACTCCTGTAAATTTAATTGGCCTTTCATGTTTTTTTTTTATTATTTTGAATCTCATAGATACCTTTGAACTTATGCCTTAATTCTGAACCTGTAAGATGTACAATAGTATGGAATTATGTAATATGATTTTGTTAAAGTTGTTTTGTTGAAGAGAGAACCATTGATTTTCGGAAAAAAAACCTCTGATAATCCAAGTCATTTAAGATTGGAGTCGAACGGACGCACACTCTTAGTGTCAATAATTTATCATATATCACTAGTGCAACTATAGCTTCATATAATTGATGCCATAAGTGACAATATATGTCTAAATCACTTTTGCAAGATTTATTATACAAAAAGGTTTTTTTGCATGAATATAAGTGAATAATATTCCTCGTCGAATATAAATTTAACTCGGAAGCTCGTGCAATAATATTTCTTACTCGGTACAATATTCAACAATTCATGCATTACCCTTAAGTTATGTAATACGAGTTTTTTGTGATGAATTTTTTTTAACTAAAAACGCTTATTTGTTCGTTTTCAAACGCTTCAAGTACTTTACATATTTTGAAGGTATGAAGTGTTGCAAGGAGAGCAATTTTTGTCAGAAATTAATGTTTTAGACATTCTAAAGCCCCTAAAGGTAAAACGCATTACAACAAAATGCTTTCATTGAGTCATCTATACAAGTCAGTACATGTCAAATGTTACAACGCTCTGTTTATTAAATAGAAAAGAACACATGAAACGATGAGAGTCGAAGATAAATTTCCCATTTAGAACGTATTTTCATTCATATATATTAATACATCATGAATTTGATTTGTTTGTCATTAAGAAAATTTTAATGATATTGTTTTTCCCGAGTTCAATGTCAGTCCTTCACGCATACACTGTCAGTGCGTCGTCCTGTACGTCTACAATGTCAGTGCATCGTCCTTAACGTCTACAATGTCAGTGCGTCGTCCTTTACGTCTACAATGTCGGTGCATCGTCCTTTACGTCTACACTGTCAGTGCGTCGTCCATTACGTCTACAATGTCAGTGCATCGTCCGTTACGTCTACAATGTCAGTGCGTAGTGTATTTCGTCTACAATGTCAGTGCGTCGTCCATTACGTCTACAATGTCAGTGCGTTGTCCATTACGTCTACAATGTCAGTGCGTCGTCCTTTACGTCTACAATGTCAGTGCGTCGTCCTTTACGTCTACAATGACAGTGCGTCGTCCTTTACATCTACAATGTCAGTGCGTCGTCCTTTACGTCTACAATGTTTGTTGATTTTTTTTACAAGTTTAAGTATACATCCCATTATACGAATACGTCATTGAAAGGAATATCATTGAAATGTATTACTGCCTCCGATGTAAAGGGAAAACTAATTAAAAAGAGTTTTTGTATTGTGTACAAACGCACTAAGCAATTCATGTACATCATCAATCATTAGATATAAATAGAAAAAAAATTGCAATTAAAGATCAATAGATGTCAAGATCGATTGATGAACATCCTTACAAATGTTTCTAGACCGTTCCTAAAATACTAATGATTTCATTTAATAACGTAACACATAAGATAACATGTAAAGTTTAATGGACAAACAGAAGAGAATAATGGATACACAATTAAGAATTAAGAAAAATGGTTAAAAATAGAGAAAATAATGAGGTGCGTAAATATAATGAATATAGAATAATTCCCCCCTTTTCCAAAAAAAGAAAGAAAAGCGTAACATAGTTTACAAAATCCAGTGTCTGGATTGGGTTTACAGAATACAGTTTTATGGACTAACAATAGAGAATAATGGGGGAACAAATTATGAAACGAGAAAATGGTAAAGAAAAAAAGAAAAAAAGAAAGAAAAGGATAATGAGGTTCTTAAATATGATGAATAAATAATAATTTGCCTTAAATAATAGATATAGTAAAATGACTTGAACATTCCAGCGTCTATATTTGGTTTACAGAATAAAGCTTGATTGGCAAACAAAAGAGAATAACGGGCAACCAAATTAAGAATTTAGAAAAATGGTTAAAAAGGACAAAAAGGAAAGGATAATAAAGTAGTTAGATATGATGAATAAAGAATAATTGGCCCGAAAATAAAGAATATATTAAGAATTTAGAAAATGGTTCAAATAAAAAGGATAAGATAATACGGCAATACAGAATAAATGGTCAAAAAATAAAGAAGGTAGTAAAATGACTTAAGAAATTAAAGAATACAGATATGATGCCTGATGGGGTATATTTACGTTTATATCATTGCATTACAACAGCGGTAAGACTTACTACTTGTAAAATCTATTTTTTAGAATTCTGAACAAACATGCATAAGAAAATAGCTTCAAACATTAGTTCAGTAAAATTGTCAACAATTCCTGCATCATATATATATATGTCCTCCTCCCAAAATGTTATACGAAGGTCGTAATGGGGTACCTTTTGACGAATAACGGTAAAATTTCTTGCCAAATGACGTTAACGGTAATTTTGGTGCATGACGATAAAATGTACACTTTCTTTTAGACGATAAAAATCCACTGATTTTGACGAATCACGTTAATTTAAAAAAAAAAGAATGGTAACAATAATTATTTGAGACCTCTGACGAATCCCGGTAAAATGTAACCAATTTGACGCTAACGGTAGCCGAAAATGACCGTTTGACGCCTGAAGGCAAAGGGCATTCCTACCCTCTTACATGTCTTATACTACTCTTGATTCCTACCAATTTAAAAAGTATGAAATCTATAATCATGACAATTAATGGGTATAACGATGAGTATGCAGACGTTACCAAATTGCAATATACATTGTTTTTATTGATAAAAGTTTGCGTTGTTATAATTATTATTTGTTTTTGAATTTTCGTTAAATTGTCGTTTTATACTCGTAAATATGTTGTCTTTCTTATCGGTGTTTTGATAGAGGAAGCTGGAGTGCCAAGAGAGAACCACCGACCGTAAGTAGGAAAACTCACAATCCTATTCAATTAAGACTGAAATCAAGCATACCTGCCACGTGCGGGATTTGAGCTCAGAATCTTAGTGTTGACATGCTAGGGATACAGTTGTTGGAATACTTAGACCACTCGCCACCGAGGCCCCATGATAACTATTGAAACTAAAGATATGATATGTCAATGGAAGTAGATAACATAACGAACGTGATAAACATTTAATTGATTGATAAGAGACAAATGAAGGTTGCAAGGAAAAACTGAGGAATCGCATTGACTCTAAAGGAGGTAGACCGGTAGCGTCGGCAGGGTAAGCGTCTCTGCTATGCATGCATCACCAATATGAACACCTGAGTTTTGGAAAACCTTATTTCTGAACATCCTTTTTAAAATATATCTATTGTTTGATCTTTGTGATAAAATGTAACTGACAGAGCTATATAGCTAAAAAGTAACAGTCTTTTAGAAGACCTGTCATCCCTGCCTGTCACACTATATTGACTCCGATTTGACGTCTTTTCTCTCTTTTACGTTTATACCTTATTGCCATTCTCGCTACGCCATTGTAAGCGTAACGAGAATAGCCGAGTAGTTACGATTGATCTTATTGCAACGCACAAGGAACCAGCACCTATTGATTTTTTACGTATTTGTCTTTAATTGACCGGGATCGAACAGCGCTCCTTTCATTCAATACGAGCATATGACGAACGATCAACCGCTCTGTATCTTACCTGACCCTTTGCGTTCGTCCTTCTTGTCGTCGTATGTCGTCCGTAAATTTTTACAAAAATCTTCTCAACTGACACTACAAGGCCAATTGGAACCAAACTTGGTCATACTCATCATTGGGGTATCTAGTTAATGCAAATGTGTCCGATGATCCGTAATTATAGAAAGTACAAGTTTTATCTATTATCTTTCAAACCGCTATATATAGAAAAAATCTGACGGAGCAAAAATATTTAAAATATTGAGATCTCCCTACTGCCTATTTACATCAAAACTTTCAGACGACTTCTTATGGAATTCATTGCTCTTCAATGACGAATTTTACAAATTGTTTTTGTTGTTATCTATTATCTAGAAAACTAGACAAAAATTGTCAAAAAGCAAAAATGAACAGCAAAGCAAAAGCTCTACAAATATGTCAAACATAGCCACAATCGTCAGACAACTCCTTATACATGTTATAGGATTTACGGCCTTATGACGATTTTTAACAAATTTTGCTTTTTCCCTATTATCTTCAAACAATAAAAGATAGAAAAATAACCTTAAATAGCAAAATTGATCAGCAAGACAAATAAGCAGAATGGCTGAAATTGTCAAACGACTCCTCACAGGAGTGATTGCCCTTAAATGATGAGTTTTACTAATGTAGTTGCATTTTTTTGCTTTTTATCTTGAACACTGTAATATACAGCAAGAAACATTGATTTGAAAAAAAGATCAGCAAGACAAGATCTACAAATAGACAAATGCAGCTGAAATTGTCAGTTGACTCCGTTTAGGAGATATTGCCCTGAAATGACGATGTTTACGCTTTTTGCGCTTTTTGGGTTTGGGCAAAAACTATAGAAAATAGAGAAAACTGTAAGCGGGAAAAACGATAAAAAAGACCGACCAACTAGTAGGAAAAAAAGCCGAAATTGTCAGTCCACTTTTTATAGTAGTTATTACTCTAAAATAATGATTTGTACTCATTTTTGTGTTTTTAACAAAAATTATATTAGATACAGTAAAACTAAACAGAGAAAATGATCAGCAATAGAATAGGAAAGATGTTAGTCATGAATTATAATCTAGTCTACAATATTGGAGAGAATGCACATAGATCCATACAAGTCGGAGGTTTAGTTAGCTATAAAACCAGGTGTAACACATCATTTTATTCAGAAAATGTGTGTACCAAGTCAGAAATATGGCAGTTGTTTTTCACTTGTTTTGTGATTGATAGCGTTTGATTTTGTCAGTTTTTATAGCACCTCATTTTGGAATTTGCCTTGGATTTCGGTTTTAATTTGTTATAATTTTTTCCAATACAGACGATTTTTATATATCATTGTTTTTAAATTGATTTATATCAGTTTAATATTATTATATCTATAATGCAAATGATTTTTAATCTGTTCACATCTTTTCATTTAGACAAATCATTCCGCAATGAATGCTTTAGCTACAAAATGCCAAAAACATTCAGATTATCAAGGGTGAATTTTCCATCTAAATTATCATTATCATTTATATGATTCATATTATTCAGTAACAATCAGTTTGTTACATACCATTTGTAAACATGTTGTTCATACTGTATGCACGGACTCCATTTTGGATGAATATTGTGGCAGGGCCAACCCTATCATACCTTTCCATTGTGATGAACATTATTATCTTTGCGGCTTTATTTCACAAAAATATACGGACGCCCTCAACTGTACTTATGCAAGGATTGGCTCTTGCTGATGGACTCACTGCGTTGTGTACCTATGGATTTGAACCTTTCTTTAGCTTGCATTATGAAGAGATTGGAACTTCTAATGAACACTCAACGATCGACGTAAAAACGATAGAATTGAAAAGGCTAGTTGTACTGAGGTTTCCATACTGCTTGATGCATTACTGTCTAACAAACCTAGCAGACGCATTCCACCTTGTTTCCATACTGTTTACAGCGTCCCTTGGGTTACAGAAACTTCTAGCTGTGGTATGTCCAATATGGAGTAAAACTCAAATGAATGAAAGAAAATCGTTCATATTTTGTGGTACGTGTGTTTTGTTCACTCTGGTCGTTAATATACCCCGATTATTTGTGATAAGTTTCAGCAGTGGGAAGAAGGCAGATATATGTTTAGTCCCCGAACCAAACGAAGGAATTCAAAAGTATATTTTAGCATACTACCCAATCCTTTATGCCATTATTTTGGTTTGTGCAGTTGTAACAATGCTGATATCAACATGTTATATCATTTTTACACTATGTCGACGGAAACGTGTCCGTGGACATGCCACGGTTTCAAGAGCTGAGAAGAAATCTTGCCTATTGATTGTGTGCGTGATGATAGTATTTTTTCTAGCAGAACTCCCAAGAATTTATGTCAGCTCCACTCTATTCAGTACTTATAGATCCAATCTGGACACGCAGAACGTTGCCTTACATAAGACAAAAACCGAGCTGTCCCAGCGATTTGCAGCATGTTTGGATAATATTCCAAACCTTATTATCTCAGATGAGTCCTGTATTTCTGACTTTGATGAACTGCCATCCCATTTTAAAGATGGTGTGACAAGAAACGTGGATATAGTTTGGCTCTATATGTTGAAGCTCATGTGAATATAACTCTGGATTGGTTGCAGGATGGTAACTTGAAAAAAAAACTATTTTGATTATCTAGTTGACGTTCTTGCTGATGAACGCATTCGTTATACAAATGAATTAAAAGAATACGTCAAAACCAATGAACTATATAATGAACATTGTCTGGGGACACTCTGAAATTACATTGGAACATTTAAAACTTTTGATTAAAGTTTCAAAACTTTTAATGATCATTGGATGTGGTTCGAACTTTCTTATCTATATTGTTATGAGTGAAAAACTGCGAGAGGCTTAAAAAGACTTTCACATGCAGAGAACACCAGGAAGAACGAGTAGATTCAATTCAGATGCAAACAAGAGGATGAACATTTGGAACCCCGTTGTTGTAAAAAATTATGTTTAAAAGGAAAACAAAAAGCATATACACAGATTGATTTAAGGTACATAGCTTGATTAAAAAACACACAATGTTTTTCAAAATTACGCAGTTCAATTTTAAATTTTCCAGATAGAAAACACTCCTAAATTTAACAATGTGAATAAATTAAAAAAAAAAAAAAAAAAAAAAAAACGAGCTGAACTATGATGTTAACTTAACTCAACTTTTTTGCAACAATTTCATGTGTCCTCATGAATGGTCATACGTAACAAAAACTATGTGTTGCAATAAAGCATTCATTTTATTAATAAACTTTGGGAAAACCACACTTACTTCATATTCCTCCACTGAACCTTTACTGGGTTGAATTGATCGCCATAAACACAAAAATTACTAGCCAAAACATTATTTTGAATAATGAAAAGGTTCAGAATTAATCACATTTTTGACCAGGTTCGTGGTTATTTTTGAAAAATAATCTACTTTGTGGTTGGTAGTAGTTTGAGTTCTATATTTTTTTTATCCACTTAATTAAAAAAAATCCGTTTTTAATTTTGATCCTGCGTTTCGTGTAAGTCTTTCAATCGAATTAACTGATAGTAAATTATTTTTGCACCTTTTGCTCACTTTTGCGTTTTAGACCGCTCTGCACTTTTCATCTAGAAAGTTCGTAAATGCCAAAAAAAATATGCGGGGGTAAGACTGGGTCATCATTAGAGGCCCACTAAGCAAGACATGAATATTCAAGAAATGCACAAAGTTGAATTAATCTGTTTATTTTTTTATCAAATCAAATTGTGTTGTACATAAATTGTATCTAGTTGTGTGTTTTTGAACCCTCGCTGTATCTTTTCATATATATATATATATATATATGTTTGAATTTTGAAACAATTACATCGTTTAACATCTAGATATTTATTTTTATTCAATGCTTTAAGCATAATTTTGACGCTTAGTGTGCCAAAGATAGCAACAAAATAGACAATCTGAAGAAAAAAACTGAAGAAGCAGAATTTAGATATCAAATCTTAATAAAATCAATATTCTCTGTCAGTGAAATGCTAAACAATTTGCTTGCCTTAAGGTACAAATGGGGTTTCCAAATATTTTCAAGAGTGAGTGGGGTTCGAGGGGTCCTAGTTGTAAAAGAGAGAACCAAGCTTTATTTTAATCACTATTAGCTATTTTGTGGCGGTCAGATTTTATTATTTGTGGAAGCTGCAGTGCGCAGAGAGAATCAATGCCATAAGTGACAAAATATGTCTAGAACACTTTTGCAAGCTTTGTTAAACAACAAAAATATTATTGCATGAAAATTTCTAATATGACTTTCTTCAAAAGCTTTGAGTACACACCCGTGGTAAAATTTGAATATATTCATATGTCAGCTGATAAGAAACGTTGTGATTTGTTTGGGCTGTTCCAATCCTACTCGTACATCGTATGCTTTTTATGAATGATTTACCTCACGTCAGATGATGTAAATGACGTCATTGAACGATGACGTAAGAATGGGAAACTGAAAGTCGTCAAAACATGAAAACATAAACAAACGATGGTAAAAATGTGTATAATGTCAATATCTTCTTAAATGTAAGTAAGATAGTCAATTAAATTCATCCAAATATGTCTTAGTATGTTATTGTATATCGTTTAAGAATGTCTCTTATTCAATTTTCTTCGTCGTTTACGTCAATATTAATAGTGTGTTCAATTACAGGAACAGCAAACTTTTCACATAGAGCGCTTCGATCCAAAGGAATTGCTGTCTTTGTCCTATTAGAATAGAAATAATTCATGGGGGCTTGAATTTATATTGATTTTACCACGGATTGGATGTCGGTCGTGGTAAAATATTTACTAGTAGCATGAAGGGCCATCCCGTGGTAAAATCACGATAAATTCAAGCCCCCTTGAATTGTTTCTGAATATTTACTCGGAAGCTCGTGCAATATTATGTATTACTCGGTACAATATTTAACAATTCATGCATTAACTCTTAAGCTATGTAGTACCCGTTTTTTTTATGCATTTCTTCAACTAAAAAAGCTTATTTGTTCGTTTTCAAACGCTTCAAGTTTCACTTGAGTCAAGTAATTCTGGAGGATATATATATACGTATTTTGAAGGTAAGAAATGTTTAAAGGAGAGCAATTTTTGTATGATATGAATGTTTTAGACATACTAAAGCCCCCAATGGTAAAACGCATCACAACAAGCTGTTTTCACGTAGTCATCTACACAAGTCAGTACATGTTAAATGTTACAACGCTCGGTTTATTAGATAAAAATAACACACGAAACAATGACAGCATTGCATGAGAGTCTAAGATAAATTTTCAATGAATAACGTGTTTTCATTAAGATATATTACATGCAGCATGAATTTGATTTGTATGTCATTAAGAAAACTATAATGATATTGTTTTTCCCGAGTTCAATGACAGTGCGTCGTCCTTTACTTTGAATGTTCAATGTTTGTTGATTTTTTTTCTATTCTACTAATATATTTACTATATGATTTCAAGTTTAAGTATTAATCCTATTATACGAATACCTTATTGAAAGGAATATCATTGAGATGAATTACTACCTCCAATGTAAAGGGAAAACTAATTAAAAAAAGTTATAAGTTTTGTATACAAACGCACAAAGCAGATGTCATTGTTAACGTATCGTATAACGTTTAAAAGGAAACTTAATCCTCATCTTACCCATCTGAGGTATGTATTCATAATATTTCAGTTCTTGATTCGAATGTTCAATGTTGTTTGACATTGAAAGTTTTTATTGAGATTTCGGCATGTACAAATAAAATTGAGAATGGAAATTGGGAATGTGCCAAAAAGACAACAATCCGACCACAGAGCAGAAAACAGCCGAAGATCACCAATGGGTCTTCAACACAGCGAGAAAATCCCGCAATTGTTCAAGGAAAAAAATAGATCTCCTTTGATATAGAGGTACGCCTTATAACCAGTTTCCTACGACAAATTCTTTAAGTGGATGTCTGGAAATTTGGTATCAAAATGTGTGAATCAACCACCTGTAGCGATGATGGTTTAAAAATGTATGAACATATCTCATCATCTACGTTTGAGTTCACCATTATGTCTATGAAAATTCCAGGGTGTGCATTGGGTTTACAGAATAAAGTTTGATAAAGAATAGAAAAAATGGTTTAAAAAAGAAAAAGAAAAACAAGTAAATGATAATAAGGTAATAGAGAATAAATGGTCCAAAAATAAAGAATAGAGTAAACTGGGTTAAGAAATTAAATAATACAGATATTATGCCTGAAGGATTATATTTACACTTTTATCATTGCAATACAATAGCTCTAAGAATTGCTTCTTTGTAAAATCTACTATTCAGAATTGTTAACAGACATGTATAAGAAAATAGCTTCTAAGATTAGTTCTGTAAAATTTTCAACAATATGGGAGGACAGGCTAGCTATTCTTGCATCATATATAGATGCCCTCCTTCCGGAAGGTTATACTACTCTTGATTTCCTACCACTGTTTTAAAGGACATATTCTATAATGAATGGGGTTCACGATAAGTATGCAGACGATAACAAAAATTGTAATATACATTGTTTTTTATTGATAAAAAAGTTTGCTTTTATGTAATAAAGATGATTTTTTCCCTCAATTTTGCGTTGATTTTTATTTTTATACTCGTAATTATATCTTTCTGATTGTTTGTCCATTGTATGCAAGCATATTGTTCAAGCATAGTAGGTGTAACACCATTAATTGGAGCCCGGTCTGAAAGAACATACAAGAAAGTAATACATATTTATAACAAAATTGTTCCTTCGCATGGGTGTAACTTTCAAAATTCACTATTACATACGAACAGAAGATTTTGGTAGGTTTGGTATCAAATTAAAGCTGATTGACTGGTGATCATTGTAGAACACTTTATTTTACTTATAATTTTGAATAATAAAAAAAAAATGCATGAAATGTAGTAAGGAGGGTACATTTTGCCTGTTTCCCTGATCTGAAGTACCTCTTTTGGTACTGCCGAAATTCCGGGAACCAGTACTCTCGTAAATGCACTTAAAGGTATGTTTATTTTTTCAGTGCATTTTTTGACATGCAATGGCTGTCACTTTATTTGAACGTAAGATAAAAGAGTTGTAAATGTTTGAACTTGGGGAATTTAACATAGAAAGCAATGGGGCGATACATAAGCGGTGTTCTTCCAGTAAGTACTGAAACTAAAGATGTGATATATCAATGGTGTAGCTAAAATGATTAACTTGATAATCATTTAATTGATTAATATTAAGAGATAAATCAAAGTAACACACAAAAACTGAGGGAATCGCTTGACTCCAAAAGGAGGTAGACCGGTTGCGTCGGCAGAATAAGCACCTCCTGCTATGCATGCATCACCCATATGAACACCTGATGTTCTGGAAAACCTTTTATCTGAACAGCCTTCTGTTCGTATGTAATAGTGAATTTTGAAGAACGTCTTTTTTTCATCTACAAAAAAATAAATGACCAACTTTTTTTTCATAATGTTCATATGTTTTCTCTCTCAGATTTTGTTTATCTCTCTTTAAATCGATTTACGGTATTGGTAACAACTAAAAAGTGTTTTTAATCATGATGGAATAAAATTTTGAACAGATATATCATGTTAAGAAGGGGTTTTTGCGAAAAATACCAGTCGAGAGAATGTTAAATTTCGCGAGCCGTAAGGCGAGGGAAATTCATTCTCAAGACTGGTATTTTTCGCAAATACCCCTCAAGAACATGCTATATCTGTTTAATTACACCGAATGTTAACGTACAAAACGCATTGATGATCGTGACATAAAACGCATTGATGATCGTGACATACCACGGCAGAGAGGGTAAGAAAGGCATATCCTTTTTGCATATACCCTGGCGCTATTAAAAATGAACGATATTCATTTGATAAAAGTAAATTGGTGAAAAATAAACTGGCTATCAACCAATCAAAACTCAGGATTCTGACATAAGGTGTAATTAATGAATAAATTATGGTAACCACCGACCGCACAGTCTTATAACTCATATATCAATTAAAAGCAGATGCAATGTACATGTTAATGGATCAAAAACTAAATAACCGTAAAACAGTCTTGATGCCATGCATAATTCTACAACAAACAAATCACACGTGTATTTTTCAAGGGCTCTAAAAATTGTCACCAGCAAATTAAAGAGGTCTTGAGGTCATGTATAATTACACAACTTACAATAGACAAGTGTATATTTCTAGCGTTCTAAATCGTCATCAGTAAAACGATGGGAGAAAAAAATTAAACAAAATCTTGCTTATAAATGTGTTTTCATACGGTGTTTATATATCCCAACTCGTTCGGTATGCCCGTGTGTGTTCTGATGTCATAGATTTTAACGAACGTAATCAATGCATCACTGGGAAATTATTGTGTCAGGGATTTCGATACCATAAATTACTTAAAACTTTTACTAAATTCTTTCATAGATACAAAGATTTGATTAGTAAATTTGGCTGTACCTGTAGAAAACTTATTAAAATGGTATTTCACATCCTAAATTTTACGGTAATATTGTACTTAAAGCGAGGAAATCACTATGTGATCCGTGTAAACTCATCGAACCTTTAAACAAACTTATAAGTAAGGGTTATCGTACCAATATTGTAATTAGATCTCTGAATATAGTTTACATTGGCACTAATATCGATTTTGTCATTAGCAAATTAAAACATAACTAAGTTGTATCTTCTTTTGAGGCGGGATGTTTAGAGACACACACGTTATTTTTATCTCTTAAGAAGTAGCTCCTCACTATCCTACTACCTGTCGATACATTTATTTTGGCATTGCACAAGTCATGTCTTCTCTGACTGTTCATGACGTTAAAATACTAAATCCCTGGGATGTGTTTTAGTTGATTTTAGTCTCTGATGCATGATTTTTATCATTAATTGTTTTTGCTTTTAACTAGCTGTCAGTAACTGCGAGTACTCTCAAATCGTACTTTCTTGTTAATTCGACCTGTTGATACTATTTTTAATACTTTTTTGTTATTTTATATTAATATGGATCTTGTCTGTATACCAGCTTTGATTATTTGGAATATCTACTAATTTTCACTTCTTCATACTACATTTGTATGAACATCAAGATTATTCTCCTTTAATCTGTACAGGGAAGTTTTATTGTTGATATTTACCCCTTATGTATCTAGTGTTAAATTAGGTATTTATATGACAGACCTTTCTTGGTATTCCTAATTATTGGAAGATTTTATATAGACAGAAAAAGTATACCAAAACGACTAAGTTATTTTTCATTTACCTGTATATATTATGAAAACCGGTTTTTTCAAAAGTTATTATTTTCTAAGGGTTAAATATTTCGCGATGGTGTCTTGCCATGGCTTTATTTGGACTTGTTTGTTTGCTTTTTGGCCTTGAATGTTTGTCCCTAATATTTTATTAACTATGTATTTACTTTCAGGTATCACAGATCGAATTTATTCGTTCATAGTGTGTTAATTTACGTTTTGATTGAGTTAAGCCTTCCAATTGATGTTTTATCGTGTGTTTTTCTATGTTGTGATGTTATACTATTGTTTCAGAAAAAGGGAGAAGGTTTGGTACCATTAAAACGTTTAATCCCGCTGCAAATGTTTGCACCTGTCCTAAGTCAGGAATCTGATGTACAGTAGTTGTCGTTTGTTTATGTAATTTATACGTGTTTCTCGTTTCTCGTTTTTTATATAGACTAGACCGTTGGTTTTACCGTTTGAATGGTTTTACACTAGTACTTTTGGGGCCCTTTATAGCTTGTTGTTCGGTGTGAGCCAAGGCTCCGTGTTGAAGGCCGTACATTGACCTATAATGGTTTACTTTTATAAATTGTTATTTGGATGGAGAGTTGTCTCATTGGCACTCACACCACATCTTCCTATATCTATTTCATATTCGTATGTGACGAACGCATGCAAACATTAGCATATATAAATATATTGTTATTGCGTTAGTGAGTTGATATAGAGAGCATGGACTATTTTTTTTAGTAGTTAATCTTTAAAGCACATAAATAAGTAGTAATTTTATTTAGTGATACGCCCTTTTTTGAGGATGCAATATGACTGTGTCATCCAATTAAGGTCTGTAAAACGTTATCAAAGATAGCAGGCTTATAATTTTGATACGCTAGACTCGCGTAATACAAATACTCATAATATCAGTCGAGTAAGTAAGTTTGAGAGTACTGGAGTACTTCCTTTTGACAAAATTGACTTTCCGAGTTATTTTCTTATAGAAATTATCTAAAATATATATATTTTTTTTATTTTTGTAGCTTTCTGACGGTTTATGACGACATTATCTTTTAATCAGTTTAATAGAGATATAGAGCTGGCATATCAGTAACTGCTAGTAGTCCTTTGTTAATTTATGTAGCATTGTCATTTTGCTTAGTTTATCTTCTGTAACCTATTCTAACATCGGATTCGGACTTCTTTTTAACTGAGTTTTACTGTGCGTATTGCTGTGTGTTTGTTTATTCCACACTGGCTAGAGGTATAGGGGGAGGGTTGAGATCTAAAAAAAAAAACATGTTTTACCCCGCCGCATTTTTGCGCCTGTCCATAGTTAGGAGCCTCTGGTTTTTTTTAGTCGTGTATGTTTTTTTGGTTCATTTATATGTTCTCGAGTCTAGTGTGAAGACCATTTTCGCTGAACTAGTGCACATTTTTGTTTATAGGCCAGCTGAAGCCCACCTCCGGATGCGGGATTTTCTCGCTGTGTTGAAGACCCATTGGTGGCTTTTGACTGTTTTCTGCTCTTTGGTCGGGTTGGTTGTTGTCTCTTTGACACATTTCCCGTTTCCACTCTCAATTTTATTATTCTAGGGTTGTAGAATATTGCTGTTCACATCATTAAGCCAAATATCTAAACTTCATGACATAAAGCAGGTTCTAAATGCTCATATGCGCCTGTCTACGCGGTTTCATCAATCACTTCTTTTGAATAGAAAAATAGTTCATCACATAGGCAAAGCCTGTTATGATATATCTGGGCAAGAAGTTCTCCGTAAATCTGTGATATCAGCAGTAGTTTTTGTAGCATTGACTGTTCAATTACAAAGATTGATCATTCGTATATAACAACCTTGGTATAGAGTATTGATGTGTTGCCTTCCACTTCTAGGGCTATCTCGAGCTGATTTAATCTCCGTCGTTGATTTGTCGGTTAACTTCAGTTTGAGATTATCAAGCCGAAAAACAGACAACGACATTGTTACGTGTAGCAGAGTCCAATCTTAGCATAGCGGCATTTTACATTAACAATGACAATTGCCTGTGTTAAATATGGAAACAGTGTATGACGATATAAGTTCTCAGCAGAAGTTTAGTACTTTGAGCCTACTGCCATTAACTAAAAGCATTCAGAATAACTAGATATCTATTTTGATTTTTGTTTTGATTTTGTTCTTGTTTTGGAGATAATAATTTCTTTGGACTGAATTTTTTTTTCAAATAATGTTCTTGTATTTACGTTTTGTTAATCTGCTGATTGAGACACCAATAGGCATGATAGGGGACGGTTGAGATAAAAAAAAAAAAGGATTAAAACCCGCCAAAGCTTCATCTGCCTGTCCAAGTTGTAGGTAATTGTCGTATGTAATACATTTTTGGTTTTAATACACGGCAATTTAATGTGTAATTTAACAACCAGTTTCACGTGGAATACCCGAACAATATTTTTACCTGCACGGTAGCTGCAACCTTCATTTTCGGGTCTCAAACAATACTCCTGAACAGTTCCCAAGTTCTCCATACTAAAAGTTTGTATTTCAAATTATGTTCATTTATTATTTGTCAACGTTATTTAAAAAATGAATTGGATCTATGTTTTCTTTTAGTTAACTTGCTTTTGTTTTGCATTTTATTATGTTTAATATCTATTTTTATACCTAGAAATGTGTTTGTATTTCTCACTATAATTTTTCCGATGTGTTCAAGTATATTGATTTCAGCATATTAACTATTAAAACTAATGATATAATCTACAACTGAAACTCGATATCGTGACAAAAATATTTTAAAAATCAACTCAAAATTTGTATATTGAACACAAATATTAGTATAGTATGTTTAACATCGACCGGACAAACTTTGAACTTTGAATTAATTGTTAGAAGCTGCAGTGTATAGTCAATAGCACAGCAACTGAGCAACAAACAATAACATACGCCGTCCCAAATTCGTTAAGAATATACAAGTTGATCTTGCAAGTGCTATAAGTCATCCCAAGTCTACGGAAAATATGAACAAATTAAAAAAAAAGTCTTGGTTGTTGTGTTTAACAGTAGATATGCATGATATGTGAACCACGACGCCATTTGAATAACTATTCATAATGTGACAAATGAATACAAACGTTCAATAATAAACTTCTTAAAAAGCTTGGCGGACACCATCAAAGTTTAGATACCTATATGGAGTTATTTTCTTTCAGAACGATAGGTTTTTTTATCTTAATTTCAAAGTAAAACTAGAAGATTGATCAGAATATATATATACAAGTCTAAATTGAAAACAACGTTCAAACCTATGATTGCGTTGGATAAAACCGCAATTTTATACGTGTGCATTCGAAACAAATTTTTGTTAGAGGGTCTAAATACAGCACAAACAACATTTTCCAAAAGACCAAAAAGTGAATAAGTATATTTTAACAAAACGCATTTGACTAACAGGTCGAACAGCAAATGTTCTTAAACCCTGCTGACTGCCATTGGCGATTGCAAATAAACGGATCACAAGGTGTAATACATGGATCTTAACTATAAATTTAATACCAAACAGAAAACAATAAACTTGCGGCAAAGATGGTATACCGCAAACAAAGGTGCAAAGATTTTTTGTACACCATATCAGGATTTCGACAATTAATGTCTCTTCAGTGATGCTAGGAATCGAAACGGTTATTGGAAGGCCACATAATTTATCTCAATTTAGGATAGACTCTTGAATTTTGAGGATATATATATAACTATATATATAGGTGGCACATTCTCTTCAGACATTATCACGGTTCTAAATTCATGACATCGTCCTGAACATGCATGAAATATTTGCCACTGGACATTAGGCAACCAATAATCAATCAATCAATCAATTCATGACGAAATTGATCAATTTCCTTAAGAAAGTTAAAAAAAAATCATTACCAAGTTGCCTTAATTTCCCTTCACGAGGTTTCATAGTATACACCTTTTTGTGTACGAAG
The DNA here is from genome assembly GCA_017311375.1 of Mytilus coruscus. Lineage (NCBI taxonomy): Eukaryota > Metazoa > Mollusca > Bivalvia > Mytilida > Mytilidae > Mytilus > Mytilus coruscus. The sequence continues at coordinate 21,371,444 of CM029604.1, forward strand.
TAATTGCATGGATGATAAATTATCACAATTTTAAGATAGCGTTGTACTCTTATCAAGGTATAAAGAACCATGTTTGTTACTCTTTATTCAAATGAAAGAAACTTGCAATTGTCAAAAACTTTTTTCTAGATCCAAAGATTTCAATAGCAGGATATTTAGAAATCAATGTGAAAACTGATCACAAACTATTTAATTTAATTTGGAACACAGCATTTTATTTCACAATAGCCAGTGGCAATTTTTGATTACGTTACAATGAAATCTTACACTTGTGGTCATTCATGCGTAGTTACTGAGTACACGAAAAAAGTATGTACTAAGAAAATTAGAAGGCAAATTCAAGCTATTTGATTAGACGAGAAGTTGTAAGTATGTGCTAACGTTTATAGCTAGTTAAGTGAGTTTTATTTCACCTTATAATTAAGTCGTGGGGCGTGGTCATACATAGTCGCATGAGAAAAGAATATCCCACTTTAATCTGATCAGTAAAATGGGATACAATTTCTCGGAAATCTTTCCAGAAAATAATAATTGTTGACGGTATATAAGTCAGATACTGCATATTTTAAGGTCTTTCTTGTCGTATAACACACCTTAGGGTGTCAGGATTGTCCTACGGTCAGTCTTCCATTTGTGTTATACGACAAGAAAGACCTTAAAATATGCATTATCTATAACTGTATTAATGAAAAAGGTATTTTGTCCGTTATATAGAAAGCATGAACTAATGTTTTTTTTTTTTTTTATTATTTTATCTTTAATCTTTACCATATATAAAAAAGTAGTATTTCGTATCCAGCTTTTAAGGTTCTGTTGTTTATAAAACTTATAAATGTATTAATCGTCCTTCAAATCATTCCCATTGGTTTAATGGACTTTTTGATAAAGGTTGTTATATCTCGTTGTTAAAGATATAACAGCTTTCTGCTGTACTGAATTGTTTTGTACATGTTGTATATTGTATGTTTTTCTTTTTTTTATTTAAATCTGCCGATACAGATTTGAATAGTGGAGGATTAAGATAACGCAATGGCCGTGATAGGACTGGGGACTGGATGGTTCAAGAGAGAAACCGGCGTCGCAAAGGATTGAAACAAATTGTCAATTGTATACAGGCTACAATGATCGATTATTTGTTGCTTAATGCTCAGTAATACACATTTTATACACATTCAGGATGGGAATCCAAGATATTGATTGTTGCATTTTGGGTAGAACGTGAATTTCGACAGCAACTGAAAATAGAAGGCATGAAAGATAGGTTCGATCAGGAATTTTGCCTTGCAACAGGCCACCTTCTGTCCCCTAAAAGAGATGTTGCAAGCTAGGGTTCGTTAACGTTGTAGGGAGCGCAGAGCTCCCATTTAGTAAGGCTACGGATCGAACGTCTTGCATCCTTGTGTCCGGCCTTCTAAGTGCTCTCACGTGTTCAATTCGTGCTAGAATTTTATGAAATACTTATCAGTCAGAATCTTTATGATATAATTTAGTTTCCCTCAGTAACTAGAGGCTTTGTTATTGTTTTATGAAGGGTTCTGGGTTGTACCCTCCCTCCCACCATAATCACCACCCACACGAAAGATAGATGGTCGGTGCCTAAATACCAGGTGTTTACATTTAGTTATAACAATATTGATATAATATCTACAAAAGTATTGAAAAATGACAATTTTCTGACAATAATGTTTATCTCTTAACATCACTCAAATTTTATTACTAATTATTCCCAGCTGAATGCTTAAAAATATACGCATGTCAAAAACATTCAAGATATCAAAGATAAACTTCCAATAAAATTATCAATACTATTTATAGATATATTATATAATTCAGTAAAAATCCCTTTGTTGCATAGCATTTCGAAACATGTTGTTCATACTGTACGCACGGACTCCATTTTGGGTGAATATTGTGGCAGGGCCAACAATATCATACATTTCCATTGTGATGAACATTATTATCTTTGTGGCTTTGTTTCATAGAAAGATACGGACACCTACAACTGTACTAATGCAAGGATTGGCCCTTGCTGATGGACTCACTGCGTTGAGTACTTATGGATTTGAACCTTTTTTCAGCCTGCATTATGACAAGATTGGGATTGATAATGTAACATCTGGTTTCCCTCAAAGAGAAGAAATGAAAAGGCTTGTTACACTAAAGTGTCCGTACTGCTTAATGCATTTTTGTCTGACAAACCTAGGAGACACATTCCACCTTGTTTCCATACTGATAACAGCGTTCCTTGGATTACAGAAACTCCTGGCTGTGGCATGTCCAATATGGAGCAAAACTAAGATGAATGAAAGAAAATCGTTTATGGTTTGTGGTACGTGTTTTTTGATATCTCTAGTCGTAAATATACCCAAATTATTTGTTATAAGTTTCAGCAGTGTGAAGAAACGACACAAGACAATTCAAAAGTATATTCTAGCATACTACCCAATCTTTTACGCCATTATTTTGATTGGTGCAGTAGTAACAATGCTGGTATCAACATGTTATCTCATAGTTATACTTTGCCGACGAAAACGTGTTCGCGGACATGCCATGGTATCAGGAGCTGAGAAGAAATCTTGCATATTGATTGTATGCGTGATGATAGTATTTCTTCTAGCAGAACTCCCAAGAATTTATGTCAGCTCAACTTTATTCAGCACTTATAGATCCAATCTGGACATGGAGAATGCCGCCTTACATAAGACAAAGACCGAGCTGTCCCAACGATTTGCAGTATGTTTGGATGATATTCAGAACCTTAATATCGCAGACGAGTCCTGCATTTCTGACTTTGATGAACTATCATCCCATCATAAGGAGGTTTTGACAAATGAATTGGAAGAATTTACTCAAATGCTTGAATATACTATGCTGTATACTATAAATTTCGATTATAAACAACTATTGAAACAAAACTATTTCGAATATCTAGTTGACGTTTTTGTTGATAAAAACTATCTTTATGCAAGGGAATTTAAAAAATAGGCAAAACAAACCTATTTTGATATCGCAGTTAAAACATATTGCAATGGAACAAGAAAACACGTAAGAGAAACGATGTTTGTTTTAGGAAAGATTTACAATTGTCTTCTTGCCATTGATGACATAAACATATCTTTTGTTGTACTTGGATCGTCTCCGTACATCGAACCAATGAACTATATAATGAACATTATCTGGGGACATATTGACATAACATTGGAACATTTAAAACTTTTAACTGAAGTTTTAAAACTTTTAATGATCATTGGCTGTGCTTCAAACTTTCTTATCTATATAGTCATGAGTGAAAAACTGAGAGAGGCTTTGAAAAAGACTTTCAAATGCAAGGAACATCAGGATGATCGCGTAAATGCAATACAGATGCAAACAAGAGGATAAACATTTTGGAACCCTGTTGTAGTTGTTGTTGTTGTTCTAGAAAAAAACTATGTTTAAGGGGAAAAGAGATATTCACAGATTGAGTTAAACATTACATAACTTGATTAAAAAAGACACAATGTTTTTTTTCAAAATTACGTAGTTCAATTCTTAATTGTCCAAATAATAAACACTCCTAAATTTAACAAATATAGATAAAGTAAAAACAGTATAAGCTAAACTATGACATTTACTTAACTCAAATTTCACGTGTCCTCATGAATGGTCATTTGGAACAAAAACTATGTGTTGCAAGGAAGCGTCCATTTGATTAATACACTTTGGAAAAACCACAATTGCTCCCTGTTCCTCCACTGAACCTTAACTGTGTTAAATTGATCGACATAAACACAAAAACTACTTGCCAAAACGTTATTTTCAATAATAAAAAGGTTTAAGAATTAATCACATTTTTACCAGGTTCGTGGATTTTTTGATAACCTACTTTGTGGTTGGTAGTAATTTGAGTTCTAAATTTGTTTTATCCAAATTAATAAAAAAAAAAATCCATTTTAATTTTTTGATCCTGTGTTATACATGTTATATGTAGGTCTTTCAAGCGATTTGCCTGATAGTAAGTTATTTTTGCACCTGTTGCTAATTTTTTCGTTTTTGACCACCCTGCACTTTTTCATCTAGAAAGTCCATTTAGTTGTAAATGCCAGAAAAAATGTAGGAGTACGACAGGGTCATCATTAGAGGCACACTAAGCAAGACATGAATATTCAAGAAATGCGCAAAGTTAAATCAATCTGTTCATTTTTTTATCAAATCAAATAGTGTTGTACATAAGTTGTGTCTAGTTGAACTCTCACTGTATCTTTTTTTGATATGTACTTTTGAATTTTGAACCCAACTACATCTTTTAACATCTAGGTGTATGTATTTGTTTAATGCTTTAAGCATATTGTGTCATAGAAAACAACACAAAGGAAAATCTGAAAAAGAACTGAAAAGCGATATCTAGACATCAAATCTTAATAACATCAATATACTCTGTCAGGGAAATGCCAAACAATGTGCTCACCTAAAGATACAAGCGGAGTTCCAAAATGTTTTCAAGAGTGAGTGTGGTTTGAGTGGTCCTAGTTGTAAAAGGGCGTCCAAGCCTTAGTTTGAAGATATATTAGACATCATTTTATAATTTGTTTTATTCGTTTTATTTACCAATTCCTTAGCCACGTTAGCTATGATTGTATTTTTTCTATATTGATTAAATTATAATTCATTCAATATGTCATATTGTTGTCTTCTGCGAATACAGCCAATCAGAAAATCGCGCCAGATTCCGCTACCCTGTGCCAAACTGTGGTGGGATACGTCATCAAGCCGAGGTTCGATTGTTAGATATATCTGCTTGATGTGTTGAATGCGAGAACAGCGTTTGCCGAAATATAATTACAGAGTCAATTCCGGTTTCTACTGGTCCCTTGGCATAAACTTAAATACAGTTTGAGCAAGGGAAAATGATAGGTAACATATTAGTATATTTAAGAACTGAAATGCATTGATATGCAGGTCTTTTTCAATATAATTCGTAGTTGCAATGTTAAAATAGGCATTCCTTTGGCATAAACTTACAATACACTATGAAAATTCAAAGTTTTCCTTTGCTCTACATTCAGTCATGTCAATGTAATCCCTTTACGAAACAGTAGAAATTCCGAAAATTGTGAAAGCCGGATTCAAACTCGGTATCTTGAAAACGCTTTGTACTCGCACTGACGTTCGATCCACTTCTTCACGTTTTATATCAGCTTAAAGTACAGAAAAAATATGATTGCAAGTTTTAAGTAAAGGAGAAAATGTAGATGAAATTATTATAAGAGGAAACCCATGTTTAATCCTTATATCATTTATGTAGTTGGTTTCCTAGATTTGGTCACTGGCTTTTCTGAAACAATTTGCTTTGGAATGTGGGGGTTCAATAGAATTAATATGTGTAATGAATGTATCTAATAGTGTCATTCTTATTCCCATACTGAATTGTACTGTGCGTTTTGCTGTGTGTTTGATTATTCCACATTAGCTAGAGGTATAGGGGAGGGTTGAGATCTCACAAAACATGTTTAACCCCGCCACATGTTTGCGCCTGTCCTAAGTCAGGAACCTCTGGCCTGTTAGTCTTGTATGTTTATGTGAGCATTATTGTTTAGCGTTCAGCTGAAGCCCTCCTCCGGGTGCGGGATGTTCTTGCTGTATTGTAGACCAATTGGTGGCCTTGGGCTGTTTTCTGCTTTTTGGTCGGGTTGTTGTCTCTTTAAAGCATTCCCTGTTTCCATTCTCAATTTTATTAATGAGTGTTAAAAGAATAAGTGAATTAAAACAATAAGCTTTATAAGATTCGCAGAAGCACCTTTCTGGTTTAAACCAAGAAACGCTCAGACCTTACCATTTGAAAGCCAGGGATGTATAAATACATAGAAACGTTATTAGCTCTATGACCAAAAATGGTCATCTTTACCTAAAGGAGTTGCAACCTTAATTTCTTAGTAATTGGGATATTTATCAATGAGGAATTTTAGGAAAATATGTTATTAATCATTTAAGTATCCTTAATTACCTAGGATTACCAGTTTTCCTGTTGAAGGTAGGTAGTTCTCTCCGAACACTTCAGCTTCCTCCACCAATACAAACTTGCCGACAAGATATAGCCAATAGTGCTGGAAATTTCGTTTAGTGTCCGTTTTCACTATGAAAATTTTCTTGTACAAGTTTCATGAGTTTCGTGGTCAAAGTTTTTGATTTTTTTTTATAGCGACAACCTTCAAAGAATTTTTTGATGGAAAACTTAAACGAACTTGGATGGAATAGAATTTCATCCTTTTTTTTCTTGAAACTTAGATTGAATGGGACGGAATTATCCAACACAGTGCAGTTTTTCTTTGACTAAGTTTTGATGAAAACTTCGATAGTTACAACTGGTAACTTGGACCAAGTTTACCTGACCAAGTTAACTTTGATACTGACAACCGGGCTTCACCCCAAATAATCATGTCTGTACCGATGGACTGATTACTTAGCTGATAAAGTGATAAATCAATACGCATTTTTATCCTGCTCTGTACATCTGCAAATATAAGTTGTTTTTCTTATGCTGTCTTCATAAACAAACAAATTTATATGCATTTCACCACATTCATCAGCTGTTTCAAAAGGAAACTCACAAGAACAATGATCTTTTCTGTTTCTTTTTGACTGCAGATGCTCTCCGGAAGTTAACATCATTAAATAAAATGAACTCAGGTTGGCAGAACTTCCTAGCATCATTAACTTACATGAACTCAGGTCGGCAGAACTCATTTACTCTTTTCTTTATTATCATTAACAACGCATTTATTCATATAGACAATTAGAGCAATCTGAACAGAAGCTATTATCGCTCTAGACCACTCGGCCACCTAGACTGAACTATCAAAATAATTATTTCTGTGTCTGCAGCTTACGATCCTCTACGATAGATAATTTAGCTAATCTGCAATCAATTCAATCTTCATGCCTAATATATCATGTACTGTGTTACAAATCTAGATTCTGCTGACGAGGAAAGGTAACACTAGGCCACCGAAAGCTAAATTTTTAGTTCAGTCTAGGTGGCCGAGTGGTCTAGAGTGCTGGACAAAGTGCAGGCGGTGTTGTCTCTATATCTCAATAGAATGAGCTCGAATCCCGACGAGGGAAGAACAAAAATTTGCTTCCTAAAATTTGCAGATTTAACATTGTTGTGCTGATATTTAGAGTAATTATGTATGTTATTTATATAACATCTAGATATTAGGTTCCGCCAACAATAAAAACTGACCGCCACGACATAGAACAATAGTGTCGAAAGTGGCGATAAACACCAATCAATCAATCAATCATTATTAGTCAACGATCTTTATTTACGAGAGCGCTGGATCGTTACGAGTAACGATACCTGTACACAATAAATAAATCATATAAACGCCTAAAAAGTGTACAAAACAACACCAATATCAAAAAAAGGAAACATTACATGTAAGTATCTATAAATATTTCGGATAACAGATACCCTTCATCAGTATGATTATGATGTAAAATGAATCATATCAATCTATTCTGATTTAACTACAACAATCTTTAAATTTATACAATTAAAACCGAACAAAGCTTGTACAATTCTAAAATTTCAAAAATTAAGTAGGTTAGGTATTTACAACAGAGGCTGCATAGATATGCTTCTAACAAAAATGGTAATGTGCGATACGAACTGGTACATTTCTAAAATTACACAGGTGACGAAAGTTGAGTTATTACAACATAGATTGTGTATAAATACATTCCCAATGAATAGCATTGACCGATTTGACCTGGTATAATACTCAAATTTCAAATTTGACGAAGGCAAAGTAATTACAACAGAGGCTGCATATTTACACATCCCAAATAAAAAGCATTTTGATAATTAAAAAAAAAAAAAAAAAAATGTTTGTCAAAGGTTAAGTAATTGACCGTGGCTGCGTATTTATACATCCGAATTGAATAGCATCCTGCAATATAAACGTGTATAATTCTAGAATTTCAGAGTAGACAAAGGTAAAGAAATAGCAACAGAGACTGCGTAGTAATATGTAATATAACCCAAACAAAAAGCACTGCGCGAATTAGAACTACACCTTTTCATTACCCTATTTGGTGCCAAAGGTTTTAATTTTTCTTATCGAAAGTCGTTCCCAAGTGAGTCTATCCTCCCTAGACTAAGCAGTGTTGTGGTCTATAATGGAATGGTCAGTCGATTGAGAGCTGTCTTAGTGTGGCTAGGGATCTCAAATGTCGACTGAGAGGAAGGTCTGGCTTGCATTCATAGTAACTACGATGGCCGTTCATACGTTTTTTGAAATGGCTGTTCTGACTCGCCAACATACTTCTTACCACATTTACGCTGTAGAAGATACACAGCATTTGATGTCTTGCAATTAACATTGCAAAATAGGTGTATTCCGTACTAGTGGAGTGACTGATAAAAGTCTGGGTATTCAGTATTTGCTTACAAGTCAGACATCGTTTGTTTCCGCATCTCTTGCAAGAGCCCACAGACAAAGAGCCGGATTTAGAGGATAAATCAGCCCTCACCAGCAAGTCTTCAAGGCTTTTGGTCCTACGGAAAGCCAGTACAGGTGGCGCGGGAAAGATCTTGGATAGTTTAGGATGTTTTTCAATTTCTTTCTAATTTTCGCGGATAAGGTGTGATAGCTTGTCAAATTTGGGATGGTAAGTCAACACAAACGGCACTCCTTTGTTGACCTACTTGTCTTTATATTGTAAAAGTTCATCTCGGCTGATGTTGTTAGCACGAGATAAACCTTTATCAATGTCTTTTCTTCTGTAGCCCGATTTTTTTTAAGTGACCGCGAAGTTCTTGTAGTCGCCTTTTTTCGGTATCATTGGTGGAGCAAATCCGTTTTATTCGTATGGCCTGGCTGTAGGGAATGCTCTTGGTGCAATTTTTAGGATGACAATTCAAAAGAGAAAGATATTGATGTTTGTCTGTGGGCTTGCAATACAGATCTGTAATTATGATTCCATCCTTCACTTGCGTAGCAGTTTCAAGAAATGTGATCTTTGAGTCAGATATTTCATAAGTGAATTTTATTGAGGAATGGGCATCTTTGGCATGTTGAATGAACACATTGAGTTCTTGTTCAGTATTATCCCACTTCATGTCAATATCGTTGATGAATCTGAACCAAGAGAGAGGGTGATAAAGAGAAGAATTGAGAATTTTCTGTTCTTATTTGCCCATAAAAATATTGGCATAAGACGGGCCATCTTTGTTACCATTGCTGTTCCATTAACCTGGAGAAAGTGTTCACCATTGAATGTGAAGTTATTGTATTTCAATACCAAAGGTAGAAGCTGTACTAGACATTCAGTTGGTGGGTGTAAGGTGTTGCGAGAGTTCCATACTTCCCTACAGGCTTCAATACCAGCGGCATGGTGGATGTTAGTATAGAGAGAGGTAACAATAAGCGAGACAAGGATTCCATTTTCTTAAGATAGTGTGTTGTATCTGGTATATAGGATGGCATATTTTCTACATGTGATCTTAAATGAAAGTAAAAAATTCTGATATTTTGAATGTTTGGGAAGTGGCAGTGGACAGATGTGTTATGTCCGATTTAATTTTGTCAATAATATGTTCTAAAGTGGCATATTTACTGGGTTTAGGAATCCATGAACTTGTTTTCCTGAATCTTGGAATATCGACATCTTCTTGTTCTTCATCTGAGTCGAGATCACTTATGTCCCCTTCAGTGTTAATTTTGGTGGTGTCCTTCGAAAAGTGTTCTTTGATTCTGAGAGATCTTGCTAATTTGTCTAGGTCATCTTCCAATAGTAAAGTATCAATTTTGCCCAGCTTGGGACAGAAATTAAGACCTTTTGACAATACTTTAGTCTCGGTTTCCGACAAAGCAACTGAAGACAAATTGACTACAGTGTCAGTAGACATTGATAAAGGTTTATCTCGTGCTAACAACATCAGCCGAGATGAACTTTTACAATATAAAGACAAAAAGGTCACAAAGAGTGTCGTTTGTGCTGTTTTACCATCCCAAATTTGACAAGTTATCACACATTATCCGCGAAAATTAGAAAGAAATTGAAAAACGTCCTAAACTATCCGAGATCTTTGCTTTCCGTAGGCCCAAAAAACCTTAAAGACTTGCTGGTGAGAACAGATTTATCCTCTAAATCAGATTACGTGTGCATGCAAAACAAATTTCCAAAAGACCAAAAAAGTGAAAAAAGAATATTTAAAAAAAAACGCATTTGACTAGCAGGTCGAACAACGGATGTTCTTATACTCTGCTGACTGCTTTGGCGATTGCCAAATAAACGGATCACCAGATGTAACTAAATGAATCTTAATTATTAATTTAATACCAAACAGAAAACAATAAACTTGCGGAAAAGATGGTATACCGCAAACATGAGGTTCAAAAATTTATACACCATATCCGGATTTCGACAATTAATGTCTCTTCAGTGATGTTAGGACTCGAAACGGTATTTGGAAAGCCATATAATTTACCTCAATTTAGGATTGACTCTTGAAATTTGAAAAGTCTAAATAGGATGAACGGATTATATAAACCCGAAGGCAAATATAATACAAGCCCAAACGAAAAAATATAAACAAGTCTAAATTGAAAACAACGTTCAAACATATGATTGAGTTGGATAAAACCGTAATTTTGATACGTGTGGATGCAAAACAAATTTCTTGGTAGAGGGGTCTAAATACAACACTAACAACACTTTCCAAAAGACCAAAAAAGTGAAAAAGTATATTTTAACAAAAGGCATTTGACAAGCAGGTCGAACAACGGATGTTCTTAAACCCTGATAACTGCCATGGCGATTGCCAAATACACGGATCACCAGATGTAACAAAATGGATCTTTATTATTAATCCTTAGATTCTTTTTTGAATCCAGTAAAGAACATAGTTGATATACGTATACAACATTTTAAAGAACATTTTACTCCTAACAACAACCATAATAACACTATTTCTCGTATCAAACATAAAGTCAAAGAACTCGCCAAGGAATTTGTTTTTGTCCCGGCTGATAACCTGCCAATAATATAATTATTGTTTGACGTAAATTTTACATTGAGGTTCTGCAAAAGGAAATCACGGTTTCACCAACATTCCAATTGACTCCATTTTCAGAAAATGACACCTGTAACAAACATAAACTAATAGCTACGTCTTTACAAGCAGAACCAAATACAATGAAAGTTCCAACCATGTACTGACTTCCGAAGCTGCACAAAACACCTTACAAATATAGATGTATTTCATCTTCTGTCCATTCCACTTACTAGTACACTTGGCACTTCAAAAACCTGGTAAAAAATTGTTCCAATAAGACCTTTGAAAATAGTGGAATTAATAACTTTTGGATGTCAAAAATTTGTTGGAAGTACTTGATAAATTGCATGCTTATATTGGTGATTTCGAATCTGTTCAAAGTTTTGATTTTTCTACCCTATATACCACTTTGCCTAATAATCTTATTAAGAAAAAAAATCACACACCTAATTAAATAGGTATTTAAGAAGTCAGAATGCGAATATATATGTTTAAACTCTTTTAGGTATTTTTTTAGTAATAACAAACAAAAGAACTTTGTCAATTGGACCTGTTTTGATACTATAACTGCCCTTGAATTTTCACTATATAACATTTTTGTTCGCTATGGAGATTCCGTATATCGTCAAGTTATCGGAATTCTAATGGGGACTAACTGTGCACCACTTATTGCGGACCTGTTGCTATATTGTTATGAGTTACAATTTGTAATTAAAATCAGACCCATCGAAACAACATCTGATACAAAAATGTAATAACACTTTTAGATATTTGGATGATATATTGGCTCTCAATAATGAGACTTCAGTATGTACACTAAAGAGATTTATCCGGCTGAACTGACTTTAAATAAACCTAATACTAACAATGAACACTGCCCTTTCCTGGATCTTGATATATATATATATATATATATCTTTAACGGGAAGCTTAATACAAAATTTCTGATAAAAGAGATTATTTTTCATTTCTTATGGTTAATTATCCATTTTTAGATGGTGACGTTCCCTTGTCATCATCTTAGGGTGTTTATATATCTCAACTTGTTCGATTCGCTCGTGTATGTAACAACGTATTTTATTTTAACGAAAGAAATCTCTGTATTACTGAAAATAATTACCCCAGGGTTTTCGATGTTACAAACTAGTCAAAACATTTACTAAATCTTACATCGGTACAAGGCCATCATTCGTAAATAATAAATCAACATGCAGACATCTAATAAGTTTAGGTATTTCTCATCCAATCTTTTATGGTAATATTCTTTACAAAGCACAAAAATGTCGACATTCACCTCAAAAACTAACCAAACCTTTAAACAGACGTATTCAGATGGGATATAGTTACGATACTGTTGTCAGGTCATTAAAGATGGCATATTTTGGTATTAAGATTGATGCACTCATAGGGTATTTGCATCGGAAATAAACACATTTATTCTAAAACCAGTTTTGGCATGATACGGGTTATGTTCTTCTCATATATTTTATGATGGTATTATACTTAACCCCTAACAGGAGGGATTGTGCTTGATTTTCATATGATGAAGACATAATCTTTATATCAATTTAATTGAGGTCTGGAGCTGGTATGTCAGTAACTGCTAGTAGTCCTTTGTTAATTTATATATTACTATCATTTTACTTAGTTTCTTTTGTTTCCTAACATTGGACTCGGACTTGTTTACTGAACGTAATGCTGTGTGTTTGTTTTTTCTACATTGGCTAGAGGTAAAAGGAAGGGGGGGGGTAAGATCTCACTTAACATGTTTAACCCCGTCGCATTTTTGAGCCTGTCCCAAGCCTCTGTCCTTTGTTAGTCTTGTATTATTTTAAATTTTAGTTCATTTATATGTTTTGGAGTTTAGTACAACGTCCATTTTCACTGAACTAGTACACATTTTTGTTTAGCGGCCAGCTGAAGCCCACCTCCGGGTGCGGGATTTTTTCTCGCTGTGTTGAAGACCCATTGGTGGCCTTCGGTTGTTTTTTGCTCCGGGTTGTTGTCTCTTTGACACATTCCCCATTTCCATTCTCAATTATATATATATAATAAGTACGTCTAAACAAGTGACAACTCTACGACAGATCCATCCATTTGATCACCAGTGAAGGTGATTCACTGCTGAAAACACATATTATATTCATAATTACTCTAAATATCAGCACAACAATGATAAATCTGCAAATTTGCGGAATATATATATATATATATAAACAGCATACTTGTGATATTATTTCCAATATAATAGATATAAGAAGATGTGGTTTGAGTGCAAATGAGACAACTCTCCATCCAAGTCACAATTTGTAAAAGTAAACCATTATAGGTCAAAGTACGGCCTTCAACACGGAGCCTTTGGTCACACCGAACAGCAAGTTATAAAGGGCCCCAAAAATGACTAGTGTAAAACCATTCAAATAAGAAAACGAACGGTCTAATCTATATAAAAAATTTGACGTCATACTTAAATAATAATTTTTACTTGACGTCGGAGACAGATCTAAGGTCATTCGGAGACAAAATTCAACTAAATACCAAAATTGTAAATACATTTATTACCACATGATTATTAATGATAACCCGGATGTTCTATGTGAGGCACGTGCAGTAAATATTGTCGTGAATATTTCCACAATGGTATTTTTAATCACGCAAGCGCAAAGGTTTTAAGTTCTTTATAACTGTACAATTTGTGTTACTAGTCAAACAATATCATGCAAATTGCAATCATATAATGATATACAACAATTTATCGACACTTGAAAAAAAAGGAAAAATCAATTTAGATTCTTATTTAAATTATATGTATTTGCGCGTTATTTGCTCATGCACAAGAAATTTCTCAAAACTCTTGATTGTATTCTGTAAAATATTGAGACTGTCCGATTAAGAGATATATGTTACTTACCACTTTTCACTTTGTACTGGTTCTGTTATCTGAGCTGTATATATATTGTCACTGGTTCAGACGTACTTATAATATAATTATTTCTGTGACTGCATCCTACATTAATTTGTAAGATCCTCTACGATAGATAATTCAGCTGATCTGTAATATTCCATCTTCATGCCTTATATATCATGTACTGTGTTACGACGCTAGATAAAAACTGACGAGGAAAGGTAACACCTGGCCACCTATAGCTTGATTTTTGTCGGACCTAGGTGGTTGAGTGGTCTAGCGCGTCGGGCATAGTGCAAGACGATTTGGTGCCACGATATCTCAGTAGCATGAGTTCGAATCCCGACCAGGGAATAACAAAAAAATATGCTTCCGCAAATTTACAGATCTAACATTGTTGGGCTGTTATTTAGATATAGATATACATATATATAAAGCCTTAAAGTTCATCTGGATTAACATTCAATAGAAACTCTCAAAATGTGCGAATCCAGGATTTTAAAAGGGGCCCACCAACAACACATTGTCAGGAGTGAGATTTGTTAAAAGTCTTTGCATTAAAATATATGTAGCTCTAAATTGGGGAGGCCACCCCAATCCCTTAATCCGGCTTTTTCTGGTATTAGTGCCTTACCAATTCAAAATCATTGTCTTTTAAATCATTTGTTTAAAGTGGAATCATTGTCGTTAACATGTTTACATTTATTGATTTAATATCATTTTTATGTTTTTCAAATTATCGACTTGCTCTGCACGAGAAGAAGACATTCAATAAATTGTCATTATATGCATAGCTGAAGTAGTGGACACTGTTTTATTGAAACTCATTTGTTCAATTCTGACAAATGCTGCCTCACAGCTAATTTGACTATTGCTTCCTGTTACATTTAAAAGGTTTTGGTTTGTATATTGTGCTGGGTTATTCAAGTAAATCAAAAAGTAAAATTCGTGAATCAGATGTGGATACTAAATTAAAAAGAATTCCACATTCCATACTTAAAGACAAATTAAAAGACAAATAAAAAAAAACCAAACAAACAAACAATCGGCATTCCCATGGGGATAGATTTCTGTTTTCTGTTTCTTTGGATTTCAACCAAATATGAAGAACTGGATCTGCCTTCACTGTTTTGGTTACTCTAACAACATAAGTGTCCTTATAAACAAAGTTATATTGCTGGATGTTCCAAGTGCTCCGCGAAACCTCTGAATTGTTAACATCAATTTTATCAGCAAACAAAGCCGGGCTTCAAAGTTATTGTGAAATTCCCTATTCTAGAGGTGGCGTGAATCAGTTGTGGATACTAACAAAATCCAAAGATCTTTTAGAGCACATGTACAATCAAAGACTCTTTCATCTAGCAATAGTATTAAAACATTTGACTTTTCTACAGGTTTCACAAGTATTCCCCATTCCAAACTTAAAGACAAATTGAAAGAGTTGGTCCTGCTTTGATTCATAAACAAGTATGGCCTACGTAGATACAAGTTTCTTGTCTTAGGATGGAATAGATCGTACCTAGTAAAAAACAGTGATTCAAACAAAACATTTTCTGAAATCGACATTACAAGATGCTTGATTTCTTGATTTACGACATAAGTAGTAATAAAAAGCCGATTTTGCCACAACTCCAAATTTAAAAAATGTTTAACATTTTTTAACATGTTGTGCAAAAATTTGAATAGGAGTAAGAGATACATTTTTAAACATGTTGGGTAAAAATTTAAATAGGAGTAAGTGTTGAATTTTGAAAGTAGTAATACAAAATTGAAAAAAAATAACTATAAAGAGTTGATTAATATAGTATTATATTATAATGGCTTCTTTTGACAATGAATTTATGAGTGTTAATGCGTTTGAAGACAAGGTACAGGAACAAAATGAAGAAATTTTGAAATGGAAAGACCTCCCCAACTGGGTTATTTACCAAATTATAAAAGTGAATGAAGTAGATGGCAAGTTTGGTAAGAGTAGTATAGTTACCATGAAAACTAGGGAAGGGGACACGACAAGGTTGTGGGCTTGCAGTGGTTTAAACAGAGAGAAGGAACCCTTGAAAGTGCCTTTGTAAGAAGTACAGGGATTTAAATCAGTAAAAAGACTAAACAAGAGTATTTTTCATACGACTTGGTTAGAATGTAAGTAGTGACTACATTAAACATCTAAGTGAATACCAGTTCATTTTTTAATCTAGGTAACGTTAGATTAAAAAAAAATAGCGGTGAAAATTGAAAAAAAAAAAATCATAAGGAAATGAGTTAGTAATAGTAAATAAAAAAATGAATACAGACAACATGCCTGGTCCATCTGGATTAACATCTACAACACATATACCAAGTGAAAGTGGTGGTGTTAGATTTGTAAAAACAGATGCACCTAATGAAAAGTTACAGGTAAACATGACTTTAAAGCAACGTCGACAATTGGCTAAGGATAAGGGGTTAAGTGGATACAGTAGAAAATCCAAAGATGTGTCAATTAAATTAATTGAAGAAAAAACAAACCATAAGTTAATTTGTGAAGAAGTTTTTACTAAAAAGGAATAAGAAACACTTGCAAAAAAAAAAACAAGGTTAAACTAAGTATTCTCGGTTAAGAAAGGATGATTTACAAGATTTAGTAAAACCCCACTTAAAAGTATATGATAGAAAAAAGCATTAAAAGGTACGTTTTGCACAGTTATGATTGAACCTTTAAAACCTTTTGATGTAGATATGTTTTAAGACAAGTAAAAGCAAAATGAGCACTTAGATTACAGAGTCACTTATATAAGATAAGGCTTTAAAAGTGCAACTAGTACTTTGAGTAGAATTGGTAAAACTTACCCAGCCACAGGTGGCAGCACTTATGTGACTCCTTATTTTAGATCAACAGTAATGATTATTACAAAACAACAGACCTTGATCTAGACATTGCATTTATGATGGAAAAGGCAAAAGAAAGCATGGTAAGATTCATGCGTGCTGGTAGTGGTTCAATGGGCAGTATTATAAGCGTTACATTATGAAGAAGTAGATCAAAACAAACTAATCGAGTAAGTCAATACATCAAATAGGAAAACGACCTTAACTTTGACAGCATTGATTTCCCAGTATCATTAAAATCCATTAACGAATTCGAAAGACGAAATACAGACCTTAATATTAATGTGTATGGTTATGGTGTTGTAGAAATAGATGAGTATACAAGTGTACCCTTTAACCATTTCAAACAATACTGGCACAACACATGCATATCTTTTATTTCTAACGAATGCTACTAAAGAACATTACTGTTGTATTAAAAGTATGTCACGTCTTTTAAGTTCTCAGGTAAACAAAATGGTTATGAACTGTTTGTTTGTCGAAGATGTTTAAATTACTTTTTAAGACAAGACATTTTAAATGAACAAATGGAGTAGTGTAATACAAAGGATGCAGTAAAACTTGAGATGTCAGATGAAGGTCAACGTATTTATTTTCAAAACTATAAACGTAAAATGCGTTTTCCTGCCGTTATTTATGCTGATTTCGAATGTTAACAACATAAACACCTGTCAACCTGATGCATCAAAACCTTACACCGACGCTTTTAAACGACACACACCTTCTGGTTTTTATTACCGTGTTAAGTATACACATAAGAAGACTAAAAAAGGACTACCGTACAAAGGGGTGTAGGTTGCTAAAAAGTTTGTGGAATGTATGGAAGAAGAAATGAAGGATATTGCAGACATGTACCAAGACAAAAAAGATATGGTGATGATTAAAGAAGATAATACATGTTTTAAAGCGAGTACACGTTGTCACATTTGTGATGATGAATTTGGGACAGAAAAGGTGCGTGGCCACGATCGCTTAACAGGTAAGTATCGTGGTGCAGCACATAAGAAGTGTAATTTAGACTTTCAACTTCCCACCTTTGTTCCTATTGTGTTTCACAATTTAACAGGGTATGAGGCCCACTTGTTTGTAAAGGAATTGGGGTTTAACGAGGGTAAGATTGACTACATCACCAATACAGATGAGAAGTATATTAGTTTTTCAAAGAAAGTAGAGGGTACTCGCTTAAAAATGCGATTCATTGATTCATGTAGGTTTATGCCTGAACACTCGCTGGACACCTTAGCAAAGAATTTAACCAAAGACAAATTTGAAGCAGCAAAAGAGTGTTTTGGTGACCATTACAAATGTATGAACTGATGATTAGAAAAGGGGTGTATCCTTATGATTACATGGATGGTCCTACAAAAATGGAAGAAACAGAATTACCACCCCTCAAGCGTTTCACAACAAACTGAAAGGTAAAGACATTAGGGATGATGACTATGCACGTGCACAACATGTATTTAACACATTTAACTGTAAAACTATGCAAGACTACCACAATTTATATTTGGAAGTGGATGTGACACAATTAGAGGACATTTTTGAAGATTTTAGAGACATATGTTTACTATATTAAGGACTTGACCCTTTACATTATTACTAATCACCAGCATTAGCGTATGATGCAGCTTTAAAAACTTGAATTAATACACGATGTAGATATGTTACTGATGTTTGAAAAGGCCACTCGAGGAGGTATGTCTCAAATAAGGTATCGACATGGGAAGGCGAACCATAAATACATGACTCACAACGATACTACACAACCTACTACATACTTAACGTATTTAGATGCCAATAATTTATATGGGTGGGCTATGTCAGAACATTTACCTACAGATGACTTTGAATCGGGATATCTAAAAGAAGTGGAAGACATTTTACATTGGGAAGATAATAGTGAGGTGGGGTGTATGATTGAATGTGATTTAGAGTATCCATCAGAGCTTCATGATAGTCACAACGATTACCCCTTTCTACTTTAAAGTATAAACATGAATGGAGTTGATAAATTAATTCCCCATTTAAATTTCCGTCAGAATTATGTACTTCATTATAGAATTTTTAAACAGTATCTTCAGAATGGCATCATATTAACCAAAGTACATCGCGTCATTACATTTAAACAATCACGTTGGCTTAAGTCTTACATTAACAAAAATACAAAACATAGAGCGGTATCTAAAACAGAGTCTGAAAAGAACTTTTTAAATTGATGAACAATTCCGTGTTTCGAAAAACGATGGAAAACATTCGTAAACGTGTAGATGTAAAATTAGAGACGACAGAGAAACAAGCATTAAAACTAATAGCTAAACCCAACTTTGACCGTCGAGTCGTACTTACTGAAAACATGGCAGCTGTGTATATGAAAAAAACCAAACTCAAATTTGACAAGCCTGTTTACTTAGGGAGTTGCATTTTAGACATTTCTAAAATTTTAATGTATAACTTTCATTATGGGCTTATGCAAAACATGTATGGGATAAGGCACGACTTTTGTTTTACCGATACCGATAGTTTAACCGATGAAATCCAAACCGAGGATTTTTACAAAGACATGATACCCACATACAAGACAAGTTTGACACATCCGAGTACGAGGCTAATAATCTTTTTGGAATCCCAAGAGATGTGAACCAAAAAATTATTGGTAAATTTAAGGATGAATGTAAAGGTAAGTATATAGCAGAGTTTGTGGGGCTTCGAGCTAAAATGTACCCGTATCGAATGGATGATGGTAAAGACAAAAAGAAAGCCAAAGGCATGAAAAAGGCAGTCATCAAACGTAACATTACATTTGACGATTACAAAACTTGTTTAACCACTCAACAAGCATGTTATAGAACGATGAATGTCATTCGTAGTCATCTTCATACCATGTACAATGAAGAAATTAACAAAGTAGCCCTTTCAGCGAACGATGACAAACGGTACATTTTACCCGATGGCATTAGCACTCTAGCACATGGACATTACAAAATTGAAAAAAAAAAAACTTTAAAGACGTGTGTTGGTAGAAGTAATAATGCCTGGATCACACAAACCTTATAGATGTAGTAGTACAACACTGGGTTTAGAACTAAAACAGTTTAACACATGTAGACAAAAGATGAATGTTTTTGAAAAACGATTACAACTTCGCCTTCGTTATGAGGCTCGTAAAATAAATGATACAAATACACAACATCCAACTTCCCAACAAACCCCTATCCAACAGTGAGTTGGAAAAAAGCAGTTAAGTCTCTTAAGATTTCACAATTTAGAGGTGTGTTTATGCGAGATACGTTACCCAGTCACTCTGATGTGGTATTTTAAACCACGATACCTTAAGGGGACCGGGAAACCATTGGACGTGTTGGTATAAGAAGATAACTAGCAAAATGTATTTCGACTCTTACGGACTTCCACCCCCCGACGAAATGGTAAATTACTTAAAACCTAAGATTTACTACAACACCGATGAACTCCAGATACGAGGAACAGTGGTCTGTGGACACTTTTGTTTTACAATGGATGCTATAAATAAATGACTAACAAATTTGGATTTTATGGAAAGAAAGACATCAATAGGAGTCAATTGCTGGAAGACTTAAACATGAACGACAATCGTATCACCAACTTGAAACATCCGAGTCACGGTGCGGATGCTACAACGAAACGATGGGTCATTCAACAAGTGAAAGACGTGAGGTTTTAATCTTATCCATTTTTTTTCTCGAGTTCTTGTTGAATGGAGGTATTAGACTCTAACCATTTTTCTCGAGTTCTTTAATTGCTGCATCATATCCTATTTCTATCCGTTTACACTCGGATTGTAATACCACCATTCAACAAGAACTCGAGAAAAACATGGATAAGATTAAAACCTCCACACAACAAAAAAATCGATGTATTGGTGGATCGCATGTTGACGATGGAAGAGCAAACCAAGGAGACTTGGATGGTTTAATGTTTGTCCTTTATTTCTTAATTTAATGAACTACCATTCCATTATAAAGAGTATTTGACAAGAAAAGTGGAAGATATAACTCAAGTGATGAAAGTATTTATGATTACGAATGATTTTACGTATAAAACACAGTTGAAACAAAACTATTATGAATATTTAGTTAACGTCCTTGCTAATAAAGACGTTCATTATGTCGGATGATTAAAAAAAAAATACCTCAAACAAATCTATTTCGATATGGCAATCAAAACATTACAATAGAACAATAGAATATCTAAAAAGTATGATGATAAATGTAAACTATGGAAATATGTTCCGCTGTCTACGTACCATTGATAGTAAAGACGCAGGAATGTCACCGTACAGCGAACCATTGAACTATATAACCTATATTGTATGGGGACATATTGACATTACATTGGAACATTTGAAACTTCTTACTGAAGTATTCGAATTTTTAATGACCATTGGCTGTGCTTCTAACTTTCTTATTTATATAGTCATGAGTGAAAAACTGAGAGAGGCTTTCAAAAAGATTTTCAAATGCAGAGAACACCAGAAAGAACGAGTAGATACAATTCAAACAAGACAATAAAGATATTGGAACACCGTTGTTGTAAAGAAAACTATGTTTAAAACGGTGAATAGAATATAAACAGATTGCTTTGATTTTAAAAGTACATAGCTTGATTTTAACAGTACACAGATTGGTTTCAAAGATAGATTGGTTCAAAAACACAATGTTTTTCAAAATTATGCAGTTTTAATTCAAATTGCACACCTAATCAAACAGAAGTTAATAGATTTAAAGGAAATGACCTGAACTATCACGTCAACTTAAATCAAATTTTTGGGCAACAATTTCAATGCGTCTTCATAAACGATAGTACGGAACAAGAACAATCTGTTGCAATGAAGCGTTTATTGTATTACAAAACTTAGGAAAAACGACACTTGCTTCCTGTTTCACTGACCCTGTAATTTTAACTGGGTTGAAATGATTGCAATGAACACAGAATTTACTTGTTAAAACATTATTTTGAATAATAAAATGGTTGAAAAAGTAATAATAGTCTGACCAAGTTCAAGGATGTTTGAAAAATAATCTACATTATCCACTTTATTTTTTGATCCAGTGCTACATGTAAGTCATTTAGAGATTTGATTGATACTTAGTGATTTTTGCACCTTTTATTCACTTTTGAGTTTTAGACCACCCTGCACTTTTCATCCTGAAAATCCGATGAAACGCAAATGCCAGAAAAAAAGCGGGGGTGAGAAGGGGTTCTCGTTAAAAGGTTACCAAGCAAAAAATGAAACTCAAGAGATGCGCAAACATAAATCGATCTGTTTTTTTTATCAAATCTAACTGTGTTATACATATTAGAATTGTATCTACATGTAGCTCTGAATTTTTGAACTCTACTGTAACTGTTTCTTACATATAAAGATATAAATGTTGAATCCAATAGTATGTCATAGATTACAACAAAATAGAAATTCTGTAAAGGAACTGAAAAGCAAACTTCAGACATAAAATTTAATTAAAATCAATGTTCTCTGTCAGTGAAATGCCTTAAGATACAGGCGGGATTTACAATTTTTTTTTCAACAAGAGTGGGGTTCAAATGGTTCTAGTTGTAAAATGAAAATTATAAATTATTGAATTTGTCTATGTTGTCGCCTTTTTGTCTTCTGTGAGTAGAGTCAAACAGCCGCATCCAACTATTTTGGAATACATATGCTTGTACCAAGTCAAGAATGTTACAGTTGTTTTTCACTCGTTCCGTTGATAACGTTTGATTTTGTCAGTTTTATAAATTTTCACTTTTTTAAAATTTACTTTGAAGTTTGGTATTTGTGTTATACTTTTTTATTTTTGTATACTTTTATACGTCAAAAAGCCGAAATAAGATTCTTAGATAGATCTGCTGAGATGTGCTGAATGCGAATAGAGCGATTGCTGAAAAATAATCTTAGAGTCAATTCCAGTATTTACTGGTCCCTTGGCAAACACTTCAAAGACAATTCTAGAAATCAAAATTTGCTTTTGCTCTACATTGAATTACGGCATTTTAGCCCTTGAAAAAAAAATAATATTCCCCAAATTTTAATTGCCGGATTCAAATTCTTCAGCAAACGTTCTGTAGTCCCACTGACTTTTGTTTCGCTGTTCTGTTTGTAATAGCAAAGCTTAAAGTACAGAACAAATATGATTGTAAGTTTTGAGTAAAGTGGGAAAATGTAGAAGAAGCTATCAGGAGAGGAAAAACCCTTGGGTCAATACGTGACTAGTTAGACTTGATTATGATAAATAAGAAAATATGCATGTTTGTACTTTGACAAAAGGCAGAAAACACTTGAATCGAAAACTTTGGCGATGAAAAAAAAATGATATTCGTATCAGGTGTTCGGGAATGATAAGCATGCAGCATTGGTGAAATACATTAAAGATTCAGTGATAAACAAAAAGAACCAACTTAAAAAAAATCTAGTCTCACTTTAGAGAGATAAAACTAAGAACTTGAGTGATACATGTGATAATCGTCTGTGTAAAATGCTGAGAATAGTGTAGGAAGGTATCGAATCTCAGCAGTTTAGTACTTTGAGCTGACTACCATAACTCCAAGTACTCGCAAAGCGGTTTGTGTTCGTACCGTCAGACAAAGCAGGCAATGATGTAGTGGTGGTGTGACGCATATACTACACGGAAGTTCTCCAAAACGAAATTATCAATTCTTCTACATTCAGGTCCGTACGCTCCACAGAGAGTCAAATTGTAAACAAGCATATCACTGCCACTACCCAGTTTAAAGCCTCATCCGAACATTTGAAAGTCCCGACTATGTACTGGTTACCTAAATTACACAAACAACTATTTAAATTTCGTTTCATCTCCGCATCTAGTAAGTGTTATTCTACTTATCTGTCAGTGCTTCTAACTACCTCCCTTACTACTATCAAATAACTTATTACTAACTTTTGTAATAAAGTTTATGAAAAAAATGGTATTAATCATTTTTGGAGTGTTTTAGATAAAATACGTGCTTTTGATGGTCCTTTTAATTCTGTTGAGAGTTATGATTTTTCTACTCTCTACAATACACTTCCACACAATCTTAGAAAGAACAAGTTTTCATATTCAATTAAATGGTCTTTTGAAAAATTTCATTGCAAATTTATTTGCTGTAACTCGTTTAAAGCCTTTTTCTGTAACGAAAAAAAAGGAAAGTATGCTAGATACACTTACTGGAAAAGTGAAGATATGATTGAAGCTTTAAATTTTCTCCTGGACAACACATATGTACGTTTCGGCGATAAAGTGTATCGACAGGTAGTAGGTATTCCTATGGACACTAATTGCGCCCCTTTAACAGCAGATTTATTCCTGTATTGCTATGAATCACAGTTTATGGCCAAACTCATTAAAGACAAGTCATTGTAACATTTGGTTGACACATTCAACAATACCTACTGTTATTTTGATGATATTTTTTCGTTAAATAAACCAGAGTTCTCTAAATATACTACCGAAATTTACCCAAAGGAACTTACTTTAAATAAATCTAACATAAACAGCAGTAGTTGTCCTTTTCTAGGTTTAGACATTTCAATTTATAAAGGGAACCTCCATACTAAAATTTACGACAAAAGAGACGATTTTTCATTCCCTATTGTTAATTTTCCTTTTTTAGACGGCGATGTTTCTTTGGCTCCATCATACGGTGTTTATATATCCCAACTCGTTCGTTATGCCCGTATGTGTAGTTTTGTCATGGATTTTAACGAACGTAATCAATGCATCACTGGTAAATTATTAAGTCAGGGATTTCGTTACCATAAATTACTTAAACCATTTACTAAATTCTTTCATAGTAAATTTGGCTGCACTTGTATTTCACATCCTACATTGTACGGTAATATTGTACTAAAAGCGCGGAAATCACTATGTGATCCGTGTAAACTCATCCACTATTTAAACAAACTTATTAGTAAAGATTATTTTATTAATGTTGTAATAAGATCTTTGAATATTGCTTACATTGGCACTAACATTGATTTTGTCATCAACAAATTCAAACATAACTAAATTTGTATTATTTTCGAAAGGTTTTTGGGGTGTATAAATACACATTCACTTCTGTACTCATACTCTCAACAACAAATCTATTAATTTTGTAAAAAATGTCACTTCCGTACTCCTAACAACAAAATTATTATATTTAAATTTACCCTTGTTACCTGTGTACGTTGTTTTATTTAACGCCATTTTGTCCCGGGTAAGAGTTGTCTTATTGACACTCTTCCGACATATTTTTTATTACTACCTGTAACGTCTATGTTATATAGGAACATACGTTTTAATATTTTATTGATATTGTGTCATAGATCAAACTTATTCGTTCAGTGTATGTTTACTTGTTTTTGTTTAAATATCTTTTTGATCGATTTAAGCCATTTCAATTGATATTTTATAGTGTGTCTTTTTATGTTGTAATGTTACACTGTAATCTCAGGTTAGGGTAAAGGTTGGCGCCTGTTAAAACATTTAAACCCGCTGTATTTTTATGCACCTGTCCTAAGTCAGGAGCCTGTTGTTCAGTGGTTGTCGTTTGTTGGTGTGGTTCATAGGTGTTTCTCGTTTCTCGTTTTTATATAGATTAGACCGTTGGTTTTCCTGTTTGAACTGTTTTACACTAGTTATTCTGGGGCACTTTATAGCTTGCTGTTCTGTGTAAGCCAAGGATCCGTGTTGAATGCCATACTTTGACCTATAATTGTTAACTTTTTATACATTGTGATTTGGATGGAGAGTTGTCTCATTGGCACTCATACCACATCTTCTTATTTATACAGATATTTATTTTCGTTTTTGTATTTATTTTGTTGTTGTTATGGAGATAATTTCATTTTTCTGTACTGAATATTTTGGTAAAATAATGTTCCTTTATGTTTGTATGATCTGCAGATCAAGACATCAATAGAGGAGGGTTGAGATGAAATAAAATTTTAAACCCACCACAGCGCTAGCTTCATCTACCTCTCGAAGTTGTAAGTTGTTTTCGTATGTAATATATAAATGTTTTTATACACGTTTAATTTATGTATTGTTTAACTACAACAGTACTTTTACCTGCACTGTAGCTGCAACCTTCATTTTAGGTCTTGATCAATACAACAAACCAGTTTACAAGTTCACCGCACTAGCAGTTTGTATTTTGAATCATTTTCATTTATTAATTGTCAGAATTATTTTAAAAAATTAATTTGATCTATGTTTTGTTTTAATTAACTTGTTTTTGTTTTGCATTTTTATGCTTGATATTTTTTTGATACCAAAATGTGCTTGTATATCGCTGTATAATTTATCAGATCTGTGCGAGCGTAGTAACTATTGAAACTAACGACACAATCTATAACTGGAACTCGATATCGTGACAAACGTTAAAACAAACCCCCTTAAGATATGTATATTTAATACAAATAGTGGTAGAGATTATTTAGCTTCGAGCGGACAAACTTTAAACTTTAAATAGATTAATAGAAGCTGCAATGTATACGTCAATGGAACAGCAACCGAACAACAAACCACATCTTAAGAAGTCACACATTCGTGAAGAATAGGAAAGTTGATATTTCAAATGCTCTTACTCGTCCCTAGTCTAAACAAAATTTAAACAAATTAAAACAAATTTTGGTTTTGTGTTTAACAGTAGCTATATAAAGAACAACGCCATATAAGTAGATATTCGTATTGTAACAAATGCATATAAACGTTCGATTTTAAATTTCTTCAAAAAAGAAAACCATCTAAGATTCATTTATTAATAGAAAAATGTATTGTGCCAGTGATATAAAAAGCATGACCTACTGTTGTTGATGATTATTTTATCTTTAATATTTACATTGAATAAATAAGTAATATTTCGCTTCAAGCTTATAAATAGATATAGGAAGATGTGGTATGAGTGCCAATGAGACAACTCTCCATCCAAGTAACAATTTATAAAAGTAAACCATTATAGGTCAAGGTACGGCCTTCAACACAGAGCCCTTGCTCACACCGAACAGCAAGCTATAAAGGGCCCCAAAAATTACTAGTGTAAAACCATTCAAACGGGAAAACCAGCGGTCTAATCTATATAAAAACGAGAAACGAGAAACACGTATGAACTACATAAACAGACGACAACTACTGTACATCAGATTCCTGACTTAGGACAGGTGCAAACATTTGCAGCGGGATTAAACGTTTTAATGGTACCAAACCTTCTCCCTTTTCTGAAACAATAGTATAACATCACAACATAGAAAGACATACTATAAAATATCAATTGGAAGGCTTAACTCAATCAAAAAACGCAAATTAACACACAATGAACGAATAAATTTGATCTCTGATACCTGAATGCAAATACATAGTTAATAAAAATTATAAGGGATAAATAATTAAGGTCAAAAGTATTTAACAGTTTTAAACAAAGTTAAAGTATGATACCACTGTGAAATGTTAAACAATATTTAGAAAATCATCACTTTTGAAAAAAACCTGCGTCAAATTATACACAGGTAAATGAAAATAATTTTGTTTTTAAGTATACTTCTTCTTCTGTGTGTATAAAATCTTCCGTTTAGGAATACCAAGAAATTTCTTTGATATCAATAAAACTAATCTAACACTTGGTACATATGGGGTGAATATCAACAATAAACTATACAATTAGTGCTAGATAAAACTTCCTGTACATGTGCAAGAACAGTATTTAAGGAGAAATGAAATAATTTTAATGTTCATAGTACGAAGAAGTGAAATTGTGTAGTAATTCCAAATGATCAAAGCTGGTATATAGACAAGATCCATGTTAACATCAAATAACAAAAAGCATAAAAAATAGTATCAACAGGTCAAACCAACAAGAAAGTACGATTTGAGAGTACTCGCAGTTACTGGCAGCTAGTTAAAAGCCAAAACAATTAATAATAAAAAAATCATCAATCATAGACTAAAATCAACTACAACACATCCCAGGGATTTAGTATTTTAACGTCATGAACAGTCAAAGAAGACAAGACTTGTGCAATGCCAAAAATAAATGTATCTACAGGTAGTAGGATAGTTAGGAGTTATTTTATTTATTAAACTTACAAATCTAGGGATTGTCCTACAAATCATTCTCATTGGTTTAATGAACTTATTGATAAAGGTTGTTATATCTCGTTGTTAAAGATGTAATTAATAGCTTTTTAGCTGTACCGAATTGTATTTTGCCATTTTATATGGGACTTTCCGTTTTGAATTTTTCTTGGAGTTCGGTATTTTTGTTATTTTCCTTTTTTTGTATATTGTATGTTTTTCGTTTTGTTAATCTGCCGATCAAAATTTGAATAAACATGATAAAGGAGGATTAAGATAACGCAGTGGCATTGCTTTGTCCTTGTTCCTATTGAGACAAAGGACTTAAAGCTTGAAAGTCAAGGCATCATAACGGTTAAAAGACCGTGATACGGCTTTGGATTGAATGGTTCAAGAGTGAAATCCTCGTTGCAAAGGAGTGAAGCAAATGGTCAATTGTATACAGGTTACAATGATTGATTATTTGTTGCTTAATGATCAATAACAAATATTTTATACACATTCAGGATGGGATCAAAATAACAATAAATCAACAGATTGAGTGTGCAGTGTGGTTAGAACTGGAATTTCGTCAACAACTGGAAAAGGAAGGCATGAAAGATGGGTTCGATCAGGAAATTTGCCTTGCCTTACGGTCCCCGGAAAGATATGTTGCAAGCTAGGGCTCGTTAACGTTGAAGGGAGTGCAGCGCTTTCTTTAATATCATGTATATCATAGGTGTATATCAGCAATGTCTAGGACAAGTTCGAACCTAAGTGCCGATCAAGAAATATAAACTCTATAGAATATTGCATTGTAAGCGCTCTTATGTGTACAATTCTTGTCAGATACTTTTGAAATTTACATCAGGGTTTATATCAACGATGCCTCTGACAAGTTCAAAAAATTAGTGCCGATTAACTCTTTTTAAAAACAGTGATGCGCCGTGGAAATATCAATTATATAGAAAAAAGGGCATTGCGAGCCCTCTCACATCTCTTGTAGGATTGTTATGAATTTATATCAAACGTTTATATAAAAAAATGTCTTATTAGACATGTTAGAGTGCCAACCAACATTTTTTCAAGTGTTGTGCCCTTGGTAATAGAAATATATAATGACAAATAACATTTTAAGCGATCTTATAACTATATTTCTTGTGAGATATTTATCTCAGGCAAAGTTGACCTTATGTGGATTTGGCTGTTGTTTGAGGTCCGTTTTGGTTAATAGCTCTTCAGCTTTGTCGGTTCTTATACATCCTTGGCTTTCAAATATTCGGCTTTGAGAGTTTCTGATGAAGGTATATCCAAAAAAGCGCTTCGGACACATAAAATGTTAACGTGTTGTTTTCATTTTTTATAAAGAATGAAAGAAAAAAAAACATACCAAATATTTATGGTAACATTTTCTTATTTTAGTTTGATAATTAGTGCTGATCAACTACCTTAAAAAGTGTTATGCCCCTTGGAAGTATTCACTACATGAAAAATTTCATTGTAAGCGCTTCTACATGTAAACTTATTGATCGATTTTTATAAAATTGATATCAAAGGTTAACATCAGTATTATCTCAAAAAATTTGGAAAATCGGTGCAAATCAACAATTTTAAAAGAATCATGCCCCTTGGAAATATTAATAATATTGTAAGCACTCTCATTTTTGTTTATTGATTAGCCATAGACAGTTGAAATAAGTACAACACGGGGAACATTGGAACTCTGTTCTTTTATTTGGTTTATTTCGGCATTATTTGGAATTTGTAGTATCTGTACCATACATTTCACATTTGTTTCCATTTCTCTTAATTTTCCTAACAGAATGTATTGACACTTGTCAGAATCTTAACGATATAATTCAGTTTCCCTCAGTAGACTTTGTCATTGTTTTATGTAGGGGTTTGGTTTTTTACCCTCCCTCGAACAATAACCACCACCCACACAAAAGAAGGATAGTCGGTGCCTAAATATCAGGTAATAACATTTAATCATATCATTTTACTATAATTTATATAATACGTACAAAAGTATTGAAAATGACAATTTTCTGACACTAATGTTTATCTGTTAACGTCACTCAATTTTGACAGATTGTTCCCAGCTGAATGCTAATAAAAATACGAATGCCTAAAACATTCAAAATATCAAGGATAAATTTCCAACAAAATAATCTATAGATATAATATAAAGTAAAAATTCCGTTGTTGCGTAGCATTTGGCAACATGTTGTTCATACTGTATGCACGGACTCCATTTTGGATGAATATTGTGGCAGGGCCAACATTATCATACCTTTCCATTGTGATGAACATTATTATTTTTGTGGCTTTATTTCATAAAAAGATACGGACGCCCTCAACTGTACTTATGCAAGGATTGGCTCTTGTTGATGGACTCACTGCGTTGTGTACCTATGGATTTGAACCTTTCTTTAGCTTGCATTATGAAGAGATTGGAAATTATACCGTACGCTCATCGTCGTTAGTAACGGAAGAAATGAAAAGGCTAGTTGGACTGAGGTTTCCATACTGCTTGATGCATTACTGTCTAACAAACCTAGCAGACGCATTCCATCTTGCTTCTATACTGTTTACAGCGTCCCTTGGGTTACAGAAAGTTATAGCTGTGGTATGTCCAATATGGAGCAAAACTCAAATGAATGAAAGAAAATCGTTCATATTTTGCGGTACGTGTATTTTGTTAACTCTGGTCGTTAATATACCCCGGTTATTTGTGATAAGTTTCAGCAGTGGGAAGAAGGCAGATACATGTTTAGTCTCAAAACCACACAAGGCAATTCAAAAGTATATTCTAGCATACTTCCCAATCCTTTACGCCATTATGTTGGTATGTGCAGTTGTAGCAATGCTGATATCAACATGTTATATCATTTTTACACTATGTCGACGGAAACGTGTCCGCGGACATGCTACGGTTTCAAGAGCTGAGAAGAAATCTTGCATATTGATTGTGTGCGTGATGATAGTATTTTTTCTAGCAGAACTCCCAAGAATTTATGTCAGCTCCACTCTATTCAGTACTTATAGATCCAATCTGGAGACGCAGAATGTTGCTTTACATAAGACAAAAACCGAGCTATCCCAGCTATTTGCAGCATGTTTGGATGATATTCCAGACCTTATTATCTCAAATGAGTCCTGTATTTCTGACTTGGATGACCTACCATCCCATTATAAATGGGGTGTGACAAGACACGTGGATAGTTTGACTCAATCTATAGAATGGAGCGTGCATTGGGCTATGGATAGGTTGTATAAACGTCCCTTGAAACAAAACTATTTTGATTATCTAGTTAACGTCCTTGCTGATGAACGCATTCGTTATGTAAATGAATTAAAAGAATACGTCAAACAAACCATTGTTGATAAAGTAGAAAAAACATATTGCAAAGCAACAGAAAAAGACTTTAAAAAATTAAGGAGATATTTTCTTTGGCATATTCAAAGGCTGTGTATATACCATTGTTGGTAGAGACGCATCTTATGTAATTCTTGGATCGTCACCGTACAGCGAACCAATGAACTATATAATGAACATTGTCTGGGGACACTTTGACATTACATTGGAACATTTAAAACTTTTTACTGAAATCTTGAAACTTTCAATGATCATTGGATGTGCTTCAAACTTTCTTATCTATATAGTCATGAGTGAAAAACTGAGAGAGGCTCTGAAAAAGACTTTCACATGCAGAGAAGACCAGGAAGAACGAGTAGATTCAATTCAGATGCAAACAAGAAGATAAATATTTTGGAACCCTATGTTTAAGGGAAAAAAAAACCATATTAACAGATTTATTTTAAAAGATCATAGCTTGATACAAAAAATAAAACACAAAATAATGTAAAAAATTACACAATTCAATTTTAAATTGTCCAGATAGAAAACACTCCTAAATTTAACAAATATAAATAAATTTCAAAAACATTTGACCTTAACTATCAGGTATACTCAATTAAATTTTTTGCACAACAATTTCATATGTCCTCATGAGTGGTCATTCGGAACAAAACTATGTTTTGCAATGAAGCGTTCATTTTATCAATAAACTTTGGGAAAACTATTAAGTCCATTTTTTGTAATATCCTTTTGGCGTGGCTCGGTACTTATGCATCCCGCCATTATGTTGTTGTTCTGTGGTCATTTTTTGTATTCTTGTCTTTCATTTTTGCTTATGTGATTTGTCTTTATGCCATTTTGTTTTTCTTTGTTGACATATTTGTTTGTTTTTATAGTGATTATGATTATAACACAATGTTGACTGCTGTACCCCTATTTTTGACATTTTTACCTATTATGTCTTTTTGTTTTGTTCACACAGTGTTGTCAATATAATGGAATTTTATGCGACTGTCATACAAGTGAGAGGTTTAGCTAGCTATAAAACTAGGTCTAATCGACCATTTTCTACATGAGGAAATGCCTGTACCAAGTCAGGAATATGACAGTTGTTTTCCATTCGTTTGATATGTTTGAGCTTTTGATTTTTCCATTTGATAAAGGACTTTCCGATTTGAATTTTCCTGGGAGTTCGGTATTTTTGTTATTTTACTTTCTACACTTGCTTCCTGTTCCTCCACTGAACCTAACCTGGTTCAATTGATCGCCATAAACACAAACAATATTTGCCAAAACATTATTTTGAATAACAAAAAGGTTTAGAAATTAATCGCGTTTTTGACCTGGTTCGTAGTTTTTTTAAATACTTTGTGGTTGGTAGAAGTTTGAGTTCTATAATTTTTGATCCTTTGTTACATGTACGTCTTTTAACATGTTTAAGCGAATTGACTGATAGTAAGTTATTTTTGCACCTTTTTCTCACTTTTGTGTTTTTGACCACCATCCACTTTTTCATCTAGAAAGTCCGATGAGTTGTAAATGAAATAAAAAATGCGGGTACGAAAAGGGGTTATTACTAGAGGTCCACTAAGCAAAACATGAATACTCAAGAAATGCGCATAGTAAAATTAATCTGTTGATCATTTTTGGACATAAATTGTATATAGTTGTGTATCTTTGAACTCTAACTGTATTTTTCATAAAAGATTTGAACTTTTGAACCTAACTACATTTCATAACATCTAGATGTTTATATGTGTGTTATGCTTTAAGCATAATATCGACGCATAGTGTGCCAAGGATAACAACAAAATAGAAAATCTGAAAAAAACAGAAAAAGCGAAATTTAGACATCAAATTAAATTATGCCCAATATCCTCTGTCAGAGAAATGCTAAACAATATGTTTGCCTTAAGATACAGGCGGGGATCGAGAATGATTTCATGAGTTGGATTCGAGGAACTATAGTTGTAAAAGGGCGAACCAAGCTTTAGTTTTGATGATACATTAGCCAACATTTTATATTTATATATAATATTCGTTTTATTTACATTTTGTTAAGCTATAATTATATGTTTTCCTTATTAATTAAAATTTTGAATTATTCAATACGTCATCAAGGTGAGGTTATATTGATAGATCTTCCAATATGTGCCGAATGCAAATAGAGCGTTTGCTGAAAAGTAATCACAGAGTCAATTCCGGTTTTGACTGGTCCTTGGCATAAACTTAAAATACAATTTTAAAATAATAGATTTCAAGTTTATGACAAGGGCCAGTCAAACCAGAATTGACTCTGTAATAACTTTCCAACAAACAATTTCCTTTGCTTTTCATTGAGCCATGATACTCAACCCCTTGAGGAAACAATTGAAATTGATGTAAGCTTACATGTATACAAAAATATGTACAGATAACAGAACTCTTGCAATTATATACCATAGTCTTACTAAATCTGTTATCTAACTATTAACAAAGAAGCGTCTAAAAAAATACATTTGAAAGGATAAGCTTATCGTTTTTAAGAATGGCATACAAAAACTGAATATTAATTATCATGTTAAACCCTTGGAATAATGCATGTATATTGATTAATTGCTATTTGAAAACATTACTTTGTCTTCATTTCACTACACAGCAAATCTGAGCAAATTCTTAACATCGAAAGACATCGTGATGTGTAAAATTCAGATATGCAAATAATTATCTAATTCATCGCACTTATTCATTTAACGTGAACATATATATTATCAAAAAACTTCCATCATATAACAACATTATATAGAAAAATCTACCAATCCTAAGTGATAACAAACTAAATACACCCAAATGTGGATTTTGAAAGTATTAAATGTTAACATAATTATTTCGAACATAACTGGTTTGAAGAATTTAAAGTTGAGATATCAGCGTGGTTTGATTTAGGTACATAGTAGATTAAAATGATAGCCAATGATCAAACAGTTTACAATCTAGGGAGTTAAACTGATTTAACCAATAGCAATTTCAGTTTAAACATTTTACAGTTTTTATACTATGTACAAACTAGATTACAGACACAAATAAATTTCTAAGGGTGTTCGCTACTGTTTTATTTGACTTTTTGTCAGATATTTAGAATCCTCTAGTATTATACCTTTAACATTTTTTCTACTTTTCTTCTCATAAGTTTATTACATATTGTTAAAAGGTATTTTGAAAATCTTAAAAATCATATTTTACTATATTAAGAAAAAGATGTCAACAATGTTATAACAATCTAGAGAGAATATTTTCCAGCCGAATCTTCAATGTCTTATATCTAAAAAAAAAAAAAAAAAAAATTGACATTTAATTTTTTCCGTTTTTTGTTTTGGTTCCTTTATTCATATACTACTATCAATTTATAACTGTCTTTTCAAAAGCTTGATATTTTGAAATAGAGCAGCGAAAATCTTTATTTTAGTTAGCAGAAATAAATGATAGGCCAAGAAACCACACCAGAACTACATCGAGCACCACAGTTACAATTGCATCCATAGGCAGGGAGATAACACACAATCTCAAAAGCAGCACGTATTTTGGCATCCTGGGGTGCCAGATTTTTTGCATGATGTGTTATCTATTGTAAATGATTTCTTTTATAACAATGATGTTTCTTACCAAAAGTATGTTTCAAAATATGTGTTAGATATCGGTGCTTGCATGATTTTTTTTTATTGTATACATGATGTAATGCTCCTTCTTATAAAATTAAAATAGAAAAAAAAATTAAATATTTTATGTTGACATAAACATTCATCTTGCAGGCTCAAATCTACCTTTTCATGAAAGGGTTCTTTGCTAGAACTTAATCATAACTATTTTTTGTGTCGAAAATTTAATTTGCTGGTATATAAGTATCACCTTGTATAGGAAACCTCCAAGGGATTTAAAACTGATATACATCTATGCTTTTACATAACTCTATGCCCTAACGAAAAGCCTGTTTTATTAAAACCTGTAAAATAAAAAACAGATGTCAGTCACAGAATTAAAGCATGGGAATTAGTAAGTGCTCAAAGGTTTGTCGTCTGACAAACTTCTCAAAGCCCTTATAATCGGGATTTCAGAGCATGTCATATTTCTTAAAAAATTAGGCAAGGAAGAAGTATGGTAAGAGCTGATATTTCAGTTATAGGTTAACAAAAGTTTACTGATCATGAAACGTGTTTGGAAATTATAGGCAACAGTAGTTCAAATCTGATAAATCTATTAAGATACAAATCATGGTAATAAACAGGAACTATGAGAATCGAATAAACTCGCAAAGGAGCAACGAGGGTGTGTTAACAGGGCGAGTCTTTCTGTTATACATGCATCCCAAGCCACGCAAATCCCACTCAGAGTGTCACAATCGGTTAAATAGATCAGACGACTTTTCTAAGATCTTTAAACCTAAAATTATCATCATAATTTAATAGTACCTTTATTTAGAACCGATATGGGTTGGCCACCATGACATACATACCTATAGACTACGAAGAGTTAACTAATTGACTGACGGAACACGGCAAATACAGCTGTCCTATACACAGTTTTATTTAAAAGAAAACAAAACAAAACTGCGTATGGAATAGGAGACACGGATACAAATATAATATAGGTCACTCTCAATCTCTGTGATAATTAGTATTCCCCCAAGAACCTTGGTCCTTTGCTATAAAATAATAATAACTGGGTTGGGTTTACAGAATAAAGTTTCATGGACTAACAATAAACACTTAAAGGCAAAAATAATAATAAAAAAGAATTGAGGGAAAATGGTAAAAAAAAAAAGAAACAAAGAAGATATTTAAATATGATGAATAGAGAATAATAAGCCTCAAAATAAGAAAAAAATATATTAAAATAGTAAAACAATTGGATTGGGTTTACAGAATAAACATGATAAAGTTGGATTGGCAAACAATAGAGAATAATGCACAAAAAAATAAGAAATGATGCCTGATGGAGTAAGTATATTTATTATTATGTTATTGCTAAACAATAGCTCTAAAACTTGCTACTCGTAAAATCTAAGGTGCCTTGATGGCCGAGTCAACACTGGTTATGAGTTGGAATCTCGCAAGCGGCAGGTGCGCTTGACTCTAATCTTAATTAACCAAGAATGCCAGTTTTCCCAACAAAGGTCTGTGGTTCTCTTTTGGTACTCCGGCTTTCTCCACCAATGATAACTTAACGCTACGAAATAGCACAATAGTTCTGAAAGTGGCTTTAAAAACCAATCAATCAATCAATCATAAAATATATTTCTCAGAAGTCTTAACATATAAGAAAATACCTTCAAAGATTAGTTGAGTAAAATTGTCAACATTATGTGAGGACCAGCTGGCTGATAAGTTATACTACTCTTGATTTCCTACTAATTTCAAACTAATATATACTCTGATAAATGGGATCACGATGAGTATGCAGACGATAACAAAATTATAAAATAATTGTTTTTTTATTGATAAAAAAAGTTTGCTTTGTTGTAATAATAGTTACTTATTACAATTTTGCGTTGATTTTTATTTTATACTCGTAAATATGTTGTCTTTCTTATTGTTTGTCCGTTGTAAGCAAGCATGTTGTTCACAGCATAGTAATTATTGATTGATTGATTGGCATTGAACTTCACTTTCAGCACTATTGTGCTATTTCGTGGCGGTCGGTTTTTTGGTGGAGGAAGCCGTAGTAACCGGAGAGAAATCTGTAGGAATACTGACAATCCTAGTCAATGAAGATTGGAATCGAGCGCACCTGCCACGTACGGGATTCTAACTCACAACCTTAGTGTTGACAGGCTATTGATACAGTAGTTGGACTACTTACACCACTCGGCCACCAAGGCCCCATAATAACTATTGAAACTAAAGATATGATATATCAATGAAAGTAGATACATGACTAACGTGATAAACATGTAATTGATTGATAAGAGACAAATCAAGGTAAAAAAAAAACTGAGGGATTCGCATTGAATCCAAAAGGAGCGAGACCGGGTATGCGTTACCTACTATGCATGCATCACCCATATGAACACCCGATTTTCTGGAAAACCTTATTTCAGAACCGCCTTCTGTTCGTGTGTAATGGTGAATTTTGAAGAGCGACGCGAAATAACTTCAATTTCGAACTTTTTCCATCGTCAGTTTACAAGAAAAAAAAAAAACACATTTTTTTGATAATGTTTCATATTTTCTCTCTCTCAGATTTTGTTTGTCTCTCTCTAAATCGATTTACGGTAATGGGGTATACTATAACAACTTTAATGTTTTTTCATATCATGAAAACAAAAGATATGAATAAATAATGGTTATCCTTTAACAGATTCAGATGCAGGGTATATGTTAATGGGACAGCAACTGAACGACGAAAAAAGATGGATGAAAATATTAAACAGAAATTTTCATATTCGTATGTGACAAACGCATGCAAACATTCAAGAATAAGCTTTTAAAAAAGCTTGTCAATCATTAGCAAATAATTTTTATATTGTTATTGTGTTTATTGTGTGTCATACAAGTGAGAGGTTTAGCTAGCTATAAAACCAGGTTTAATCCACCATTTTCTACATAAGGAAATGCCTTTCCAAACTCAGGAATATGACAGCTGTTTTCCATTTGTTTGGTGTGTTTGAGCTTTTGATTTTGCCACTTTTGAAAGGACTTTCCGTTTTGAATTTCCCTTGTTGTTCGTGTTTTTTGTTATTTTACTTTTTAGTAATGTAGAGAGCATGAACTTATTGTTTTGATAGTTAAAATTTCACTCTCTGATTTTTAAAGCAAATAATTTCTGTAAACGTAATCAAAGATAGCAGGCTTATAATTTGGTACGTTAAACGCGCGTAATACAAGTACTCCTATTATTGTTCGTGTAAGTTTTTTTGACGTTTAAAAACCGTCGATGGCATCTTTTCAAGACATTTTGAGACAACTGTAGTACTTGCTTTTGACAAAATTAACTTTTGGAATTGTTTTGCCAGGAAGATTATCAAGCTACCTTCTTATCGCAATTATCTAAAAGTGTGTTAAAGTTTGTGTAGCTTTCTTGGCATTACATTTAACAATGCTATCAACAAAAATGTTTTCTAGGATCCCGCAAGCGATTACACAACGAACATGTAAACCAGTTTCTGAACGGATAACAGAACGCTTGCATGCATATATTTGATCTCTACCAACTCTTTTTGTGTTAACTTACAAAGAAGCGTTTAAAAAAAAAACATTTTCAAGCATGACTAACGAAAGTTGAATATTCCCTATCATGCTTAACCCTTGGAATAATGTATTTAGATTGGTGACTTGCTATTTGCAAACATACTTTGTCTCTATTTCACTACGCAACATCTGAAAATGAAATTACGTGCTTAAAATAAAATATTGTTTACATATCCTTTGAATGATTTCCTTCTAAGTTTTTGTATATCTCTCTTAATAGCGATTTCAAGTATAACGGTATTCTTTAAAATCCTTTTTGTTTTGTCATGTTTACTAGAAATAAAAAAGATGGATGAATGGGCGAGTTAATATTAAACTTCAAGTTCAAGCGATATTCTTTTAACTATCTATATGGTTTAATCTTTATGATAAATTGTAACTGACAGAGCTCATCTATATCTAATGTAGCTCAGAGAGCTTTTAAAGGACCTGTCATCCCAGCCAGCCACTCTATATTGACTCCGATTTGACGTCTTTGCTCATTTACATATAATTATACCTTATTGTCAATTTTTACTAAAAGTCAATTGTCTTTAGAGAGAATGACCGAGTAGTTACACTTGATCTCAATGCCATGCACAAGGAACCAGCACATCTTGATTGTGTAGTGCTTTGTATTAAATTGACCGGGATCGACCATACAGCGACCCTTTTATTTAATGCAAGCACATGACTTTTAGCAAACCTGACCCTTTAC
Source organism: Mytilus coruscus (assembly GCA_017311375.1). Taxonomy (NCBI): domain Eukaryota; kingdom Metazoa; phylum Mollusca; class Bivalvia; order Mytilida; family Mytilidae; genus Mytilus; species Mytilus coruscus. The sequence continues at coordinate 21,410,605 of CM029604.1, forward strand.
GTCCGTCATCCTCGTCATCGTATGTGTCCGTTCACTCTTGCAAAACTCTTCTCCTCTGAAATTGCATGGCCAATTGAAACCAAACTTGGTCACAATCATCATTGTGGTTTCTAATTTGAAAAAGAATTTGTCAATATAAAAATGACCAGGAGACAAGAATATGTCAAACATGGCCAAAATCGTCAGACAATTTCTCATAGGTATTGCCAATATATGACGATTTTACCAATTTTGCTTTTGGCTATTATCTTAAAAACAATAATAGAAAGAAAATTACCTTAAATAGCAAAATGATTTTTAAAGCCTCTCCTTGCAATACAGAGGATTTTAAATATCATTGTATTTTGATTGATTTATATCAGTTTGATATTATTATAGTTATAATGCAAAAAATAAGATGAATAAAAACAACACTTTATAAAAATTCCAAAGATCTTTTACAGTACATACAATCTAAGACTCTCTGATCTTGCAATAGTATTAAAACATTTGACTTTTCTACACTTTACACGAGTATTCCCCATTCCAAACTAAGAGACAAATTGAAAGAGTTGGTATTACTTTGTTTCTTTAAAAGAATGGCGAACGTAGATACAAGTATCTTGTCTTGGGAGGATAAATCTTACTTTGTAAAGAATCACTCTGATTCAAACAAAAATTCTCTGAAACTGACATTATCAAGATGCTTGATTTCTTGATTGACAACATATTTGTTACGTTTAAAGGACGTGTTTTCCAATAGACTGTCGGAATTCCAATGGGAACCAATTGTGCCCCTCCTCTTGCCGATTTGTTTCTTTATTATTATGAGGCTGACTTCATACAGGAACTTCTTAGGAAGAAAGAAAAACTATGTTTAAAACGGTGAATAGAATATGAAAAGATTGCTTAAAAGTATATAGCGTGACTTTAACAGTACACAGATTGATTTTAAAGATGGTTTGGTTAAAATAAATCACAATGTTTTTCAAAATTACGCAGTTTAAATTCAAATTGCACAGAAAGATCTAAGAAAAAAGCACCTAAATCAAACAGATGTTAATAGATTTAAGGGAAATGACCTGAACTATCACGTTAACTTAAATCAAATATTTGGGCAACAATTTCAATGCGTCTTCATAAATGATCGTACGGAAATAAAAATCTGCTGCAATGAAGCGATTATTTTATTACAAAACTTGACACTTGCTTCCTGTTCCACTAGCCCTGTAATTTTAACTGGGCTGAAAGGCTCGCCATAAACACAAAAATTACTTGTTCAAACTGTAATTTGAATAATAAAATGGTTAAAGAAGTGATAATAGTCTGACCAAGTTAAAGGATGATTTAAAAATAATCTACATTATCCACTTTTTTTTTTATCCTGTGTTACATGTAAGTTATTCAAGAGATTTGATTGATACTAAGTTATATTTGCACCTTTTATTCACTTTTGAGTTTTAGACCACCCCGTACTTTTTATCTAGAAAATCCGATGAATCGCAAATGCCAGAAAAAAAGCGTGGGTCAGAAGGGGTAACATTAAAAGCTTACCAAGCAAATCATGAAATTCAAGAGATGCGCAAACTTAAATCGATCTTTTTTTTTTATCAAATCTAACTGTGTTATACATATTAAAATTGTATCTACATGTAGCTCTGAATTTTTGAACTGTAACTGTTTCATTTCATATAAAGATATAAATGTTGAATCCAATAGTGTGTCATAGATAACAACAAAATAGAAAATCTGTAAAAGAACTGATAAAGCAAACTTCAGACATCGAATTAAAATAAAATCAATGTCCTCTGTCTTAAGATACAGGCGGGGTTTACAAATTTTTTCAACAAGTGTGGGGATCAAGTGGTTCTAGTTGTAAAATTTATAAATTCTGAATTATTCATTTTGTCCATGTTGTCGCCTTTTTGTCTTCTGTGTGTAGAGCCAAACAGCCACATCAAACTATTTTGGAATACATATGCTTGTACCAAGTCAAGAATGTTACAGTTGTTTTTCACTCGTTCCGTTGATAACGTTTGATTTTGTCAGTTTTTTATAAATTTTCCCTTTTTAAAATTTACTTTGGAGTTTGGTATTTGTGTTATACTTTTTTATTTTTGTATACTTTTATGCGTCAAAAAGCCGAAATAAGATTGTTAGATAGATCTGCTGAGATGTGCTGAATGCGAATAGAGCGATTGCTGAAAAATAATCTTAGAGTCAATTCCAGTATTTACTGGTCCCTTTGCAAACACTTCTAAGACAATTCTAGAACTCAAAATTTGCTTTTGCTTTACATTGAATTACGGCATTTTAGCCCTATAGGAAATAAATAAAAATTCCTCAAATTTTAATTGCCGAATTCAAATTCTCTGCAAACGTTCTGTAGTCCAGCTGACTTTTGTTCGCTGTTCTGTAATATCAAAGCTTAAAGTACAGAACAAATATGATTGTAAGTTTTGAGTAAAGTGGGAAAATGCAGAAGAAGCTATCATGAGAGGAAAAACCCTTGGGTCAATATGTGACTAGTTAGACTTGATTATGATAAATAAGAAATATTCATGTTTGTACTTTGAAATAAGGCAGAAAACACTTGAATCGAAATCTTTGGCAATGAAAAAAAAAATGATATTCGTATCAGGTGCTCCGGAATGATAAGCATGCAGCATTGGTGAAATACATTAAAGATTCAGTGATAAACAAAAAAGACCCAAAATTCTAGTATCACTTTTGAGAGATAAAACTAAGAACTTGAGTGCTAATCGTCTGTGTAAAATGCTGAAAATAGTGTAGGAAGGTATCGAATCTCAGCAGTTTAGTACTTTGAGCTGACTACCAATAACTAAAAGCATTCAGCATAACTTCAAGTACTCGCAAAGCGGTTTGTGTTCGTACCGTCAGACAAAGCAGCCAATGATGTAGTGGTGGTGTGATGCATACATACACAGAAGTTCTCCAAAACGAAAATTATCAATTCTTCTTCATTCAGGTCCGGACGCTCCACACAGAGTTCAAATTGTAAACACACATATCACTGCCACTACCTAGTTTAAAGCCTCTTCCGAATATTTGAAAGTCCCGACTATGTACTGGTTATCTAAATTACACAAACAACCATTTAAATATCGTTTCATATCTGCATCTAGTAAGTGTCCTTCTACTTATCTGTCAGTGCTTCTAACTACCTCTCTAACTACTATCAAATAAATTATTATTAACTTTTGTAATAAAGTTTATCAAAATAATGGTATTAAGCATTTTTGGAGTGTTAACAATTCTTTAGAGGTTTTAGATAAAATACATGCTTTTGATAGTCCTTTTAATTCTGTTGACAGTTGTGATTTTTCTACTCTCTACAATACACTTCCACTCAATCTTATCAAGAACAAGTTGTCATATTCAATTTAATGGTCTTTTTAAAAATCTCATTGCAAATTTGTTTGCTGTAACTCGTTTAAAGCCTTTTTCTGTAACGAAAAAGGAAAGTATGCTAGATACACTTACTGGAAAGTGAACATATGATTCATTTGTTTTGATTGAAGCTTTAAATTTTCTCCTGGACAACATATCTGTAAGTTTCGGCAATACAGTGTATCGACAGGTAGTAGGTATTCCTATGGACACTATATGCGCCCCTTAAATAGCAGATTTATTCCTGTATTGCTATGAATCACAATTTATGGCCAAACTCATTAAAGACACGTCATTGTTACATTTGGTTGACACATTCAACAATACCTGCCGGTATCTTGATGATATTTTTTCGTTAAATAAGCAAGAGTTCTCTAAATATACTACAGAAATTTACCCAAAAGAACTTACTTTAAATAAATCTAACATAAACAGCAATAGTTGTCCTTTTCTAGGTTTAGACATTTCAATTTATAAAGGGAAACTCCATACTATAATTTACGAGAAAAGAGACGATTTTTCATTCCCTATTATTAATTTTCCTTTTTCAGACGGCGATGTTTCTTTGGCCCAATCATACGGTGTTTATATATCCCAACTCGTTCGTTATGCCCGTGTGTGTAGTTTTGTCATAGATATTAATCAATGCATCACTGGTAAATTATTAAGTCAGCGATTTCGTTGCCATAAATTACTTAAAACATTTACTAAATTATTTCATAGTAAATATGGCTGCACTTGTAGAAAACTTATTAAAAAGGTATTTCACATCCTACATTGTACGGTAATATTGTACTAAAAGCGCGGAAATCACTGTGTGATCCGTGTAAACTCATCCACTATTTTAACAAACTTATTAGTAAAGGTTATCTTATTAATATTGTAATACAATCTTTGAATATTGTTTACATTGGCACTAACATTGATTTTGTCATCAACAAATTAAAACATATCTAAATTTGTATTCTTTTCGAAATGTTTTTGGGGTGTATGAATACACAACCGTGTTAATTTTCTATTTAGAGATTGCTTTATCTATATATAAAATGATAATATTTATTATTATGTAAAATCCTAAGGATCCCACTGCTAGTCGATACTTTTATTTTGGCATTGCACAAGTCCTGTCTTCTTTGACTGTCCATGGCGTTAAAACGCTTAATCCCTGGGATGTGTTTTAATTGATTTTAGTCTCTGATGCATGATTTTTTATTGTTAATTGTTTTTGGCTTTTAATTAGCTTTCAATAACTGCGAGTACTCTCAAATCGAACTTTCTTATTAATTTGACCTATTGACACAACTTGTAATGCTTTTCTGTAATTCAATGTTTACTTATTTTGTGTTATATCTCGTCTCATTATTTTTAATATGCACCACCTTTGATAAGTATTTAGTATGACGATAAATGTTCACTTCTGTACTCCTCGTACTCTGAACAACAAATCTATTAATTTTGTAAAAAATGTTTACTTCCGTACTCCTAACAATAAAATTATTATATTTAAATTTACCCATGTTACCTGTGTACGTTGTTTTATTTAACGCCATTTTGTCTCAGGTAAGAGTTGTCTTATTGACACTCTTCCTACATACTTTTTATTATTACCTGTAACGTCTATGTTGTAAAGACACATACGTTTTAATATTGTATTGGTATTGTTTCATAGATCAAACTTATTTGTTCAGTGTATGTTTACTTGTTTTTGTTTAAATGTCTTTTTGATGGAGTTAAGCAATTTCAATTGATATTTTATAGTGTGTCTTTTTATGTTGTAATGTTACACTACTGTCTCAGGTTAGGGGGAAGGTTGGCGCCTGTTAAAACGTTTAAACCCTCTGCCTTTTTATGCACCTGCCCTAAGTCAGGAGCCTGTTGTTCAGTGGTTGTCGTTTCTTGGTGTGGTTCATTGGTGTTTCTCGTTTCTCGTTTTTTTAATAGATTAGACAGTTGGTTTTCCTGTTTGAACTGTTGTACACTAGTTATTTTGGGGCCCTTTATAGCTTGCTGTTCGGTGTGAGCCAAGGCTCCGTGTTGAAGGCCGTTCTTTAACCTATAATTGTTAACTTTTTATACATTGTGACTTGGATAGAGAGTTGTCTCATTGGCACTCATACCACATCTTCTTATTTATATAGATATTTATTTTCGTGTTTGTATTTATTTTGTCGTTGTTATGGAGATAATTTCATTTTTCTGTACTGAATATTTTGGTAAAATAATGTTCCTTTATGTTTGTATGATCTGCTGATCAAGACATCAATAGAGGAGGGTTGAGATGAAAAAAATAAAATTTTAAACCCACCACAGCGCTAGCTTCATCTACCTCTCCAAATTGTAAGTTGGTTACGTATGTAATATATAAATGTTTTTTTACACGTTAAACTAATGTATTATTTAACTACAACAGTACTTTTACCTGCACTGTAGCTGCAACCTTCATTTTAGGTCTTGAGCAATTCAACAGACCAGTTTACAAGTTCACCGCACTAGCAGTTTGTATTTTGAATCATTTTCATTTATTAATTGTCCGAATTATTTTAAAATTCAATTGGATCTATGTTTTGTTTTAATTAACTTGTTTTTGTTTTGCTTTTTTATGCTTGATATCTATTTTGATACCAAAATGTGCTTGTATTTTGCTTTATAATTTATCAGATCTGTGCGAGCGTAGTAATTATTGAAACTAATGATATAATCTATAACTGGAACTCGATATCGCGACAAATGTTGAAAAAAATCCCTTAAGATACATATATTTAATACAAATAGTGGTATCGAGCGGACATACTTTAAGTAGATTAATAGTAGCTGCAATGTATACGTCATGGAACAGCAACTGAACAACAACAAACCACATCTTAAGACGTCACACATTCGTGAAGAATAGGCAAGTTGATATTTCAAATGCTCTTAATCGTCCCTAGTCTAAACAAAATTTGAACAAATTAAAAAAAAAAAAAAAAAAAATAGTTTTGTGTTTAAGGTGGCTGGGGCGTCTTAATTAAAATCCATAGAATTTTAAAAATAATTTGTCAAAATGAAGTTTGTATCATACTTTTTTCAAAAATATAATAAAAAGTATGGGTCACCGGACTTTTTTTCACGCTACAGGTTGTGCAAAATTGTCAGCTTTTGTATAGACTATGCATAGAAAATCCAATTTTGTGTGATAAAAAGAAAACTACATGATAGTATTTTAAGATAAAATGTGAGAAGATAGCTCTTATAACATGCTTTCAGATAAGAAAAAAAAAAATGGTGTCACCGAACTTGTTTTCTTGCTACATATTAAAATAGGTAAATTCACAACACTTTCTATTATAAAAATTACGTTATCTGAGTTATCTCCCCTTATTTGGCAAAGTTAAAAAAAAAAAAAAAAAAAAAAGAATATGGTGTTTTTTGGAAATTACGGCCGTAAATATGATAACATTTCATAATTTTCTATGTTTACATCAAAAGTCTTACACATGAATTACATACTACTTTCAAAATTTGCCCATTTCATCAAAGATCTAGACCAACTGTTATCTGCTACTTCAAAATCTAAAATGGAGGAAGACACCCGAGCCACCTGAACAGTAGCTATATAAAGAACAACGCCATATCAGTAAATATTCGTATTGTAACAAATGCATATAAGCGTTCGATTTTGAATTTCTTCAAAAAGCTTGCCGGACACCATCTAAGATTCATTAATTAATAAAAAAATGGTATTGTGCCAGTGATATAAAAAGCATGACCTACTGGTGTTGATGATTATTTTATCTTTAATATTAACATTGAATAAATAAGTAATATTTCGCTTCAAGCTTATAAGGTTATATTATTTATTAAACTTACAAATCTAGGGATTGTCCTACGAATCATTATCATTGGTTTAATGAACTTATTGATAAAGGTTGTTATATCTCGTTGTTAAAGATGTAATTAATAGCTTTTTAGCTGTACCGAATTGTATTTTGCCATTTGATATGGGACTTTTTGAATTTTTCTTGGAGTTCGGTATTTTTGTTATTTTTCTTTTTTTGTACATTGTATATTTTTTCTTTTTGTTAATCTGCCGATCAACATTTGAATAAACATGATAAAGGAGGATTAAGATAACGCAGTGGCATTGCTTTGTCCTTGTTCATATTGAAACAAAGGATGTAAAGCTTGAAAGCTTGAAAGTCAAGGCATCATAACGGTTAAAAGACCGTGATACGGCTTTGGAATAAATGGTTCAAGAGTGAAATCGGCGTTGCAAAGGAGTGAAGCAAATGGTCAATTGTATACTGGTTACAATGATTGACTTAATTTTAGGCATAATCATACAAATGAAAAATACTTCAACTTTATTCTCTTGATCAAAATAGAAATTGAAATAGAAGAAAATAATTTAAGGAAAAACAAACTGATACCAATAATCTTAATTGATAAAAAATAATTTAAACAAATCTCAGCAAATTCTCTGACATCCAAAATTCCAAAGGCATCTTTGGGAGGTGTAAAATTCAGACATGGAAATACTTATCTAATGTATCAAACTTATTCATTAAACGTGAAAATATATACATGTACTCTCAGTAATAACTTCCATCATTAACGACATTAACGGAATGCACTGTAGAAAAATCTGCCATTTCTGATGATAACAAACTGAATACACCCAAATGTGGATTTATAAAACATAAAGTGTTAACATAAATTATTTTGAACATTACTGGTTTTAATAATTTAAAGTTGATATGTCCACCATGTTTGATTTAGATGCTTGGTAATGAAAAAAAAAAAAAAAAAAAAGACAATGGTCAACCAGTTTAAAATCGGTGGGGTTTAATTGATTTAACAGGTAGCAATTTCGGATTTACAAATTTTACAGTTTTAATAATAATTTCAAATTGAATTACAGAAAAAAAAAAAATAAAATGAAAACGGTTAAGGATCGTCGCTTCTCTAGTTTTTGACTTTTTGTCAGATATTCGGAATCCTTTAGTACTATACATGTAATGCCAATAAAAATTTTGCCAGCTAACCCCTACTTTTCTTCTCATGGTTTTATTACATATAGTTTAAAAGTTATTTTTGAAATCTTATAAAATCCTTGTTATTTTTTATAGTCTCTGAAAGAAAAAGGATGTCAAAGGTTTAACGTGTTAAATGTTATAACAATCTAGAGAGATAGTTTCCCGCCAAATGTTCAATTGGTTATATCTAAAAAAAAAACAAGGAGATGGACCTTTCGTTTTTTTCCGTTTTTTGTTGTTGGTTCCATTAATAATATACTAGTAATTTATAACAGTTGTCTTTTCAAAAGCTTGCTATTTTAAAATAGAGCAGCGAAAATCCTTAGTTTAGTTGGCTGAAATAAATAAATGGCCAAATAACCACACCAGAACTACATCGAGTTCCACATGTACAATCGATCTATTACCAGGGAGATAACACACAATCTCAAAAGAAGCACATATTCAGGCATTCTGGGGTGCCGAATGTTTTGCATGATGTGTTATATATTGTAAATGATTACTTTTATAAGAATTACGTCCCATTTCAAATAAAAATATTGTTTTTTAGAACATTGAACAACGAGTGTTCTTCTGACAATTGTCAATGAATGAAAACATGATATTTATCTATATCCATTAAATCATCGTATCCGGTCCACGCATTGCATTTCGTTTTTAAAGAAGGCAACTTGTTTGTAATAGTAAAAGATCAATGATAAGTTAATATTAATATTAAAAGACCTTCAAACGAAAAGGATGTTTAGATCTCCGAGCCCGAAGGGCGAGAGGTTTGAACAGCCCTTTTGTGAGAAGGTCTTTTAATGTCAATATTAACTTAATCATTGACTTTTACTGACTTACAAACCGTCAATAACATAAGAAAAGTACACAAAAAAACCACTGGCAGAAGCCTCATTCCCCTGAATTGGACGAGTCTAAATATATTCAACCTCAATGATAGTTACAGAGTACTCAGACTGATCTATACAAATAATAGTTACCTGATTGCATTGGAAACGGACCGATTAAATGGCAGTACATCATTTAATTATTTATTTATTTTAACCTTTGTAGCATTGAAATAGCACCATAGGCTAGTTTTATAAAATTAAGGGGTAATTTAAAATTTATATTTTTAAATTCCAACTTTTCAGAATAACGATTTTTTATTCTATAAATGAGTAAGTCAAAACCCTATACAAACCTCATTTACAACTGACCAATGAATGTTCTGCACAAAAATTTCTTGTTATATATAATTGATGTTTTTAATCTGTCAGTAATCATGAAATAGATTCATAAAGACTAGACCATATGAAAACAGTAAGTAAACTCTTCCAACAATTAGTTATTTAAACAGCCCACTTCTAACCGAACAGACCTAGATGCATAAAGTCCGTTACAATATTCAGGTAAATGTTCATTTTGGTTTTGATTCTGTAATTTCCTACACAAGGTTACATGCAAATGCGAAATATTTAGTCTTGTCTGTTCAGCCTAATAAATTAATAAATCTTGTTCTTGTTTTGTTTGTTTCTTTTTTAGATAAAAAACTATGTCTGTAAACTTCAATGAATAAAATCGTATTAAATAGCATAAATATCACATCTTTAGCATAAAGTTATGTAGGTTTAAGTGGCTCGATCAAAACGTGTGTAGATGAGATATTTTCGCAAGGTTGATCATCCTTCTTTATTGAAATACAATGCATTACATGAAAACAAACACTTTTATTTTCGTCGTCTGTCATTCCTTTTCACGTCTAAATGAAGCATAAACACCTTAAAAAAAAAAAAAAACTATAAACTTTCTTAGTTTTATAATCGCCTGACATAATCATATATTATAAATCGTAATAAAACAGTAGATAAGAACCATAGTAAAAAACATTTAATTATAAATGTATCTTTGTGTAGTAAATTACAAAAGATAAGAAAAAACCAAAAAAAAAAAAAAAAAAAAAAAAAAAACAAAAAAAAAAAAACAAAAAAAAAAAAAAAAAAAAGCAAATTTTGCACTATTATTGAGTGATTTGGAAATTTTACAAATTCTTGTCTTCGTGTACTATATCCATGTAATAATCTATGAAGTTGATTGATTGTTGTTTGCTTTACATCCAGTGACAAATTTTTTATGCATGTTCATGACGAGAACACATAAATTTTAAATACAATAGGTAGGACTTGCTATAGGAGGTCGAAAGTGAGGTTGGACGTGAAACTTGGAATACCACTGGAAAATAAGGGTAAATTGAATAAGGACAGAAATTAAGCCGTGCAATAGCTGTCCCTATCCAGACCCCTCAAATAATTGGTGCAAGAGTTTTTAATTTGCGGAGAGCGTTGATAAGTGAAATCTACTCCGAAGTCGGCCATCGATATTTACGTGTAGTTTCCAATATCATTTAACGCATCTAATTTAGGTTAGATAGTTTTAGCTCGCTTTAGTAACAGTGAGCATTCTGTGAAACTGTATTGTTTATTGTACTTGAGTTTTTTGTATTATATTCTATGCCACCGCTCTTCTGGTTGGTCTCGTGGCAGTGTTTTCGCCTCGAGAATAAACTTGGTTCGAATCCCGACAGGGTCAAACAAAGACTTTAACATTGGTATTTTCTGTTTCAACGCTAAAAACGCGGCATTTAAGAGTAAGAGCACAGACTGGTCGGCTTGGAGTCAGAAATGTGTCCGGGTAGGGTGCCTTTTCTTCCTGCGAACTGTTAGCTTGTGAACTTACACGTAAAAAATCCGGCTCAGCGTGTCGGTCTAGCACAAAGCAGGGTTAATATTCATATCATATTTACATTTTATCGTCCTGAATATGCATTTAATTTGCCGCTGGACGTCATCCATTATCATCATTTATTTAACCGTTACTATACAGTGAAGTGTTTTTCTTCTACTGGTTTATATTACATCTTCTTTAATTTCCACCGATCGAAATTAAAAAAAAAGAAAAAAAAAGCAGGTGATATTTTTCAACCAAACTCTTGTGCCTGTTGTGATATCTTTGACGGTAAATAATATTAAATCAAATGTGCCTTTTGAATATCTTTGACGGTAAATATTATTGGACTGAAACCGTATTTTTGGGTCATGGGGCGGTTTTGAGCTTATTATTCTGTATGGGCATCTTTCTATTACAAAAAACTGTATGTTGGCTCTTAATGTTTTGATTTGTCTGTGTCATTAGATTGCTGTCGCATTAATTTATACCTTTATATCCTCTCATTCTAAACCAAAGGATTGACTTGGGTTTTGAAATATTGACATCTCTGGACTTCTTCCGTCCGACAGTATACCCTTGCTAAAGGGATACGTCCGTTTGGCTGTTCGGATGTATAAATACGCAGCTTCGTCTGGTCGAAAGAGAAATGTCCTATATCTGATGCCTGGTGTAGTGTGAGTTTCACACTATCTATACGCTAAAGAACAATTTGAATAAATCTTTGATAGGGAAATACGATCTACGCACAAGTTAAATGATTGAAGTCTCTAAACAACAACAAAGGTCAGCTAAATCTTCAAATAAGTCGCATGGCTGATTTTAACACATTGTTTGCGCCTTTTGCAAGGACAATTGTAAATGAAAAAAAATTGAATAACAAAACCGATCAGTAAGACAATATCTAAAAAATAAATGAAACGGCCAAAATAAGTTGAATCCGTATATAAATTGTTGCCAACATTTTTTTTTAATCCAATTTTGCTTTTATACCAACTATACAGAAACTTGAAACAGCAAAATTGTCAACTAAACGAGACTGCCGTCGCTGTACGCTTCAATATATGAGTTATTGCCACTCAACGAAGATTGTTTTCTGTTCTACTCCCCTCCTCCCAGTCTGGCTGGATAGGATACAATTTAATCCCTGATGTGGACTACGTTATTTAATGTTAAAAACAATTAAATGCAAATAGAAAAATGAGGAAAGAAATGCTAAAATTTACTCTTAAAAATCAAATATATAAAATTTGGAAAACTGTTTGAGACAATTATAAACTGAGGACTACTGATTATACATCATTAAATGAAGCTGATTGCTCCCTTAATGTCCAATGGCAAATATGTCATGCATATTCACGACCTGTAGCAAATGATAACAATTTTTGAGTAACACTTTAAAAAGATAGAGGGTTGGATAGAGGTAAAACGTATGCCGTACTAGAATAAAGTTGAACCATGATCAAAATCGTTAAGTTAAGCTATTAGCCACTCCTCCCCCCTCTTTTTTCTCCATGGTAGACGATTGCCAAAAACAAAACGACATGAATTTACAATCAATAACGGTCACTATAAGTAAATGAGATATGGACTTATTTTGTAAATACATTCCTATTGCAGCCAATATTTCCCGGTTTCGGACAGGTTTGTATTTCCCCTCAAATACCGTCTGATTATTGACTTGAGATATTAAATCAACTACAAGTACTTTGATTCTCGAAAATTGTAAATTATGATATTTCGATTGCTGTTTTTTTTCCTGATCCTATTTTGGACCCCCTGATTCTAAGAGGGCGTATCTAATTAGTCATGCCCGATTCACTTTTAGTAAATTGAACCTCAACTTAAAGACCTACACCGGGTTAATAAGTTCGAGGTACAATAAGTAAACAAAAGAGATCCTTTATGAAATGAGATTGTCCCAGGTATCTTAGATAATTATTTTCCGTTGAATAACAATGAAAAATGCATGAACAGATTTGTAATAGTTTTAGTGACATTTTGCTGATTTGTCTGCTATTGATTTAATGCCTTATTTTATGCTGTTTATGATGACTTGATTTTATCAATATCATATAATCTGCTATTCGTTTTGTTTTGTGTTTATGATACTGATCATATTTACACTTGTGTCATTGTTTTTGTATGCTGCATGCTAGCTTTTATATGTTTTTTGCCTGTTCATTTGCTGACGTCTTATATTATAGTTGGTCATAAAAACTCGTAAGGGCCCGTTTTACTTTTTGTTTCGTATAAATGTGCTGACTTTAAATATAAGTTTACATTACTACTTACCTACCCACTAAGTCATGTGTCAACCTCGTAAGTACCAATCAAAAACTGGTATTTTAACGTGAAGTATGAATAATAATATTTGTCGCCATTTAGGCGATTTAGGGTAAGTAATATATCATTAATAGTCTGTTAAATTTATTTACAGTAAGTTGTCAGGTTCTGAGAAGATTTAGAACTTGACGTATAATGTTCACTCGTCTATTGTCTGAAACTGTCTTTTGACCTCTATTAACGTCTTTGAATTTTTAAATTACTCGATACGTGTCTTTTGATGTAAATCCCATATCCACTATTATTAATAGTTAATTATCTCTTATTTTCTTTACACAAAACCACATCAGCTTAAATAATGACTTATTTCATAACCAACGGTTCAAGTTAGTACCTTAGTAAGCATGTATTATCACTGGGATATCAAATCGGTTAATTAAGTCTATTAACCAAGTGCGCATGTATACATTTGTACTAGCTTTTATATAATACGTTAGTATCAGACTGATAAAACATGTTCTGATCGATCAACTGTATTAAAGAGATAGATTTCATTTACGTAATAAGGTTTTCATATTACAAGACTTTTGTCTCTGGAGTATATTATTTTTCGGTTACAGACTTTATTGTATGACATTCTGGTGCTCGGTGAAGTAAAGCAACTTAAAAAGTAAAATCAAGCTTACAATCGGTGCAATTTTCGGAAAAAACTGTTTTCCAAAAATTTTGTCATGTATAAAAACATAAAACAGTTCATTTCCCCTCCCAAATTGTGCCGATTGAAAGTTTAGTTTGCATCTTTACTTGCTTTTACTTGACTGAAGACCAGAATGTCCTAGCACACAGTAAGTCACCTGTCGGAAAATTGTATATTACAGAGTTAAAATTCGGTAATATAAAAATAGTCTATAGCATATCAGATTTGATATATTTTGCTAATTTTACAGAATATCTTCGACTTATAAGTTGTATTACAGCTGTTCTAAAGGACTAATATATCGTAAAAAGTAAAGTAGGAAATAAATTACATCGAATTTAAAAATGATGGCAGACATTTATCACTTTTATCCAATTTGAATACTCATTTGTTCTCAACCGACAAAACCTCATTTCCAGGGCTTAAATTTTACTTCACAAATCGTGTAACAAATGAGACGAACTAAACCACAGACAAAAACAAATGGCTATTTTATTGATTTGCACAAATGTAATAAAAGTTACTTGGCCAACATGTAAAACCCCAAAACACAAGATAGCTTTAAGAAAAGTAAAGAAAATACTTAAAAGAAAAATATAATATGTTATTGAATGAATAGTTTCCAAGAGAGTAAGCGTCTGAGGTTCAACATGAATCTGCTGTTCTGTTTTAAAATTAATAAAAATCATGCTGGGTTTTGGAATTACATTACCGCCAGTGTGTTTTGCTGTATTTCGCTTTTAAGAATAGACTTTTGTTATATTTGGCCTTTAGAAAAAACTTTTGCTATATTCCGATTTTTAAAAAACCTTTGGTTTATTCCGGTTTAAAAAGTCTTTTGCTATATTTCGCCTTTAAAAATAGAATTTCTCTATATTCCGCCTTTAGAAAATTATTTTGCTAGGTGCCGCCTTTAGAAAAGTCTTTGCTATATTCCGCCTTTAAAAATAGTATTTCTCTATATTCCGCCTTTAGAAAATTCTTTTGCTAGATGCCGCCTTTAGAAAAGTCTTTTGCTATATTCCGCCTTTAAAATAGTCTTTCTCTATATTCCGCCTTTTGAAAAGTCTTTTGCTATATTCCGCCTTTAAAGATAGACTTTTGCTATGTTCTGCCTTTACAAAAGTCTTCGATCTATATTCCGCCTTTAAAAATATGCTTTT
Organism: Mytilus coruscus; assembly: GCA_017311375.1. Classification (NCBI taxonomy): domain Eukaryota; kingdom Metazoa; phylum Mollusca; class Bivalvia; order Mytilida; family Mytilidae; genus Mytilus; species Mytilus coruscus. Next base: position 21,425,859 of record CM029604.1, read on the forward strand.
GCAATTTTCCGCCTTTAGAAATAGACTATTGCTATATTCTGCATTTAGATAAGTCTGTTGCTATATTCCGCCTTTAGAAATAGATTTTCGCCAATAAAGATAAACTTTGCTACGTCCAACCTTTAAAAAGTCTTTTGCTATACTGCGCATTTAAGAAAAGTCTATTCCTATATTTTATCTTTAGAAGTAGATCTTTGCTCTATTCCCCTTTCAAAAAATTTCTTGCTAGGTTCCACCTTAAGAAAAGTCTTTGCTATAGTCCGCCTTTAAAATTGACTTTGCTATATTCCGCCTTTAGTAATTTTTGTTGCTGTGTTCCGCCTTTAAAAATATTTTTTCTATATTCCACCATAAAAATACGCTTTTGTCTTATTCCGCCTTTAAAATAGATTTTTGTTATATTCCGAATTTAGAAAAAAGTCTTTTGCTATATATTCCGCCTTTAAAATAAGACCTTCGCTTTACAACGCCTTTAGAAATAGTCTTTGCTTTATTCCGCCTTTAGAATAAATTTTGCCATAGTCCGACTTGAGATTAAGTCTGTTGCTGTGTTCTGCTATTTGAAAAACAGTGTTTTGCTATATTCTACGGAAGCGTATTAGCGCCACACATTTTTTCCCTATCTTTGCGTTATAACGCAAACATTTGTGTTAAAACGCAAACCTTTGCGTTACAACGCAAACCTTTGCGTTATAACGCAAACATTTGCGATATAACGCAAACCTTTGCGTTATAACGCAAACATTTGCGTTATAACGCAAACCTTTGCGTTATAACGCAAACATTTGCGACTTTGCGTTATAACGCAAACATTTGCGTTTAACGCAAACCTTTGCGTTATAACGCAAACATTTGCGTTATAACGGAAACCTTTGCGATATAACCCAAACCTTTGCGTTACAACGCAAACCTTTTTTATAACGCAAACGCGTTATAACGCAAACCTTTGCGTTATAACGCAAACATTTGCGTTATAACGCAAACATTTTGATTTCAATTATTCATTAAGTTTTGTATATGCCCGTCTGTCATTAAACTTCTGTTGTGATTTAGTTAAGAAAAGAACCATAAATACAAGGAAAAGTCATTATAATAAATATGCATAGGAATCAGAAAAGTATGTAATTTAACAAGAAAATAGATATGTTATAGGCATATTTTATTTGAAAGGCCAACATTTTTAAAATTTTGATGAAGTAGATAAGAGCAAAATAATGTCATACAATTGTAAAACTGTCAAGGCAAATAGACAAAATGATCTTTCTGCTGTAAAATGAATAATTAAGAAAGATTTTTTTTATTTTTAATTTTGATGTAAGAAATCTTTTTTTATTTAATCTCAGAATATGATAAAGATTCTTTGATAAAAAGTCATGAAATTTTCAATCTAGAGTGGTAACTTGGTAGCAATTTAAATGGAGAGAACATAATTTTATTAATAAAACATCTTCATTTTATTCATTTATTACAAAGGGTAGTTAACCAACCTTACACAATCCTCAAAGGAGAGCTTACTTTGGAAGTATATTTATATTCGGCTATAGCTATATTAGCAGAGTTGTTTTTTTTTTCTTCGGTATAACTTTAATTTACTCAATTTTCATTGTAATATATGTATATATATTATCATGTATATCATTTTGGGGGCATTTTATAGCTTAATGTTCGGTGTGAGCCAATGCTCCGTGTTGAAGACCGCACTTTGAACTATAATGGTTTACTTTACAAATTATGACTTAGATGGAGAGTTTTCTCATCGGCACTCATACCACATATTCTCATATCTATTATCCTGCTCATTATTAGTTAAATAGTAAAGCATTTTATTTTGCAATGAGTACAAAGAAGATAAATTTTAATATATGCAGCCTCCTCCATTAATAACTGCTGCTTCCTTTGATTCTTAAATAAGAAATAAGATAAAACAAATGTTTGCGTTATTTCGCAAAGGTTTGCGTTATAACGCAAAGGTTTGCGTTACAACGCAAATGTTTGCGTTATAACGCAAAGGTTTGCGTTGTAACCAAAGGTTTGCGTTATAACGCAAAGGTTTGCGTTATAACGCAAAGGTTTGCGTTATATCGCAAAGATAGGGAAAAAAAAAAAAAAAATGTGGCGCAAATACGTTTCCGTAATGTGTGGCGCAAATACGCTTCCGTAATATTCCACCTTAAAAAATTACTTTTGCTATTTTTTTAATCTTTTTTAATTTTAAAATATACTTTTGTTATATTCCGCATTCAGAAAAAGCCTTTTCTATATTCCAGTTTTAAAAATACGCTTTGCTATATTCCGGCTTTAAAATAGACTTTTGTTATATGCCGCCTTTTAAGATAATCTTTGCTTTATTACAACGTTGAAATTATACTTTTGCTATATTTCTTCTTTTAAAAAGTCTTATGCTACATTCCGCCTTAAGAAAAAGAATTTGGTTGTATTCCACCTATAGAAAAGTCTTTGCCATATTCCTCTATAGCATTTAAATACCATTATCCACTTTCTCGTTTGAATTGTTTATTTTTTTTTCATTTTGGGGCCTTTTATAATTTGCTACGTGGTGTGAGGTTTGGGGTTTGCTCATTGTCGAAGGTTATGTTGTGACTTATAGATGCTGACATATACGTTATTTGGTCTCTTGTGTTCAGTTGTCTGATTGGCAGTCATCAACATCTCCTTATTTATATGAACATGCATCTGTAGCTTAAGAAATTAAGGAAAATGAATGGATTACAATTCAAGCAAATAAAATCAAGACAAATATTTCAATAAATGACTTTTTGTTTAAAATTGACAGACACACGCAATAGCAAGAAACAAGGTTAATGTTGAGTTTAAAATTTGAAATATCTGAAATCAATGTACATGTATGACCTGAAAACACAGCCTGTAGAAAATATTAACGTGAAAACAGGTTGAAAAAAATATCAGCTGAGTCAAATTTATTTGATTCAAAATGAATTTCAGACAAATTTAATTGATTCAAACAAAATTACAAGTAATAAGTAAAGCTTTCTCATATACATCTCAGTTTGATTATTAAAACAATTTTAATCAAGAGTTCGAAATAAAACCAGAATCAAGCAGCTTTCGAAATATAAAGCCATACTTCTTCAATATACCTTAATACAGTTTGATATGGTTTGATTGAGTGACTGCAACAACTATATCAATTTATAAAAGCAATATTGTTTACGTTCATAAAATTGATGGGGTCACGGTCGCTGAATGAGCAATCACTGAGGATGTGAGTTCGAGCCCTGCTCGTGGAAGGTGCGTTTGACTCCGAACTTTATTGATTATGATTGCTGCAGGTCGGTTGTTCTCTCGGGCTACATCCACCAATAAGAACTAACCGGCACGATATAGCCAAGACAGTTGTAAATGACGCAAAAAAAAAAGAAGAAAAATCAACAACCTAGAATAGAAGGAGAAGGTATCATGATAGCAATCAAGAACCATCAGCATTATCAACTGATCATGACCGATCAATAACCCTTTATATACTAATAGATACATACAGAAAAACACATTTAACTTAAAAGGTCAAACTTGATTTATTTGTTTTATTTTCTGACGCTTGAATTGAATAAAGGTATTAAAGAGATTGCAAACCACAACACATACAGTGAAAACTTAATTGATAAGAAGTCTATAACATTGTATAATATTCAAATAAATAGTTCTGATTATGCTCATCGTATCCAAATATAAGCATTTTTTCTGAGATCCTATTTCTTTATATTTAGGATCTGAAACCTCTCCCTCTGTAAACAGTCAATTTAAAGAAACACACAGAAGGGTCTTGATGATGGACACATCATTTCTGTATTCTCTATTGTTTTATCAATTTGTTTTCTTTTCTTTATCCTTTCCCCTGCTATTCTCCATTTTTTTTATTTCAGTACCCCGCTACTCACTATTCTTTAGTTTCATTGCCAATTATTCTCCAATTTTTGCCCATTATTGTCTTTGTATCTTATTGTATCTATTAGCTACTCACTATTCTCTTAATCCTCATAAAAGGATAACGATAATAATCAGTAACAGGATATAAACTCTTCATTCTATACTAACGGGATAATACAAATAAACAAAACAATCATAAACAATACAATATAATAAAGTAAACTCATTGACAAGCTCAACATACTTAACCTGTCGATATATTCATTCATGTCATCATTCACACTGATAGCAATGACTGTAGTTCAGAATACATTTCATATAGCAATGTTATCAACAATACACGAAGACTCGATGTTGTGCGATATGTAGATGAAACCTGTATAGAATTCACCGTTTCAGAATCTGATGCATTCTAGGTAATATATTCAAAACGTACATCAAAACGTTGTGATTGGTTAAAACGTCATACAGAATGGACATTCGACCAATGACGTAACTAAATTTTATTTTGAATACGAACAATGAGATAACGCATAGTGATTAAGATTATGTAACGGTGAATTCAATACAGCAAGAGAGAACTATAATTACAACGTGACTTCTAACTATAATAGTCTAATTGATGTTCATCTCTTTCTCAAAAAAAAAAAAGACAAAAAAAAAAAAAAAAAAAAAAAAAAACAACAACAAACGAAATGAATGAACAACAACAACAAGTATTATTATAACCATTATTTTTATAAGTCCATGCACACTAAAAGAAATATTTAAAGGTCAATTCCTAAACTTTTAGCTTTATAAATAATATTTCCGTACAAAGTTTGCGAGAGCTAGGTACCACGTTTTTGTTAAAGTCTTCTAGTTGGAATCATATTTTCAAAATAAAACATTACATTTGTGATATAATTTAGTAAAAGGTTTGACCAAAAAGTTAAATCTACATCCTGTTGTGACCATTTTAAGTTTTAGTTCTGAAAATACATTTTTATTTTGTTTTAGAATTCCGATACGTCAATGCATAAACACGCCCATATCGAACTGACAGGAAAATGTAAACTCCATAACTTCATTCCGCTTTCAAATATAAAAAGTTCTCTTCAGATACAAACATATAGCTTACAATTGTGTATATTATTTCAAATACAAAACAGTCACAAAGAATACGGCCAATCTACTTAACCAGCGTTTAATATACTTTTTTTATAGAAATTTGCGGTCAACTACTATTCGATGATAGGCATAAAATATTGAAGATTCACCCTTGCGTGACATTGTAGATTTACCCTTGCGTGATGAAAATTATAAGTATGTATCATTTGCTTTCCCGTCCTGCTGGAAAATATCATTTCAATCTGAAATGCTTTCAAGTCTGGAACTGACAAAATTTGCAAAAATGAAAGTTCAAGAAGCGCTGTAAACTCTGACATAACGAAGTCATGTATATATAAGAAAAAAAAAAAAAAAATGTATAACATAACCAACGGTATATTTAACAGTTTATAGCAATAGAATGAAGACATTAGGAGGACTCCGTTAACGAGATATCATAAGAAAATGACGAATTTGTTAAAGAAGTTTCAATACTGTAAAACTTAAGGTCACACAAACTTTTGCTCTTCAACTTCATACTTTACTTGGACTTTTTTACTTTTTTATTCGAGCGTCATTAATGAGTCATTTGTATCCGAAACGCACGTCTGGCATACAAAATGTTTATCCTGCTATTTATGATGAGTTTATCATGTTTATTTTCAATCTAGTACAAAGCATATTTATATCTCATTTATCCGTTATCATCCTGAATATGCATGCAGTATTAGATAATGGCCGTTAAACAGCAAATCAACATTTGCAGTTTAATCTAAATAATGAATGATAAATTGTGTTAAGCACTGTAATGGCGTGTTTGATTTTGTACTTTACCATATATAGTTCACAGCTAAAGGGTGAAGGTGTCACGTGTCGTTCATTTTTTAATTTTGACAAGAAAATCAAGTCAATTGGAAGTCAAATGATAACAAAGGTTAATAAAGAACACAATATTGTAAGATTAAAACAAACAATTCTTTATACACGATTAGAGAAAACATATTAAAGAAAAAAAACATTTTCCGGAACGCAGGGGAACAACAGTTTGGAAACATAATAGACAACACGTTCTCGGTATTTAAACACACAATTGATAAATAAATCCAATGAGCGATGGAAACAATTACCACACTAATTGGTATTTGTAACACCTCAAATATCCCTATGGCATAGTCTGTATGCATTACCAGTTACACGTTCGGAATTTTATGAGTATTAACGAATATGATAAGTATGTATTTCCGCAAGTTTCCTTCTGAGATTTTACAATTACCGCTATTTTAAGTGCAAATGACACAAGCCAATATCATGGTTATATGAATGGTCCCGACTTCTGCAAAACAGACAAAACAAAATGACCATTTTAGATATTGTTTATTGGTATGTTTTTAACAATTTAAAAGCTGTATATAGAATACTAAAATCATGAAATGTAATCACACCTTTTATTTTGATGTATATTTAGTGAATGACCCTGTAGTGATTGCGTAGATATATGGAAATATATTCGAACAGTTCTTATGAGAATAATAAGGGATTACAGGTCACAGTCTTTGCTTTGACTTTCGACTTATTAAGTAAAGTGATCGTGTGAACTAGGCCAGACAACCTGACAAACTTCCATCTAGTATGATAATCTTGTGAGTTCAAAATAATTATGTATCTAGGAGTCAATGTCTTCTGGACGTGGCTGTGTATTTATAAATTTCGAACGAACAAACTTGAGCTCTTTGTATTTCAATTATTTCTATTTGAAAATAACAGTCATACGGATCAAGCAATAACAAAGAAAATACATACATATAAGATTACGACAAATAAACTATTACCTCGACTAAACTAAATTGAGTATCATGAATCTGTCTGTCATGGATTTGCCGTCCTCAGTTCTAATGTCTTCTGGACGTTGCTGTGTATTTATAACAACTGTAAAAATATAACAGGTTCAACGACTCCTTTATATATAAAACCGGGGTGATCTGAAGTGCCCCGGATTAAACCGATCAATTTCACGCCTTCAAAATATAATTAAGCAGCAATCTCTCTCTGTAAATTAGGTATTTGTTTTATAATCGATGAGTGCAAAACTGAATATTTCCAATAATGTAATATGTTGGTTAAGATTTGTACTCATTGATATAGATTAGGAGAGAAATAGTACCGGTAATAAATCTACAATCCAAGACAGACAAAATGGCATTATGGGAATTCTATGAAAAGTAAATGTCCCTGTAACTAAGATTTGATTTATTCTTTGAAATAAGTATCGCGTACAAATAGTATTTTTACCCTTTTGAGAATGATTAGTTTGTCTAAATTCCCGTCTGATTTGGGCAATAACAATATTTCTAAAATACAAATGTAGCAAAGCAAATTCTAAATTCTGAATCCGAATCAAAGAAGCAAAACAGCAATTATTCTAAATAAATAAATTCATCATAAAATGGCAAATACTCAAGTGTCGAAAGTTTTTACTATAAAAATTGAAATGAATCTAGAAACCAGTAGTTTCAGGAAAAAAAAAAGTATCAGCAAACAGTTCTAACAAGAATGTTTGTAAAAGAAAATTTTGAGCAGCTTTTCTTCAAAACCGATAAGAGAAGGTCAAAAAATGAAAACAACACGTTATAAATTTCATGCGTCCGAAGCGCTTTTCTGGATTTACCTTCATCAGGAACGCTAAAAGCCGAATATTTGAAAGTCAAGGATGTATAAGAACCCAAGCAGTTGAAGATCTAAATGACAAAAAAGACCTAAAAATAGGAAGATATCAGAGGGACATGAAAAATCATAAATTGAAAACAAACTGACAACGTCATGACAAAAACTTAGGAAATGCATGTACACAAAAAGTAAACAGAGATCTTCAGTGATCAATTGTGATCGAATAATGCGTAAAAATATAACAACCATTTAAAATACATAGAACAGTTTAAAAAAAATAAACACCTGACTCGTCCGAGAAATATGACGAACGAACAAACATCAGGAAGTCAGAAGTTATGACCAAGACATATTTCAGAAATATCCCAAATCCTGTGACTTGTCATCTCGCTGCCGTATCAATTTGCGTGAGTCTTTTGAAAACGAAAAGCCGAGTGACGTACTTATTATAAGGTAAGTGTCTCTTATGACTCTAAATGACTATATGATCAATGCGAATTCAGGTAGGTGTTTCGTCCAAGAGGGTAATAATCAGCCAAGTTAGAAATGCTGACGAAAATATCAATAATAGTAGTTAATAATGGTTGTTTAAAGTGTGTAAATGTAAACGTATAGAGATTTATAACTGACAACGATATAGCAAAAATCGAAAAAAACGACCAAAAAGACGTTACAATATGATAAATTTAAATTATCATGCATTAATTCGAATATACATTATTATATGAAATATGATAAGATAATACCAGTTGGTATAGTTAAATGTTATAACTACACATGTAGCCTCGGTGTGTGCTTTAAGTAGAGGACTGTTGATCTCATTCCTGAGGGTATCTTCAGTCCAGTAGCTCATTGGTAAAATACTGGTATGAAAATACTAATGTCGTTTAATTGACATTACGGGTGCCACAGGTGGAGCAGGATCTGCTTACCCTTCCGGAGCACCTGAGATCACCCCCAGTTTTTGATGGGGTTGGTGTTGCTCAGTCTTTAGATTTCTATGTTGTGTTTTGTGTACTATTATTTGTCTGTTGGTCTTTTTCTTTTCTAGCCATGGCGTTGTCAGTTTATTTTTGAATTATGACTTTGAATGTTCCTTTGGTATGTTTCGCCCTTCTTCTTGATTTGATTAAAGTTTGAAAATATCTTCCACTTAAGGAATGTATCTCCCTTATTTATAAATGACCACTTGAGCAATGCCTATACGGGTAGAAGTTTAGTCTATGAGGATAATAATCAGCCAAGTTAGAAATGCTGACAAAAAAAAATATCAATAATAGTAACTAATAATGGTCTTTTATAGTGTTTTTTGTTTAACATATAGATATTTCTAACTGACAACAACATGGCAAAAACAAAAGAATGACCAAAACGACTTTGTAGTTTGATAAAATTTAAAATATCCTGCATTAATTCGAATATACATAATTATATGAAATATGATAACATAATATCAATTGGTATAGTTAAATGTTATAACTACACATGTAGCCTCGGTGGGTGCTTTAAGTAGAGGACTGTTCATCTCATCCTCGAGTGTATCTTCAGTCCAGTAGCTCAGTGGTTAAATACTTGTATGAAAATACTAAATTCGTTTTATTGACATTACGGGTGCCACATGTGGAGCAGGATCTGCTTACCATTCCGGAGCACCTGAGATCACCCCCAGTTTTCGATGGGGTTGGTGTTGCTCAGTCTTTAGTTTTCTATGTTGTGTTTTGTGTACTATTATTTGTCTGTTGGTCTTTTTCTTTTCTAGCCATGGAGTTGTCAGTTTATTTTCGACTTATGAGTTTTAATATCCTTTTGGTATGTTTCGCCCTTCTTCTTGATTTGATTAATGTTTGAAAATATTTTTCACTTAAGGAATGTATCTCCCTTAATTAAAAATGACCACTCGAGCAATGCCAAAACGGGTAGAAGTTTAGTCTATGAGGATAATAAACAGCCAAGTTAGAAATGCTGACGAAAAAAAAAAATCAATAATAGTAAATATGTTATATAAGTCTTTTATAGTGTTTTTTTTTAACATATAGAGATTTCTAACTGACAACGCGATGGCAAAAACAAAAGAACGACCAAAAAGACATTGCAATTTAATAAAATTTTAAAAATCCTGCATTAATTCGAATATACATAATTATATGAAATATGATAACATAATATCAATTGGTATAGTTAAATGTTATAACTACACATGTAGCCTCGGTGGGTGGTTTTAGTGGAGGACTTATCATCTCATTCCCGAGGGTATCTCGATTCCGAGAGCTCATTGGTAAAATATTGCCATGAACATACTAATGTCGTTTTATTGACATTTGATTTAATTAAAATACTTCCCACTTCAGGAATGTATCCCCCTCATTTATAAATATGATTTCTTATCCAACGTTGGCTATACTTTTGATTTTTTAGAATTATATCTGTTCTACAATGCTTGTGTAAGTTTTTTGCTTTAGGAACCACGGACAAGTTTACTATCAAACTGCACATCATGTGCAGTCAATATAAAGTTATTGACTAATACATGCAGTTATGGTTGTATCACGAAATTAACGTTATAGTAAAATTATAGAGAAGACGGTATTTCTATTTTAGTCATAAATTAATGCTATACGATTTTCAGAGTTACCCTTTTTAACATTTGCATTTTTTTATTTTGAACCTCAATATATAGCTTAATAACATCAAACTATATTCTAAAAGGCATTGTAAAATATCCTATTTGTACAGCTTTTGCTTAATTAACAAATGAATTTTGTGAAGTGTTAATTTTACAGTTTAATATACTTGTTAGGTGGAAAAAGCAAATATGTACTATCATTCAAACACATAAGTGATTAATTATACATGATATAATACTGTCTAATGATTTGATTCATCTTTCGAATCGATAGGCAAGAGAAGGAAGTAGCCTTGTTATATTCTTTTCTAACTAAACCATCTCCTGTATCTAACCTTAGTGAGACGCTGTATACAAATCGTATATGCTTTTCAAATGTGCCATCAATCAAACTATACCCTTCAAATATGAAAGACAGGGAAGACAACCAACTAATTGTCTACATGCGGATGTCTATAACAATAGTGCAAAAATGAAAATATCAATCACCCAAAGTTTAGTCAAGTTGTAGATTTAATAATCAGAGAAAAATAGAATATTAATGCTAGTGTCATGGTTGTGTTCTTTATGTTCTCTTTATATCTAGTTTCATATAAGAATTGAAAACTCGAAAACAGAAGTGAACATTATCTGCCGTTGTAAAGTACAATAACATTGTTGTATCATCACTTTTAAAGTTTTTTTAACAAGTTTTTTATAAGAAGTTTTTCAGTACGAATTATCAGTTAGAGTTTAAGTATCCGGGAGGTCAATGCCATACAATGCATAATATTTTTTTTGAAAATCACAAACGTATATGATGTAAAGTCGTCGTTCAAATAGAACATACCTACTTATTTATTCCATCAGTACAAACAATTCCATCTGAATAACAAGTTTAATGGCATTAGACATGTTAGAGAGAATAACAGAAAAATTAAAAGGACTTAATGGCCATTCGAGACGGAACTGAACGGATTACTATTAATTTGCTATAATGTCACAAAAGTGTAACTTATTTGAAAATAAAGTTCGCTTGTGAGTTCCAAGGTTGACAAATTCTAGGATAGTTATGAAAGACATAAGACAAAGTAGTAATATTAAAATATTGAGTATAATACAAAATACATATCCATATGAGTCATACAAGTGAGAGGTTTAGCTAGCTATAAAACCAGGTTTGATCCACAATTTTCTACATAAGGGAATGCCTGTACCAAGTCAGGAATATGAAAGTTGTTTTTCAGTTGTTTGATGTGTTTGAGCTTTTCACTTTGCTATTTAGTAAGGGACTTTCCGTTTTGAATGTTCCTTGGAGTTTGGTATGTTACTATTTGCAGACATCTGAAATGAAGGGTTTTCGTAATTTTCACACATTTTGTATGTTGATGTTTATAGTATGAGATTTCTTCTAGAAATATCTAGGATAAAAAAAAAAAAAAAAAAAACGTTTGATTCTTTAAATCGACAAAGTCAAATGAACTTTAATTTTGCAAACAAGAAGATAAACAAACATCGTTAACACTTTTCGAACTGACTTTTTGCAAAAACCGTTGCCCGTTATTATAATGTTATAGTATTATTAATAATGAAAACCCCCGAAAAGCCAAGTACTTTCTAATAAAATTTAAAATGCTAAATTTACTGCACCAGATGCCCATTTTAACAAATATTGTGTCTTCAGTGATGCTCGGTGCCAAAACTTAATCAAAATATGAAGAACTTATAAACCAAAAAAAGTGTGAACAAAGCCGGGCTCGGAATCAGAGCTTTGCACGAGGGAGATGTACTCCTTAATTTAAAGTAATTTCCAAAGATTTTTACAGTGGAGAAAACCACACTATCCGCATTTTAATGCAAATACAGAAGTACTTGGTACTGTATTCATAAGATATGTTATGAAGAAGCCAAGAAAATAACACTTTATCAATTTAATGAGTCTAGAGCATTCTCTAGAAAAGGCTATATATAAAATAATTAATGATAAACAATGACAAATTATGTAAAAACCTGAAGATATAAATGTCAGAGACTCAAGTACATACATATACAATTAAGTCATAGTTTATTTTTCTACTGAGGTCTTCAATGATAAATGTGTCTGGACGAAACCGTGGTGATGTGTAATTGAAACACTAAACGTAAAAAGTACTATGGTCTAGAAATAGAAAATGGACGTCTCCGAATAATTTTCCGCTTAGCTTTAAAAAACGTTATTGTGGTTAGTTTGGTCGTGTTATCAGCATGTCTTTGTGCTTCTCACAGCTGAGAAAAAAAAATACAGTTGAGAGTTAGAGAGATTGATTGACCAATTGGTGATTGAAATACGCCGCATAAGCAGCAAAAAAAAAACCCAGCTATATCGTGGAGAGAGAGAGAGAGAGAGAGAGAGAGAGAGAGAGAGAGAGAGAGAGAGAGAGAGAGAAATCGATATCGATATGGATTTATTCGAATAATATGCTGTGGAAACATTCAAACAGGAAATTTCTTGGATATTTTGTCTGGTTTTGTAAATTGTTAAGTTTTAAAGAATCATATTCTGTCATCACCCGCTATGTGTTCTAAGGTACATTGTATATATATCAAGTGTTGTTTTGTTTGGTCTTAATAATTCAGATAATATAAATGACTCACAATGAAGTAAAATTTGCCATTGAAGGGGCTTAGTAATACCGAATCGGTATGCAAATCACTTTAATGAGGCAGATATTTCTGTATTCCTTAAGATCCGGAATTTTTCATGAGAACATTATTTTTAAAGAAAAATTAATATTTTATAAATGATATAGATGTCAAAGACGTCTTTTGAAATTCATTTATTCAACATGACTGTCTTAATTTTGTTGCAACTGATGTACACGGATTCTGAGAACTTTTACTTTACAATTTTCCATAACACTTCGTTATGTATTGTCTACTGAGAGAAAATGCCAATATAAGATCAACTGAATAGGTTTCGAGCTAGTGAATTATTGTTGTTGGTTTATTAAAGACTCTTCTTCTTGATGAACACTTTCAATAAATTATGTATGAACCTTCTTTGAGAACAAAGCTTTTCATTATTATTAAACTCTACAAAAACTGTAATCAAGCAATTTGCCTTAGGCTTAGCTTTAGAATATTATAAATGTCATTAAGACAAACAAATGTGTTACAAAAAAGGAAAACGCAACTACATTTGAAAATATTTATTTTTTAGTACTGCATAATTATATCATATCAAATTAAATCGGAACACTCATGTATAATGGTTTTATTGAGTTAGGAAACACAACCTGTAGAATGACAATATTTATTTGGCGAGGACACAATCATAGAATACTGATAGTCATGTGCATAAATAAATACAATGTTAACGTTTCTAATGACTATACAGAATGTCCCGTAATATAATATACTGTACATCAAGATTGTTTTGCGATGTTTTTTAACTATTGGTTAATTGCTACCAGAAAGGTGTCGAAAAACAAAATAACTCGGATTTTCAATTTCCATAGTATTATTTGTATGCAGCTTTCCAACAATTGCAATAAATATTCTAGCATTTGTGTTCATTGTACAACAATCGCAATAATAACCTGCCGCAATAACTTCTGTATTTACAGTACGTTGATTATCTTGGATAGCCTTATGTAAAGAGACGAATATATGTTCGATTTAAGTTGTTAAGATTTACCTGTAATTCTGATATGCAACAGCTGTTTACTGTTATTAATTTGAAGAAGTATTCTATTCAGTAAACAATATAATTAAATCTGAAGAAGTCTAAAGATCAATCAATTTAAAGTAGAATTATGTATTGGAAAAAGCACAATGTTTGCTGTAGATGCATTCATTCCAGGAAACATAAATATGTAGTTGCATCGTTTATCTTGACAGAAATTAAGTATACGAGCAAGTTATGATATATATGAGTCAAACAACAACACCATACAGTTTAATATGTAATATATTGAAATCGTAGATTGCTACGACATTATATACAGTGTTACTTTGAATTAAATTTAGGCTTCCATTAATAATGTCGTTTTTATTCATATCGTTTTAAAAAATACTCAAACAGTCTCCAAATATAACAAAACACAGTTTGATTGCGGTGAATGCATTTATTGCATATGACACTGACCCGGTTGACGAACCAAGTTTTGTCCCTGTTTGAGTGCATGCGTTTCACCCTGTTCCTAATTGATTTACATTTAAACATAGGCAAACTACTGTATCTACCTTTCAGAATTTAGAATTTGACCTAATTTTCAGACAAACACCATTATGTTGTTCCAACAGCAAAGTACCTACACGAAGCTATGACCATGTAAATGGTTGTTGTCTGCTTTATTTATTCATGTTTTATTAATTTAAGCATGCATTAATCATTTCACATCATGCTGTTGGTTTTTCCTTTTGAATTGCTTACCTATCTATCAGCTCGCAGCCAATAATATCTTTCTGTTATGTATGGGTTTCATTGAAGGCGTTATGATGACCTGCAGTTGCTTACATCCGCGTACATTAGTCTCAAGTTGATAGTTATCTCATTGGTAATGATACCACATCTCCTCTTCTGTGTATTAAACGGAACAAAATCTGGATAATTGGAGCTCTACCTCCTTCATTTTTGTTAGAAACATGTGATATTGAGTTGAGGCTAGTGCAATCAGTAAATACAAAACAAAGAAAGAAGATATGGTATGATAGTTAATGACACAACTCTCCACCCTAGACCATACGACGTATTTTCAACTACAAACAAGACCCGCATAGTAAGCTCTAAAATATTCCGACATGACAAAATGTTTAAAAATTCAAACGTCAACACCATAAAGCATATATGAGTTATATATATAGAACAATTGAATTTTTCCATGATGAATAGCTGTCAAAGGAATGACAGTTTGCTAAATTTCATAACCTATGTTTGTTTCAAAATATGTGTTAGAAAGATCGATGCTTGCATGATTGTCTTTTTTGTGTACATGATGTAACGCTCCTTCTTATCAAATTGAAATAGAAAAATTTTAATAATTTTGTGTTGACATATACATTTATGTTGCAGGCTCAAATCAACCTTTTCATAAAGTGTTCTTTACATGATTGATCTGTCTAGATGCTCGTTTGCTAGAACGTAATTATAACTATTTTATGTGTCGAAATTTAATCTGCTGGTATATAAGTACCACCTTGTCTAGGAAACCTCCATGGGATTTAAAACTGAAATACATCTATCTTTATCATAACTCTAAGCCCTAAAGAAAAGCCTGTTTTATTAATGTAAAAAACAGATGTCAGTCACAGAATAAAAGCAATACAATAATAAGCGCTCAAAGGTTTGTCGTCTGACTTGCAGAAACACACACTTCTCCAAGCCCTGGTATTAGGGATTTCAGAGCATGTCATAATTATTATATCTTAGGCAAGAAAGATGTATGGTAAAAACTAATATTTTAGTTAATAAAAGTCTAATGATCATTAAACATGTCTTTGAAATTATAGGCAACAGTAGTTAAAATCTGAAAAATGCGTTAAGATACAAATCATGGTTATAACCAGGAACTAAGAGAATCGAATGCACTTGCAAAGGAGCAATGAGGGTTGTGTTGACAGGGCAAGTCTTTCCGGTTATGTATGCATCACCCGACATGCGAATCCCACTCAGTCAAATTGTAACAATAGGGAATAGGAAACAATCTGTTAAATTACAGACCAGACGACTATTGTAAGATCCTAAGATACAAATGAATTATTAGAATTTTTTTAACCTTTATATAGAACCCATATGGGTTGGACACCATTACATACATACCTATAGACTACGAGGAGTTAACTAGTTCACTGACGGAACACGGCATAAACACCTTGTTCTATAAAAAAAGAACAAGACTGCTTTTCAGAATAGGAGACACGGATACAAATATAATATAGGTCACTTTCGAACTCTGATATATTTAGTATTCCCCCAACAAGCTTGGTCCCTTGTTATAAAATAAATAAAACACCGGGGCATTTAAAAATCATAAATCTCAGAAAGACAACCAACAGAGGCAACAGAATAAAAAATAGTCAACAAAGCCATTAAAAAACCCCGAAAGTTAAATATCAAAAGGCAAAACAACAAAAATATATCGAACTCTAAGGAAAATCCAAACGGAAAGTCCTTTATCATGCTTATCAAATGGCAAAATCAAAAGCTCAAACACATCAAACGAATGGAAAACAACGGTCATATCCCGCACCGGCACGAAGGGAATGGCAAGCAGATCCTGCTTCTTGTGAGATTTTCGATTGCTGCATAATTCAAGCAAATAATCCAGTGATTAGTTACTTTGGGTTGTAAAGTAAAGCGAGAAAAAATGATAGAATTGCGGCTATGACAAATGATACATATACATATACAGGTTCATCTTTGACACTGATACTCAATAACAGTCAACGCACTATAAGCATCATGATTGTCATGTTAATCTTTTGAAAACAAACTTATGCATTTGTATTATATCGTTTCCTCGAAATATTTATTCATATCTGTCAAATTAATCAGGATGTTCCCTTTTCGAAATAATACAGTTTTAATTTTGCATTGGTTTTATGTATACTTGCACGTTCGTCTTACATTTGTCTAAAGATAACAAAATAAATCGAATTAATACATATTTCGGATCATGTACGAATTATTAACAATTTTACAAGGAGAAGGTTGCCCTTGCAATAGACAAAGAACGAGAATTTCTTCCAACATTCCTGAAATATGTGAGCTTTATTGTTAAATAAATAGGACATTGTATTACACAACTAGCAGTTGTAATTTCTTCATACACAATCTTTTCACAAATATGGTATTTCTGTGATGTGATGAGATTTGATTTGTATCACTCGATTAGATTTTCATCAACATATAGATATAAGAAGATGTGGTATGAGTGCCAATGAGACAACTCTCCATCCAAGTCAAAATTTATAAATGTAAACCATTATAGGTCAAAGTACGGTCTTCAACACGGAGCCTAGGCTCACACCGAACAGTAAGCTATAAAGGGCCCCAAAATTACTAGTGTAAAACCATTCAAACGGGAAAATCAACGGTCTAATCTATATAAAACGAGAAACGAGAAACACTTATGAACCACATCAACAAACGACAACTACTGAACATCAGATTCCTGACTTAGGACAGGTGCAAACAAATGCAGCGGGTTTAAACGTTTTAATGGTACCAAACCTTCACCCTTTTTCTGAAACAATAGTGTAACATCACAACATAGAAAACACACTATAAAATATCAACTGAAATAGCTTAACTCAATCAAAGGACATATTAACACCATTGAACATACACTGAACAAATAAATATGACCTATGATACAATGTAAATTCAAAATAAATAAACTAAGGAAGAATAATAAAAGTAACATGTTATATCGGTATGAAATGTTAAACAATTTAAGAAAACAATATGCTCGAACAAAAATATCAGCCATTTGCAATAAGTTTAAACACAGGTAAATACATGTATAACAAGAAATCCGCACTTTTCAGGACTCACTCTGACACTATTCTTACCCTGCCTATCTGGAGCATTGATCCGTGTTTTATATGTAAATTTAGTGGAACTTTTCTTTATCTTTCCGTCTTTTTCCTCTGATCATGAAATTGTCTATGACCACGTTTACCCCCTTGTATATTTCTTTTTGAACTCTTCCTCATGAAAATGTCTTTGATCATGTTTACCCCTGGTATTTTCCTTTTTAGACGCTTCCTCAAACGAACAGTAATAACATTTTATGACATTAACTCGTCTGCAGAGTCGTTTCTGTTTGTTCAGGACGTATTTTCATGTTATTTGTAAAAAAACAATGAATAATTTGTTTCATTAATATCTCTTCATTTCCGTTTCAGAACTAAATCAATATTTAAGAATACCTTAGGGAAATATGTGGCTGATATCAAATGTGTTTTTAATGTTTGCTAGGAAGTAACATTTATCTAGACAATAGAACTAGGACAATCAGTCGTTGAATTAAAGGTAAACGGATCTGACAGCGTTAACCAAGCGAAATAAGCTTTAGATGTAAGAAGGTATGGTATATTAACATCATGAATGGAGAATCATTAAAGTATAACAAGTTTTCCGGGTGATTCTTATCAGCATTTTTTATGGACATGACTACATACATTACAAATGATACTACAGCAAAGAGTAGTCAAACTAAATAAAACGAAGTAAAAGTTTTATTGTATAATGAAACAGGTGTATGCACATTTATTTAGATCCTCCAACTTAAATGAAATTGACGAATACTATTCTAGCATAAAGAAATCATATCATACGACAATTAATGGAAGACACTTATTATCTTTAATTCAAAATGTTGATTTCACTTAAAAATTAATTTCTCGACAGGAAGTATTCATAATGTAAAATTATGAGCTGAATATTTTTAATATGTTGGTGTGTTATATTGATCGAATGGCAGTCTGTGAGAAAAATACTGGTACCTTATCCACTCCCTCTAATAGCAAGTAATGGAATACTTGATGTATTTACATTATGAATTATAAAATTTGAAATATTGCTCATCAATCCCTTAAAATAACGTCGTTCGCACAACATGTATCCCTGCACTAATAAATTGTGTGTACACTCGGAATTAAAAGTTATAAACGCGTACTAAAAACAAAGGTGATCGTTGAACTCCTGTAACTTTAATTGGCCTTTTTTTATTATTTTATTATATTTACCTGTGAACTTATGCCTTAATTCTGAACCTGTAAAATGTACAATAGTATGGAATTATGTAATATGATTTTGCTAAAGTTGTTGTGGAAGCTGAAGTACGCAGAGAGAACCACTGATTTTCGGAAAAAAAACCATGAAAGTCATTTAAGATTGGAGTCGAACGGACGCACAATCTTAGTGTCAATAATTTATCATATATCACTAGTGCAATTATAGCTTCATATAATTGCCATAAGTGACAAAATATGTCTAATACACTTTTGCAAGCTTTATTATACAAAACGTTTTTTTGCATGAATATTAGTGAATAATATTCCTCGTTCAATATAAATTTAACTCGGAAGCTCGTGCAATAATATTTCTTACTCAGTACAATATTCAACAATTCATGCATTGGCCCTTAAATTATGTAATACGAGTTTTTTTTTGTGAGGAATTTTTTTAAATAAAAACGCTTATTTGTTCTTTTTCAAACGCTTCAAGTTTCACTTGAGTCAAGTAATTTACATATTTTGAAGGTAAGAAGTGTTGAAAGGAGAGCAATTTTGTAAGAAATTAATGTTTTAGACATTCTAAAGCCCCTAAAGGTAAAACGCATCACAACAAAATGCTTTGATCGAGTCATCTATACAAGTCAGTTCATATTAAATGTTACAAAGCTCTGTTTATTAAATAAAAAAGAACACATGAAACGATGAGAGTCTAACATAAATTCCCAATGAAGAACGTTTTTCATTAAGATATATTACATACAGCATGCATTTGATTTGTATGTCATTAAGAAAACTATAATGATATTGTTGTTCCCGAGTTCAATGTCAGTGCGTCGTCCTTCACGTCTGCAATGTCAGTGCGTCGTCATGTAGTCTACAATGTCAGTGCATAGTCCTTTACGTCTACAATGTCAGTGCATCGTCCGCTACGTCTACGATGTCAGTGCGTAGTCCTTTACGTCTACAATGTAAGTTCGTCGTCCTTTACGTTTACAATATTAGTTCGTCGTCCTTTACGTCTACAATGTCAGTGCGTCGTCCTTTACGTCTAGTCTTACAAATGTTTCTAGATCGTTTTGAAAATACTTATGATTTCATTTGATAACGTAAAACATAAGATAACATGCAAAGTTAAATAGACAAACAGAAGAGAATAATGGATACAAAATTAAGAATGAAGAAAAATGGTTAAAAATAGAGAAAATAATGAGGTGCGTAAATATAATAAATATAGAATAATTCCCCCCCCCCTTTTTCCAAAAAAGAAAGAATAGCGTAACATGGTTTACAAAATCCAGTGTCTGGATTGGGTTCACAGAAAACACTTTTACGGACTAACGATAGAGAATAATGGGGGAACAAATTATGAAACGAGAAAAATGGTAAAAAAAGAAGAAAAAAAATAGAAAAAAAAGAAGAAGAAAAAAAAAAGAAAAAGAATAGTGAGGTGATGAGGTGCTTAAATATGATGAATAAATAATAATTGGCCCAAAAATAATAAGTATAGTTAAATTGGCTTAAAAATTCTAGCGTCTAGATTTGGCTTACAGAATAAAGCTTAATGGGCAAACAAAAAAGAATAACGGGCAAACAAATTAAGAATTTAGAAAAATGGTTAAAAAGACAAAAAGGAAAGGATAATAAGGTACTTAGATATGATGAATAGAGAATAATTGGCCCGAAAATAAAAAAATATATTAAATTTAAAATGGCGTACAAAATTCCAGGGTCTGGATTGGATTTACAAAAAATGTTTGCTTGGAAACAATAGCGAATAATATGGAAACAAAATAAAAACTTCAAAACAATGGTAAAAGAAAAAAAAGAAAAGAAAAAAAAAAAGAAAGGAAAATAAGGTACTAAATTATGATGATTGTGAATAATTGGCCCAAAAATAATATATATAGTAAAATGGCTTGGAAATTCCAACGTCTAGATTTGTTTTACAGAATAAAGCTTGAAGGACAAACAAAAGAGAATAATGGGCAACAAAAAAAAAAAAAAAATAAAATTAAGAATTGAGAAAAATAGTTTAACAAAAAAAGGATAAGATAATACGGCAATACAGAATAAATGGTCAAAAAATAAAGAAGGTAGTAAAATGGCTGATGAAATTAAAGAATACAGATATGATGCCTGATGGATTATATTTACGTTTATTTCATTGCAATACAACAGCGGTTAGACTTGCCACTTGTAAAATCTATTTTTTTTAAATTCTTAACAAACATGTATAAGAAAATAGCTTCAAACATTAGTTCAGTAAAATTGTCAACAATATGTGCGGACATGCTAGCTATTCTTGCATCATATATGATGTCCTCCTCCCGAAATGTTATACTACTCTTGATTCCTACCAATTTTAAAAAGTATGAAATTTATAATCATAACAATGAATGGGGATAACGATGAGTATGCAGACGTTTACAAATGTGTAATATACATTGTTTTTTATTGATAAAAAAGTTTGCGTTGTTATAATAATTGTTTTTTTTTTTTTTAATTTTTGTTATATTGTCGTTTTATACTCAAAGATATGTTGTCTTTCTTATCGTTTGTCCGTTGTTTACAGCATGATGACTATTGATTAATTGATTGATCGATTGTTGTTTAACGCCATTTTCAGCACTATTGTGCTATTTCGTGGCAGTCGGTATTTTTGATGGAGGAAGCTGGAGTGCCCAGAGAGAACCACCGACCTTCAGTAGGAAAACTCACAATCCTATTCAATTAAGATTGAAATCGAGCGGACCTGCCACGTGCGGGATTTTAGCTCAGAACCTTAGTGTTGACATGCTAGGGATACAGTAGTTGGAATACTTAGACCACTCGCCACCGAGGCCCCGTGATAACTATTGAAACTAAAGATATGATATGTCAATGGAAGTAGATAACATAACGAACGTGATAAACATTTAATTGATTGATAAGAGACAAATGAAGGTAACAAAGAAAACTGAGGGAATCGCATTGACTCCAAAAGGAGGTAGACCGGTAGCGTCGGCAGGGTAAGCGTCTCTGCTATGCATGTATCACCAATATGAAGACCTAATTTTCTGGAAAACCTTATTTCTGAACAACCTTCTGTTCGTGTGTAATGGTGAATTTTGAAGAACAACGCGAAATGACTTGACGTTCAAACTTTTTTCATCTTCAGTTAACAAGTAATAAACGACCTTTTTTTATGATGTTACATATTTATCTCCCTTAATTGATTTACGGTATTGGGGTATACTATAACAGCTTCAATGTTTTTTTTATATCATGAAAGAAATAAAAGATATAAATAAAGTATGGTTAACATCGACCGCACAGTCTCATAACTTAAATATCAATTAAAAGCAGATGCAGGGTATAGTTAATGAATCAACATCTAAATGACTTAAAAAATAACTTTAGGAAGTCTTGAGGTCATGCATTATCTACAACTTACAAAAGACATGTGTATATCTTAAGGGCTCTTCATTGACACTAGCAAAATACATGTCTTTTGAATGATTTCCTTCTAAGTTTTGTATGTCTCTCTTTATACCGATTTGCAGTATAATGATATGCTTTAAAATTCTCTTTGTTTTTTACTACAAATTTAAAAAAATGGATGAATGGACGGGTTAATATTTAACTTCAAGCCACATTCTTTAAAATACATCTATTGTTTGATATTTATGATAAAATGTAACTGGCAAAGCTATATTCAATATAGCTAAAAAAAGTAAAAGTGTTTTAGAAGAGCTGTCATCCCTGCCTGGTCACACTATATTGACTCCAATTTGACGTCTTTTCTGTTTTACGTTTATAACTTATTGCCAATTGCAACCACTAGGTCATTCTCGCTACGCCATTGTAAGCGTAACGAGAATGGCCGAGTGGTTACGATTGATCTTATTGCCACGCACATAGAACAAGCAAATATTGATTTTGAAAGTCTTTGTATTCAATTGACCAGGATCGAACAGCGCCCCTTTCATTCAATACGAGCACATGACGAACGATCCACCGCTCTGTATCTTACCTGACCCTTTGCGTTTGTCATCCTTGTTGTCGTATGTCGTCCGTAAACGTTTACAAAAAACATATTCTTTACTGACACTTCAAGACGAATTGGAACCAAACTTGGTCATAATCATCATTGGGGTATCTAGTTAATGCAAATGTGTCCGATGATCCGTAATTATAGAAAGTACAAGTTGTATCTATTATCTTTCAAACCGCTATATATATATAGAGAAAATCTGACGGAGCAAAAATATTTAAAATATTGAGATCTTCCTACTACCTATTTACACAAAACTTTCAGACGACTTCTTATGGAAGTCATTGCTCTTCAATGACGAATTTTACAAATTGTTTTTGTTGTTATGTATTATCTAGAAAACTAGACAGAAATTGTTACAAAGCAAAAATGAACAGCAAAGCAAAAACTCTACAAATATTCCAAACATGGCCACAATCGTCAGACAACTTATTACGATTTTTACCAAATTTTTCTTTTTCCCAATTACCTTCAAACAATAAAAGATAGAAAAATAACCTTAAATAGCAAAAATGATCAGCAAGACTAGATCTACAAATAAGCAGAATGGCTGAAATTGTCAAACGACTCCTCATAGGAGTTATTGGCCTTAAAGATGAGTTTTTACTAATGTAGTTGCATTTGTTTGCTTTTTATCTGGAACACTAAAATACAGAGAAAGAAACATTAATTTGAAAAAAAGATCAGCACGACAAGATCTTCAAATAAGCCAATGCAGCTGAAATAGTCAGTTGACTCCGTTTAGGAGTTATTGCCCTGAATTGACGATGTTTACGCTTTTTTGTGCTTTTTGGGTTTGGGCAAAAACTATAGAACATGTAGAAGATAGAGAAAACTGTAAGCGGGAAAAATGAATAGAAAGACCGACCGACTAATAGAAAAAAAAACGAAATTGTCAGTCCACTTCTTATAGTAGTTATTACTCTAAAATAATGATTTGTAGTCATTTTTGTCCTTTTGACAAAAGTTATATTAGATAGAGTAAAACTAAACAGACAAAATGATCAGCAATACAATATCAACAGAATAGGAGAGATTTTAGTCATGAATTATAATCTAGTCTACAATATTGGAGAGAGGCCATTATTGAAGATGCACATAGATCCATACAAGTGGGAGGTTTAGTTAGCTATAAAACCCAATGCAACCCACCATTTTATTCGGAAAATGCGTGTACCAAGTCAAGAATATGGCAGTTGTTTTTCACATGTTTCGTGATTGATAGCGTTTGATTTTGTCAGTTTTTATAGCACCTCATTTTAGAATTTGCCTTGGATTTCGGTATTTTTGTTATATTTTTTTTTCCAATACAGACGATTTTTATTTATCATTGGTTTTTAAATTGATTGATATCAGTTTAATATTATCATATCTATAATGCAAATGATTTTTAAATTGTTCACATCTTTTCATTTAGAAAAATCATTCCGCAATGAATGCCTGAGCTACAAAATGCCACAAACATTCAGAATATCAAGGGTGAACTTTCCATCTAAATCATCATTATCATTTATATAAATTATATTATTCAGTAACAATCAGTGTGTTACATAGCATTTGTAAACATGTTGTTCATACTGTATGCATGGACTCCATTTTGAATGAATATTGTGGCAGGGCCAACCCTATCATAACTTTCCATTGTGATGAACATTATTATCTTTGTGACTTTATTTCAAAAAAATATACGGACGCCCTCAACTGTACTTATGCAAGAATTGGCTCTTAATGATAAACTCACTGCGTTGTATACCTATGGATTTGAACCTTTCTTAAGCTTGCATTATGAAGAGATTGGAACTTCTAACGAACGCTCAACGTAAAAACGATAGAATTTAAAAGGCTAGTTGGACTGAGGTTTCCATACTGCTTGATGCATTACTGTCTAACAAACCTTACAGACGCATTCCACCTTGTTTCCATACTGTTTACAGCGTCCCTTGGGTTACAGAAACTTCTAGCTATGGTATGTCTAATATGGAGCAAAACTCAAATGAATGAAAGAAAATCGTTCATATTTTGCAGTACGTGTATTTTGTTCACTCTGGTCGTTAATACACCCCGATTATTTGTGATTAGTTTCAGCAGTGGGAAGAAGGCAGATATATGCTTAGTCTCCGAACCAAACAAGGCAATTCAAAAGTATATTCTAGCATACTACCCAATCCTTTAGGCCATTATTTTGGTATGTGCAGTTATAACATTTCTGATATCAACATGTTAGAAAGTGGAAGATATGACTCTCAAACTTGAAAGTCGTGTATATTGGATTATGGATTGGAGGTATAGAAAGAAATTTAAACAATACTATTTTGATTATCTAGTTGACGTCCTTGCTGCTAAACACGTTCGTTACGCAAGGGAATTAAAAGAATACGTCAAACCAACCCTTTTGGAAATCGTAGACAAAACATATTTTAATGCAACAGAAAAATACTTACAAAATATTATGACAGATGTTTACTGTGACATACTTCATTACCGCTGTCTATATACCATTGATAATATAGAAACATCTTTTTTTCATACTCGGATCGTCACTGTACAGCGAACCAATGAACTATATAATGAACATTGTATAGGGACACATTGACATTACATTGGAACATTTTAAACCTCTTTCTAAAGTTTTAAAACTTTTAATGATCATTGGCTGTGCTTAAAACTTTCTAATCTATATAGTCATGAGTGAAAAACTGAGAGAGGCTTTGAAAATGACTTTCAAATGTAGGGATCACAGGGAAGATTGAGTAGATGCAATTCAGAAGCAAACAAGAGGAGAAACATTTTGGAACCCAGTTGTTGTAGAAGAACTATATTTAAAACGGGAAAAGAAAACATATTCACAGATTGATTTAAAAAGTACATAGCTTGTTCAAAAATAAACACACAATGTTTTTTCAAAAATACGCAGTTCAATTTTAAATAATAGAAAACACTTAGAGATTAAACAAATGTAAATGAAACAAAAATATGAGCTGAACTATGACGTTTACTTAACTTTCTGCGCAATAATTTCGTGTGTCCTCATGAATGGTCATACGTAACAAAAAAACTATGTGTTACAATGAAGCGTTCATTTTATTAATAAACTTTGGGAAAACCAAACTTGCTTACTGTTCCTCCGCTAAACCTTCACTTGGTTGAATTGATCGCCATAAACACAAAAAAAAAAAAAAAAAAAACTTGCCAAAACATTATTTTGAAGAATGAAAAGGTTCAGAATTAATCACATTTTTGACCAGGTTCGTGGTTGTATTTGAAAAATAATCTACTTTGTGGTTGGTAGTAGTTTGAGTTCTATATTTTTTATTCACTTAATTAAAAAAAGTTGATATATTTTGATCATGTGTTATATGTAAATCTGTCAATCGAATTGACTGATAGTAAGTTATTTATGCACCCTTTTCTTACTTTTGCGTTTTAGACAACCCTGCACTTTTCATCTAGTTTCATCATTAGTCGTAAATGCCAAAAAAAAAAAAAAAAACGAGGATAAGAAGCGGTCATCATTAGAAGCCCACTAAGCAAGACATGAATATTAAAGAAAAGTTAAAAGTTAATTAATCTGTTTATTTGTTTTATCCAATCAAATTGTGTTGAACATAAATTATATCTAGTTGTGTATTTTGAACTCTCACTTAATCTTTTCATATATAGGTTTGAATTTTGAACCCAATTTCATCCTTTAACATCTCTGTGTTTATTTTTGTTCAATGCTTTAAGCATGCTTTTGACGCTTAGTGAGCCAAAGATTTTTTTATCTGGTGTGAGAAGGGGTCCTCATTAAAGGCTTACCAAGCAAAACATGAAATTCAAGAGATCCGCAAACTTAAATCGATTTTTTTTTTTATCAAATCTAACTGTGTTATACATATTAAAATTGCATCTACATGTAGCTCAGAATTTTTGAATTTTAACTGTTTCTTTTCGTATAAAGATATAAATGTTGAATCCAATAGTGTGTCATAGATAACAACAAAATAGAAAATCTGTAAAAGAATTGAAAAAGCAAACTTCAGACATCAAATTTAAAAAAAAATCAATGTCCTCTGTCAGTGAAATGCCTGAAGATATAGGCGGGGTTTACAATTTTTTTCAACAAGAGTGGGGATACAAGTGGTTCTAGTTGTAAAATTAAAATTCTGAATTATCCAATTTGTCCAAGTTGTCGCCTTTTTGCCTTCTGTGAGTAGAGCCAAACAGCCACATCAAACTATTTTGGAATACATATGCTTGTACCAAGTCAAGAATGTGACAGTCGTTCCGTTAATAACGTTTGATTTTGTCAGTTTTTATAGATTTTCCTTTTTTTAAATTTACTTTGGAGTTTGGTATTTGTGTTATACTTTTTTATTTTAATATACTTTTATACGTCAAAAAGCCGAAATAAGATTCTTAGATAGATCTGCTGAGATGTGCCGAATGCGAAAAAAACGATTGCTGAAAAATAATCTTAGAGTCAATTCCAGTATTTACTGGTCCCTTGGCAAACACTTCAAAGACAATTCTAGAACTCAAAATTTGCTTTTGCTCAACACTGAATTACGGCATTTTAGCCCTTGAAGAAAAAATAAAAATTCCCAAAATTTTAATTGCCGGATTCAAATTCTTCAGCAAACGTTCTGTAGTCTCACTGACTTTTGTTTCGCTGTTCTGTTTTTAATATCAAAGCATAAAGTACAGAACACATATGATTGTAAGTTTTGAGTAAAGTGGAAAAATGAAGAAGAAGCTATCATGAGAGGAAAAACCCTTGGGTCAATACGTGACTAGTTAGACTTGATTATGACAAATAAGAAAATATGCATGTTTGTACTTTGAAAAAAGGCAGAAAACACTTGAATCAAAAACTTTGGCAATGAAAAAAATTGATATTCGTATCAGGTGTTCCGGAATGATAAGCATGCAGCATTGGTGAAATACATTAAAGATTCAGTGATAAACAAAAAAGACCCAGCTTAAAAAAAATTCTAGTATCACTTTAGAGAGATAAAACTAAGAACTTGAGTGATAATGGTCTGTGTAAAATGCTGAAAATAGTGTAGGAAGGTATCGAATCTCAGCAGTTTAGTACTTTGAGCTGACTTCCATTAACTAAAATCATTCAGCATAACTCCAAGTACTCGCAAAGCGGTTTGTGTTCGTACCGTCAGACAAAGCAGCCAATGATGTAGTGATGGTGTGACGCATATACTACACGGAAGTTCTCCAAAACGAAATTATCAATTCTTCTACATTCAGGTCCGTACGCTCCATAGAGAGTCAAATTGTAAACAAGCATATGACTGTCCCTACCCAGTTTAAAGCCTCTTCCGAACATTTGAAAGTCACGACTATGTACTGGCTACCTAAATTACACAAACAATCATATACATTTCGTTTCATCTCCGCATCTAGTAAGTGTTCTTCTACTTATCTGTCAGTGCTTCTAACTACCTCCCTTACTACTATCAAATAACGTATTACTAACTTTTGTAATAAAGTTTATCAAAATAATAGTATAAATCATTTTTAGAGTGTTAACAATTCTTTAGAGGTTTTAGATAAAATACGTGCTTTTGATGGTCCTTTTAATTCTGTTGACAGTTATGATTTTTCTACTCTCTACAATACACTTCCGCACAATCTTAGAAAGAACAAGTTTTCATATTCAATTAAATGGTCTTTTGAAAAATCTCATTGCAAATTAATTTGCTGTAACTCGTTTAAAGCCTTTTTCTGTAACGAAAAAGGAAAATATGCACTTACTGGAAAAGTGAATATATGCTTGAATCTTTAAATTTTCCCTTGGACATCATATATGTACGTTTCGGCGATAACGTGTATCGACAGGTAGTAGGTATTCCTATGGACACTAATTGCTCCCCTTTAATAGCAGATTTATTCATGTATTGCTATGAATCACAGTTTATGGCCAAACTCATTAAAGACACGTCATTGTTACATTTGGTTGCATTCAACAATACTTACCGTTATCTTGATGATATTTTTTCGTTAAATAACCCAGAGTTCTCTAAATATACTACCGAAATTTACCCAAAGGAACTTACTTTAAACAAATCTAACATAAACAGCAGTAGTTGTCCTTTTCTAGGTTTAGACATTTCAATTTATAAAGGGAGCCCCATACTAAAATTTACGACAAAAGAGACGATTTTTCATTCCCTATTGTTAATTTTCCTTTTTTAGACGGCGATGTTTCTTTGGCCCCATCATACGGTGTTTATATATCACAACTCGTTCGTTATGCCCGTGTGTGTAGTTTTGTCATAGATTTTAACGAACGTAATCAATGCATCACTGGTAAATTATTAAGTCAGGGATTTCGTTACCATAAATTACTTAAACCATTTGCTAAATTCTTTCATAGTAAATTTAGCTGCACTTGTAGAAAACTTATTATAAACGGTATTTCACATCCTACATTGTACGGTAATATTGTACTAAAAGCGCGGAAATCACTATGTGATCCGTGTAAACTCATCCACTATTTAAACAAACTTATTAGTAAAGGTTATCTTATTAATGTTGTAATAAGATCTTTGAATATTGTTTACATTGGCACTAACATTGATTTTGTAATCAACAAATTAAAACATAACTAAATTTGTAATATTTTCGAAAGGTTTTTGGGGTGTATAAATACACATCCACGTTAATTTAATTTATTTAGAGATTGCTTTATCTATATATATAACATGATACATATTTATTATAAGCTAAAATCATAACGATCCTACTGCCTGTCGATACTTTTATGTTGGGATTGCACAAGTCATTTCTTTTTTGACTGTCCATGGCGTTAAAACACTAAATCCCTGGGATGTGTTTTAATTAGTTTGAACTGTTTTACACTAGTTATTCTGGGGACCTTTATAGCTTGCTGTTCGGTGTAAGCCAAGGCTCCGTGTTGAAGGCCGTACTTTGACCTATAATTGTTGACTTTTTATACACTTTGACTTGGATGAAGAGTTGTCTCATGGCACTCATACCACATCTTCTTATTTATATAGATATTTTTGTTCGTTTTTGTATTTATTTTGTCGTTGTGATGGAGATAATTTCATTTTTCTGTACTGAATATTTTGGTAAAATAATGTTCCTTTATGTTTGTATGATCTGCTTATGAAGACATCAATAGAGCAGGGTTGAGATGAAATAAAATCTTAAACCCACCACAGCGATAGCTTTATCTACCTCTCCAAGTTGTAAGTTGTTTTCGTATGTAATATATAAATGTTTTTTTACACGTTAAATTAATGTATTGTTTAACTACAACAGTACTTTAACCTGCACTGTAGCTGCAATGCAACAGACCAGTTTACAAGTTCACCGCACCAGCAGTTTGTATTTTGAATCATTTTCATTTATTAATTGTCAGAATTATTTTAAAAATTAATTGGATCTATGTTTTGTTTTAATTAACTTGTTTTTGTTTCGCTTTTTTATGCTTGATATCTATTTTGATACCAAAATGTGC
This sequence comes from Mytilus coruscus, assembly GCA_017311375.1. NCBI lineage: Eukaryota > Metazoa > Mollusca > Bivalvia > Mytilida > Mytilidae > Mytilus > Mytilus coruscus. Next base: position 21,456,360 of record CM029604.1, read on the forward strand.
TTGTATTTCTCTGTATAATTTATCAGATCTGTGCGAGCGTAGTAATTATTGAAACTAATTTTATAATCTATAACTGGAACTCGATATCGTGACAAATGTTAAAAAAAAATAATATATGTATATTTAATACAAATAGTGGTAGAGATTATTTAGCATCGAGCGGACAAACTTTTAACTTTAAATAGATTAATAGAAGCTGCAATGTATACGTCAATGGAACAGCAACCGAACAACAAACCACATCTTAAGACGTCACACATTCGTGAAGAATAGGCAAGTTGATATTTCAAATGCTCTTAATCGTTCCTAGTCTAAATAAAATTTGAACAAATTAAAAAAAAAATTGGTTTTGTGTTTAACAGTAGCTACATAAAGAACAGCGCCATATAAGTAAATATTCGTATTGTAACAAATGCATATAACCTTCGATTTTGAATTTCTTCAAAAAGCTTGCCGGACACCATCTAAGATTCATTAATTAATAAAAAATGGTATTGTGCCACTGATATAAAAAGAATGACCTACTGTTGTTGATGATTATTTTATCTTTAATATTTACGTTGAATAAATAAGTAATATTTCGCTTCAAGCTTATAAGGTTATATTATTTATTAAACTTACAAATCTAGGGATTGTCCTACAAATCATTCTCATTGGTTTAATGAACTTATTGATAAAGGTTGTTATATCTCGTTGTTAAAGATGTAATTAATAGCTTTTTAGCTGTACCGAATTGTATTTTGCCATTTGATATGGGACTTTCCGTTTTGAATTTTTCTTAGAGTTTGGTATTTTGTAATTTTTCTTTTTTTGTATATTGCATGTTTTTCGTTTGTTAATCTGCCGATCAAAATTTGAATAAACATAATAAAGGAGGATTAAGATAACGCAGTGGCATTGCTTTGTCCTTGTTCCTATTGAGACAAAGGATTTAAAGCTTGAAAGTCAAGGCATCATAACGGTTAAAAGACCATGATACGGCTTTGGACTGAATGGTTTACGAGTGAAATCGGCGTTGCAAAGGAGTGAAGCAATTGGTCAATTGTATACAGATTACAATGATTGATTATTTGTTGCTTAATGATCAATAACAAATATTTTATACACATTCAGGATGGGAACAAAATAACAATAATCCATTAGATTGAGTGTGCAGTGCGGTTAGAACTGGAATTTCGTCAGCAACTGGAAAAGAAAGGCATGAAAGATAGGTTCGATCAGGAAATTTGCCTTGCCTTACGGTCCCCAGAAAGATATGTTGCAAGCCAGGGCTCGTTAACGTTGTAGGGAGTGCAGCGCTTTCATTAATATCATGTATATCATAGGTGTATATCAGCAATGTCTAGGACAAGTTCGAACATCAGTGCCGATCAACCTTTTTTAAAAGAAGGGATGCCAATTAGAAATATAAACTCTATAGAATATTGCATTGTAAGCGCTCTTATATGTACAATTCTTGTCAGATACTTTTGAAATTTACATCAAGGTTTATATCAACGATGCCTCTGACAAGTTCAAAAAATTAGTGCCGATTAACTTTTTTTAGAAACAGTGATGCGCCGTGGAAATATCAATTATAAAGAAAAAAAGGGCTTTGCGAGCCCTCTCACATCTCTTGTAGGATTGTTATGAATTTATATCAAACGTTTATATGACCAATGTCTTATTAGACATGTTAGAGTGCCAACCAACATTTTTACAAGTGTTGTGCCCTTGGTAATAGAAATATATAAGGAAAAATAACATTTTAAGCGATCTTAAGCTAAGTTGACCTTATGTGGATTTGGCTGTTGTTTTATGTCCTTTATGGTTTATAGCTCTTCAGCTTTGTCGGTTCTTATACATCCTTGGCTTTCAAATATTCGGCTTTGAGAGTTTCTGATGAAGGTATATCCAGAAAAGCGCTTCGGACACATAAAATGTTTACGTGTTGTTTTCATTTTTTATAAAGAATAAAAGAAAAAAAAAAAAACCATACCAAATGTTTATGATAACATTTTCTTATTTTAGTTTGATAATTAGTGCTGATCAACTACCTTAAAAAGTGTAATGCCCCTTGGAAGTGGTCACTATATGTAAAATTGCATTGTAAGCGTTTCCAAATGTAAACTTATTGCTCGATTTTTATAAAATTGATATCAAAGGTTAATATCAGTATTATTTCAAACAAGTTGGAAAATCGGTGCAGATCAACAATTTTAAAAGAGTCATGCCCTTTGGAATCATTAATAATATTGTAAGCACTCTCATTTTTGTTTATTTATTAGCCATTGACAGTTGAAATAAGAACAACACGGGGGACATTGGAACTCTGTTCTTTTATTTGGGTTTTTTCGGCATTATTTGGAATTTGTAGTATCTGCATCATACATTTCACATTTGTTTCCACTTCTCCTAATTTTCCTAACAGAATGTAATGACACTTGTCAGAATCTTAACGATATAATTCAGTTTCCCTCAGTAATAATAGACTTTGTCTTTGTTTTATGTAGGGGTTTGGTTTTTTTACCCTCCCTCGAACAATAACCACCACCCACACAAAAGAAGGATAGTCGGTGCCTATATAGGTAATAACATTTAATCATATCATTTTACTATAATTTATATAATACGTAAAAAGTATTGAAAAGGACAATTTTCTGACATAATCTGTTAACGTCACTCAATTTTGACAGATTGTTCCTGAATGCTAATAAAATACATTAAAACATTCAAAATATCAAGGATAAATTTCCAACAAAATAATCTATAGATATAATATAAAGTAAAATTCCGTTGTTGCGTAGCATTTGGCAACATGTTGTTCATACTGTATGCATGGACTCCATTTTGATGAATATTGTGGCAGGGCCAACATTATCATACCTTTCCATTATGATGAACATTATTATTTATGTGGCTTTATTTCATAAAAGATACGGACGCCCTCAACTGTACTTATGCAAGGATTGGCTCTTGTTGATGGACTCACTGCGTTGTGTACCTATGGATTTGAACCTTTCTTTAGCTTGCATTATGAAGAGATTGGAAATTATACCGTACGCTCATCGTGGTTAGTACCGGAAGAAATGAAAAGGCTAGTTGGACTGAGGTTTCCATACTGCTTGATGCATTACTGTCTAACAAACCTAGCAGACGCATTCCATCTTGCTTCCATACTGTTTACAGCGTCCCTTGGGTTACAGAAAGTTATAGCTGTGGTATGTCCAATATGGAGCAAAACTCAAATGAATGAAAGAAAATCGTTCATATTTTGCGGTACGTGTATTTTGTTAACTCTGGTCGTTAATATACCCCGATTATTTGTGATAAGTTTCAGCAGTGGGAAGAAGGCAGATACATGTTTAGTCTCAGAACCACACAAGGCAATTCAAAAGTATATTCTAGCATACCACCCAATCCTTTACGCCATTATTTTGGTATGTGCAGTTGTAGCAATGCTGATATCAACATGTTATATCATTTTTACACTATGTCGACGGAAACGTGTCCGCGGACATGCTACGGTTTCAAGAGCTGAAAAGAAATCTTGCATATTGATTGTGTGCGTGATGATAGTATTTTTTCTAGCAGAACTCCCAAAAATTTATGTCAGATCCACTCTATTCAGTATGTATAGATCCAATCTGGAGACGCAAAATGTTGCTTTACATAAGACAAAAACCGAGCTATCCCAGCTATTTGCAGCATGTTTGGATGATATTCCAGACCTTATTATCTCAAATGAGTCCTGTATTTCTGACTTTGATGACCTACCATCCCATTATAAAGATGATGTGACAAGAGAGGTGGATAGTTTGACTCTCTTTATAGAAGCTAACGTGCATAGGACTATGGATAGGTTGTATAAAGGTCACTTGAAACAAAACTATTTTGATTATCTAGTTGACGTACTTGCTGATGAACGCATTCGTTATGAAAATGAATTAAAAGAATACGTCAAACAAACCCTTTTTGATAACGTAGAAAAAACATATTGCAAAGCAAAAGAAAAATACTTTAAAAAAATTATGAGAGATGTTTACTTTGGCATAATTAAGGGCTGTGTATATACCATTGGTGATAGAGACGCATCTTATGTAATTCTTGGATCGTCACCGTACAGCGAACCAATGAACTATATAATGAACATTGTCTGGGGACACTTTGACATTACATTGGAACATTTAAAACTTTTGATTGAAGTTTCAAAACTTTTAATGATCATTGGATGTGCTTCGAACTTTCTTATCTATATAGTCATGAGTGAAAAACTGAGAGAGGCTTTGAAAAAGACTTTCAAATGCAGAGAAGACCAGGAAGAACGAGTAGATTCAATTCAGATGCAAACAAGAAGATAAATATTTTGGAACCCTATGTTTAAGGAAAGAAAAAACATATTGACAGATTTATTTTAAAAGATCATAGCTTGATACAAAAAATAAAACACAAAATAATTTTAAAAATTACACAGTTCATTTTTAAATTGTCCAGATAGAAAACACAGACTCCTAAATTTAACAAATATAAATAAATTTCAAAAACATTTGAGCTAAACTATCAGGTTTACTCAATTAGATTTTTTGCACAACAATTTCATATGTCCTCATGAGTGGTCATTCGGAACAAAACTATGTTTTGCAATGAAGCGTTCATTTTATCAATAAACTTTGGGAAAACTATTTAGTCCATTTTTTGTAATATCCTTTTGGCATGGCTCGGTACTTATGCATCTCGCCATTATGTTGTTGTTCTGTGGTCATTTTTTGTATTCTTGTCTTTCATTTTTGCTTATGTGTTTTGTCTTTATGCCATTTTGTTTTTCTTTGTTGACAGATTTGTTTGTTTCTGTAGTGATTATGATTATAACACAATGTTGACTGCTGTACCCCTATATTTGACATTTTTACCTATTATGTCTGTTTGTTTTCTTCACACATTGTTGTCAATATAACGGAATTTTATGCGACTGTGATACAAGTGAGAGGTTTAGCTAGCTATAAAACTAGGTCTAATCCACCATTTTCTACATGAGGAAATGCCTGTACCAAGTCGGGAATATGACAGTTGTTTTCCATTCGTTTGATGTGTTTGAGCTTTTAATTTTTCCATTTGGTAAGGGACTTTAAGATTTGAATTTTCCTTGGAGTTCGGTATTTTTGTTATTTTACTTTCTACACTTTCTTCCTGTTCCTTCACTGAGTCTAACCTGGTTCAATTGATCGCAATAAACACAAAAAATATTTGCTAAAACATTATTTTGAATAACAAAAAGGTTTAGAAATTAATCACGTTTTTGACCTGGTTCGTATTTTTTTTTTAAATACTTTGTGGTTGGTAGAAGTTTGAGTTCTATAATTTTTTATCCTTTTTTTACGTCTTTTAACATATTTAAGCGAATTGACTGATAGTAAGTTATTTTTGCACCTTTTTCTCACTTTTGTGTTTTTGACCATCCACTTTTTCATCTAGAAAGTCAGATGAGTTGTAAATGAAATAAAAAATGCGGGTACGAAAAGGGGTTATTACTAGAGGTCCACTAAGCAAAACATGAATACTCAAGAAATGCGCAAAGTAAAATTAATCTGTTGATCATTTTTATCAAATCAAACTGTTTTGGACATACATTGTATATAGTTGTGTATCTTTGAACTCTAACTGTATTTTTTCATAAAATGATTTGAACTTTTGAACCCAACTACATTTCTTAACATCTAGATGTTTATATGTGTGTTATGCTTTAAGCATAATATCGACGCATAGTAAGCCAAGGATAACAACAAAATAGAAAATCTGAAAAAAGAACAGAAAAAGTGAAATTTAGACATCAAATTTAATTATGACCAATATCCTCTATCAGAGAAATGCTAAACAATGTGTTTGCCTTAAGATACAGGCGGGGATCGAGAATGATTTCATGAGTTGGATTCGAGGAACTATAGTTGTAAAAAGGGCGAACCAAGCTTTAGTTTTGATGATACATTATCCAACATTTTATATTTATATATAATACATTTTGTTAAGCTATAATTGTATGTTTTCCTTATTGATTAAAATTTTGAATTATTCAATACGTCATCAAGGTGAGGTTATATTGATAGATCTTCCAATATGTGCCGAATGCAATAGAGCGTTTGTTGAAAAGTAATCACAGAGTCAATTCCGTTTTGACTGGTCCTGGCATAAACTTAAAATACAATTTAAAAATAATATATTTTAAGTTTATGACAAGGCCAGTCACACCCGGAATTGACTCTGTAATTACTTTCCAACAAACAATTTCCTTTGCTTTTCATTGTGTCATGATACTCAACCCCTTAAGGAAACCATTGAAATTTATGTAAGCTTACATGTATACCCAAATATGTACAGATAACAGAACTCTTGCAAGCATATACCATAGTCTTACTAAATCTGTTATCTAACTATTAACAAAGAAGCGTCTTAAAGAAATACATTTGAAAGAATAAGCTTATCGTTTTTAAGAATGGCATACAAAAACTGAATATTAACTATCATGTTAAACCCTTGGAATAATGCATGTATATTAAATAATTGCTATTTGAAATCATTACTTTGTCTTCATTTCACTACACAGCAAATCTAAGCAAATTCTTAACATCGAAAGACATCGAGATGTGTAAAATTCAGACATGCAAATACTTATCTAATTCATCGCACTTATTCAATTAACGTGAACATATATACTATCAAAAAAAAACTTCCATCATATAACAACATTATATAGAAAAATCTACCAATCCTAAGTGATAACAAACTAAATACACCCAAATGTGGATTTTGAAAGTATGAAATGTTAACATAAATTATTTCGAACATAACTGGTTTGAAGAATTTAAAGTTGAGATATCAGCATGGTTTGATTTAGGTACATAGTATATTAAAATGATAGCCAATGATCAAACAGTTTACAATCTAGGGAGTTAAACTGATTTAACCAATAGCAATTTCGGATTTAAAAATTTTACAGTTTTTATACTATTTACAAACTAGATTACAGACACAAATAAATTTCTAAGGGTGTTCGCTACTTTTTATTTGACTTTTGTCAGATATTTAGAATACTCTAGTATTATACCTTTAAATTTTTAACTACTTTTCTTCTCATAAGTTTATTACATATTGTTAAAAGGTATTTTGAAAATCTTAAAAATCATATTTTACTATATTAAGAAAAAAGATGTCAACAATGTTATAACAATCTAGAGAGAATATTTTCCAGCCGAATATTCAATGTCTTATATCTAAAAAAAAAAAAAATTGACCTTTCATTTTTTCGTTTTTTGTTGTTGGTTCCTTTATTCATATACTATCAATTTATAACTGTCTTTTCATAAGCTTAATATTTTGAAATAGAGCAGCGAACATCTTTATTTTAGTTTGCATAAATAAATAATAGGCCAAGAAACCACACCAGAACTACATCAAGCACCACAGTTACAATTGCATCCATAGGCAGGGAGATAACACACAATCTCAAAAGCAGCACATATTTTGGCATCCTGGGGTGTCAGATTTTTTGCCTGATGTGTTATCTATTGTAAATGATTTCTTTTATAACAATGATGTTTCTAACCAAAAGTATGTTTCAAAATATGTGTTAGATATCGATGCTTGCATGATTTTTTTTAATTGTATACATGATGTAATGCTCCTTCTTATAAAATTAAAATAGAAAAAAAAAATTAATAATTTTATGTTGACATAAACATTCATCTTGCAGGCTCAAATCTACCTTTTTATGAAAGGGTTCTTTGCTAGAACTTAATCATAACTATTTTTTGTGTCGAAAATTTAATTTGCTGGTATATAAGTATCACCTTGTATAGGAACCTCCAAGGGATTTAAAACTGATATACATCTATGTTTATCATAACTCTAAGCCCTAACGAAAAGCCTGTTTTATTAATGTAGAAAAAACCAGATGTCAGTCACAGAATTAAAGCATGGGAATTAGTAAGTGCTCAAAGGTTTGTCGTCTGACAAACTTCTCCAAGCCCTTGTAATCGGGATTTCAGAGCATGTCATTTTTCTTAAAACATGAGGCAAGGAAGAAGTATGGTAAGAGCTGATATTTCAGTTATAGGTTAATAAAAGTTTACTGATCATGAAACGTGTTTAGAAATTATAGGCAACAGTAGTTCAAATCTGATAAATCTATTAAGATACAAATCATGGTAATAAACAGGAACTATGAGAATCGAATAAACTCGCAAAGGAGCAATGAGGGGTGTGTTAACAGGGCGAGTCTTTCGGTTATACATGCATCCCACGCCACGCAAATCCCACTCAGAGTGTCACAATCGGTTGAATAGATCAGACGACTTTTCTAAGATCTTTAAACCTAAAATTATCATCATAATTTAATAGTACCTTTATTTAGAACCGATATGGGTTGGCCACCATGACATACATACCTATAGACTACGAAGAGTTAACTAATTGACTGACGGAACACGGCAAATACAGCTGTCCTATACACAGTTTTATTTAAAAGAAAACAAAACAAAACTGCGTATGGGAATAGGAGACACGGATACAAATATAATATAGGTCACTCTCAATCTCTGTGATAATTAGTATTCCCCCAAGAACCTTGGTCCTTTGCTATAAAATGATAATAACTGGGTTGGGTTTACAGAATAAAGTTTCATGGACTAACAATAAACACTTAAAGGCAAAATAATAATAAAAAGAATTGAGGAAAATGGTAAAAAAAGAAACAAAGAAGATACTTAAATATGATGAATAGAGAATAATAAGCCCCAAAATAAAAAAAAAAAAAAAAATATATTAAAATAGTAAAACAATTGGATTGGGTTTACAGAAAAACATGATAAAAGGCCCTTAAAAATTGGAAAATTGGTCTTTAAATTTTTTCCCTTTCTTTGTTCTTTTTCTAAATTTAAAAAAATTTTAAAAAATTTTTAAATTTAAAAATTAACAAAAATTTTAAAATTTAATCTTCCCTTGGGATTTTACAAAATTTTTTTTGTTTTTAATGAAATTTTACAAAAATTTTTTTAAAAATTTTCAAAAATTTAAAAGAAATTACAAAGAAAATTTAAAAAAACTTCCAAAATTTCCAAAAAAATTCCCAAAACATTCTTTTAAAAATTTCTTTCAAACCTTTTTTAAAAGTTTTTGGGAAATTTTTTTTAAAAAAACAGAAGAAATTTTTAAAAAAGAAAAGGGAAAAAACCAAAATCCAAAAATTCCTTTAAAGGGGAAAATTAGTTTTCCTTTTTTTTTTTTTCCCAAAAAAAAAGAAAAAAAAATTAAAAAAAAAAAAAAATAAAAGTGATCATTTAAAGTGGATTTCCCCTTATTTGGGTTTTTTTTTGGCTTTTGTGGAAAACAAAAATGAAAAAAAGTGGGTTTTATTGAAAAAAACAAAAAAAAAAATTTTGAAAAGTCAAAAAAAGTTTTTCAAAAAAAAAATGCCCCAAAATTTTTTGGAAAATCCCGAAAAATTAAAAAGGTTTTTTTTTTTCTTTTTTTTTCCCAAATTTTGAACTGGAATTTTGGGTTTTTTTAAAACAAAAAAAAAGGAAAACGTTAAAAAAAAAAGATTTTTTGTTATTTTTTTTTAAATTTTTATCATAAATTTTTGTTTATTTTTTTTTTTTTTTAAAAAATTTTTTTTTTTAAAATCAAAATTTTTACATAAAATTTTAAACCAAATATTTAAATTTCCCGAATTTATAAATTTAGGCCAAAATTAAACATTATTTTTTAATTTCCAAAAAAGGGGAAATTTTTTGTTGGGTATTTAAAAAAAAAAACCCAAAATTTCTTTTTAAAATTAAACGTCTTTTTTAAAAAAATTTTTTTTTCAAATTTTTCCTTAAATTAAATTTTCCCGGTTTTTTTTTTAAATTTTAATTTTTCTTTAAGAGATTTAAATTTAAAAGAAAATTTAAAGATTTTTTTTTTCTTTTCCCATATTTATATTTTTAAAACTTTAAAACTTTAAAGAAAAAAAAAGGCTTGAAAAATTTTGGATTTTTTTACAAAAAATTTTATAAAATTTTAATTTAAATTTAAAAACGGGTTAATAAAAATTTTAAAAATTTTTAAAAGGGCCCTTTTAAAAGTTTTAGGGAACCAAAAATTAAAATTTAAAATTTTTAGAACTTTAAAATTTTGGAATTAAAAAATTTCAACCCCAAACTTTGAAAATTCTTTTTTAAAACCGTGAATTGGTTTAAAAAATTTTTAAAAGTTGATTTTGAAATTGACTTCCAAAACCCAAGTTTAAAAAAAGAAAAAAAGGAGTGAAAATAAAAACCGAAAATCTTAAATTTACAAAATTTTGGGACAATTCCCCCGAAAATTTTACATTTTTAAGGGAAATTTTAAACAAAAGAAACATATTAAAAAAATTTAAAAATTGAAAAAATTTCCTTTTTAAATTTTTTTTTTCCTTTGGGTTTAAAAAAAAAATAATTGAAATAAGTTTATTTTGGGGGCAAAAATTTGTTCCCAACAAAAACAAAAAAGGAAAAACATTTTTAAAAATTTTGGAAAAAATTTTAGGCCCATTTTTAAAATTTTGAAATCAAAAAAAAATAAAAAAATTTTAAATTGAAAAGGTTGATTAAAAAATTTTAAGGGGGTATGAAAAAATTTTGGGTTTAATTTGGTTTCATTTTTTTCCAAAAAAAGTTTTACCATTTTTAAAAAAAAAAAAATTTTTGTTTCTTTTCCCCAAAACCCTATTTTTTTTCCCAAAAAAAAAAAAAAAAAAAAGGGTTTTTTAAAAAAAAAAATTTTTAATTCGGGTTTTATAAAAATTTTTTTATTTTATTTTTTTTTAAACCAATTAAAATTATACCTTATTGTCAATTTTTACTAAAAGTCAATGACCGAGTAGTTACAATTTATCTCAATGTCACGCACAAGGAACCAGCACATCTTGATTGTGTAGTGCTTTGTATTAAATTGACCGGGATCGACCATACAGCGACCCTTTTATTCAATGCAAGGACATGACTGTTTAGCTTACCAGACCCTTTGCGTCCCTCGTCCTCGTCGTCGTATGTGTCCGTTAACTTTTACAAAACTCTTCTACTCTGAAATTACATGGCCAATTGGAACCAAACTTGGTCACAATTATCATTGCGGTTTCTAGTTTGAAAAAAGAATTTGTTAATATAAAAAATGACCAGCAAGACAAGATCTACTAATATGTCAGACATGGTCAAAATCGTCAGACAATTTCTCATATGTATTGCCAATAAATGACGATTTTTACCAATTTGCATTTTGGCTATTATCTTAAAAAAATAATAGAAAGAAAAATTACCTTAAATAGCAAAATGATCTTTATTTTCTGATTGATTGATATCATTGATATTGATATTGATTGATATGACATTATTATAGTTATAATGCAAAATAATAAAATGAATAAAACAATACTTTTTCAATTTCATGTGTCATCAATTAACATTTTCTGACATTAATTGTAATCTGTTCACATCTTTCCATTTAGACAAATTATTCTGAAATAAATGCTGTAGATACAAAATGCTAAATATATTCAAAATATCAAGGGTAGATTTTGCATCTAAAATATTAATATCATTTATATATGTTAATGTCTGACTATTTCAGGCAATAACTTAATGCCTAGGCGTTAGCTTATTGCCTAGAATTTAAGCTTAATGCCTAATTTTACTTATTGCCGCTAACATATATATATATATCAGTAACAATCACTTTGTAACATATCATTTAGCAACATGTTGTTCATACTGTATGCACGGACTCCATTGTTGATGAATATTGTGGCAGGGCCAAAAATATCATACCTTTCAATTGTGATGAACATTATTATCTTTGTTGCTTTACTTCATAGAAATATACGGACACCCACAACTGTACTTATGCAGGGATTGGCCCTTGCGGATGGACTAACTGCGTTGTGTACCTATGGATTTGAACCTTTCTTTATCTTGCATTATGAAGAGATTGGAAATTATACCGTACACTCTACATCGTTAGTAAGGGAGAAATAAAAAGGTTATCTTAACTGAGGTTTCCGTACTGCTTGATGCATTACTGTCTGACAAACCTAGCCGACACATTCCACCTGGTTTCCATACTGTTTGCAGCGTCCTTTTGGGTTACAGACACTCCTGGCTGTGGCATGTCCAATATGGAGCAAAAATCAGACGATTGAAAGAAAATCGTTCATAGTTTGCGTTATGTGTTTTGTATTCTCTCTGGTCGTAAATATACCCAGATTATTTGTTATAAGTTTCAGCAATGGGAAGAATGGAGATACGTGTTTAGTCTCCGAACCCCACAAGGCAATTCAAAAGTATATTCTAGCATACCACCCAATCGTTAACACCATTATTGTGGTATGTGCAGTAGTAACAATGTTGATATCAACATGTTTGATCATATTTACACTTTGTCGACGAAAACGTGTCCGCGGACATGCCACGGTTTCCAGAGCTGAGAAGAAATCTTGCATATTGATTGTATGCGTGATGATAGTATTTCTTCTAACAGAACTCCTAAGAATTTATGTCAGTTCAACTCTATTCAGCACTTATGGATCAAATCTTGACACGGAGAACGTTGCCTTACATAAGACAAAGACCAAGCTGTCCCAACGATTTGTGGAACATATGACTCAAGTGATAGAAGTATTTATGATTACGAATGATTTTACGTATAAAACACAGTTGAAACAGAATTATTATGAATATTTAGTTAAAGTTCTTGCTAATGAACACGTTCGTTATGCCGAAGAATTAAAAGAATACGTCAAAGAAATCTATTTTGATATGGCAGTTAAAACATATAACAATAGAACAATACAATAAGTAAAACGTATGATGATAAATGTAAACTATGGAAATATGTTCCGCTGTCTACGTACCATTGATAGTAAAGACGCACCTTTTTTATACTTGGAATGTCACCGTACGGCGAACCATTGAACTATATAACCAATATTGTATGGGGACATATTGACATTACATTGGAACATTTGAAACTTCTTACAGAAGTATTAAAATTTTTAATGATCATTGGCTGTGCTTCTAAATTTCTTATTTTTATAGTCATGAGTGAAAAGAGAGGCTTTCAAAAAGACTTTCGAATGCAGAGAACATCAGGAAGAAAGAGTATATACAATTCAGATGCAAACAAGAGGATACAGATATTGGAACACCGTTGTTGTAAAAAAAAACTATGTTTAAGACGATGAATAGAATATAAAAAGATTGCTTTGATTTTAGCAGTACACTGATTGATTTTAAAGATAGCTTGGTTAAAAAAAAAACACAATGTTTTTCAAAATTACGCAGTTTAAATTCAAATTGCACAGAAAGATCAAAGAAAAACCACCTAAATCAAACAGATGTTAATAGATTTAAAGTAAATGATCTGAACTATCACGTTAACTTAAATCAAATATTTGGGCAACACTTTCAATGCGTCTTCATAAATGATTGTACGGAACAAAAACTATCTGTTGCAATGAAGCGTTTATTTTATCACAAAACTTTCGAAAAAACGACACTTGCTTCATTCCAGCAGCGCCTGCATACGGAGTATATATCTCCCAATTGATACGATATTCCCGGGCTTGTATTTCCTATCATGATTTCCTTGATAGAGGATTGCTGCTCACAAGGAAGCTATTAAACCAAGAGTTCCAAATGGTGAAGTTGAAATCATCCCTTCGTAAATTTTACGGACGCCATCACGAGTTGGTTGACCGTTATGGAATAACCGTTTCACAGATGATATCGGATATGTTCCTTATGTCGTAACTACAATACCCTTCCTTTTTCACGAATGTGACCTACCGAATTAGACTATTTACCGGATTTGTAATAACATAAGCAACACGACGGGTGCCACATGTGGAGCAGGATCTGCTTACCCTTCCGGAGCACCTGAGATCACCCCCAGTTTTTGGTGGGGTTCGTGTTGCCTAGTCTTTAGTTTTCTATGTTGTGCCATCTGTACTATTATTTGTCTGTTTGTCATTTTATTTTTGGCCAGGGCGTTGTCAGTTTGTTTTCGATCTATGAGTTTGACTGTCCCTCTGGTATCTTTCGTCCCTCTTTTGCTTCCTGTTCCACTGACCCTGTAATTTTAACTGGGTTGAAATGATCGCCATGAACACAAAATTTACTTGTTAAAACATTATTTTGAATAATAAAATGATTACAGAAGTAATAATAGTCTGACCAAGTTAAAGGATGATTGAAAAACAATCTACATTATCCACTTTATTTTTTTATCCTGTGTTACATGTAAGTCATTCAAGAGATTTGATTGATAATAAGTTATTTTTGCACCTTTTATTCACTTTTGAGTTTTAGACCATGCATGCAGCATTGGTGAAATACATTAAAGATTCAGTGATAAACAAAAAGACCCAACTTAAAAAAACTAAGAACTTGAGTGATAATCGTCTGTGTAAAATGCTGAAAATAGTGTAGGAAGGTATCAAATCTCAGCAGTTTAGTACTTTGAGCTGACTACCATTAACTAAAAGCATTCAGCATAACTCCAAGTACTCGCAAAGCGGTTTGTGTCGATATCATTGGACAAAACAGCCAATGATGTAGTGGTGGTGTGACGCATATACTACACGGAAGTTCTCCAAAACAAAATTATCAATTCTTCTAAATTCAGGTCCGTACGCTCCACAGAGAGTCAAATTGTAAACAAGCATATCACTGCCACTACCCAGTTTAAAGCCTCTTCCGAACAATTGAAAGTCCCGACTATGTACTGGTTACCTAAATTACACAAACAACCATTTAAATTTCGTTTCATCTCCGCATCTAGCAAGTGTTCTTCTACTTATCTGTCAGTGCTTCTAACTACCTCCTTACTACTATCAAATAACTTATTACTAACTTTTGTAATAAAGTTTCTGAAAATAATGGTATTAGTCATTTTTGGAGTGTTAACAATTCTTTAGAGATTTTAGATAAAATACGTGCTTTTGATGGTCCTTTTAATTCTGTTGACAGTTATAATTTTTCTACTCTCTACAATACACTTCCACAAACTCTTATTAAGAACAAGTTTTCATATTCAATTAAATGGTCTTTTGAAAAATCTAATTGCAAATTTATTTGCTGTAACTCGTTTAAAGCCTTTTTCTGTAACGAAAAAGGAACGTATGCTAGATACACTTACTGGAAAAGTGAAGATATGATTGAAGCTTTAAATTTTCTCCTGGACAACATATATGTACGTTTCGGCGATAAAGTGTATCGACAGGTAGTAGGTATTCCTATGGACACTAATTGCACCCCTTTAACAGCAGATTTATTCCTGTATTGCTATGAATCACAGTTTATGGCCAAACTCATTAAAGACACGTCATTGTTACATTTGGTTGACACATTCAACAATACCTACCGTTATCTTGATGATATGTTTTCGTTAAATAATCCAGAGTTCTCTAAATATACTTACTTTTGATAAATCTAACAGCAGTAGTTGTCCTTTTCTAGGTTTAGACATTTCAATTTATAAAGGGAACCTCTATACTAAAATTTACGATAAAAGAGACGATTTTTCATTCCCTATTGTTAATTCTCCTTTTTTAGACGGCCATGTTTCTTTGGCCCCATCATACGGTGTTTATATATCCCAACTCGTTCGTTATGCCCGTGTGTGTAGTTTTGTCATAGATTTTAACGAACGTAATCAATGCATCACTGGTAAATATTAAGTCAGGGATTTCGTTACCATAAATTACTTAAACCATTTACTAAATTCTTTCATAGTAAATTTGGCTGCACTTGTAGAAAACTTATTAAAAATGGTATTTCACATCCTACATTGTACGGTAATATTGTACTGAAAGCGCGGAAATCACTATGTGATCCTTGTAAACTCATCCACTTGTTAAACAAACTTATTAGTAAAGGTTAATTAATGTTGTAATAAGATCTTTGAATATTGTTTACATTGGCACTAACATTGATTTTGTCATAAAAAAATTAAAACATAACTAAATTTGTATTCTTTTCGAAAGGTTTTTTGGTTGTATAAAAACACATCCACGTTAATTTCCTATTTAGAGATTGCTTTATCTATATATAACATGATACATATTTATTATAAGGTAAAATCCTAACGATCCTACTGCCTGTTGATACTTTTATTTTGGCATTGCACAAGTCATGTCTTCTTTGACTGTCCATGGCGTTAAAACAATAAATCCCTGGGATGTGTTTTAATTGATTTTAGTCTCTGATGCATGATTTGTTATTGTTAATTGTTTTGGCTTTCAACTAGCTTTCAGTAACTGCGAGTACTCTCAAATCGTACTTTCTTGTTAATTTGACCTGTCGACACAATTTGTAATGCTTTTCTGTTATTCAATGTTTACTTATTTTGTGTTATATCTCGTCTCACTATTTTTGATAAGTATTTAGTATGACGATAAATGTTCACTTCTGTACTCGTATTCTGAACAACAAATCTATTAATTTTGTAAAAAATGTTTACTTCCATATTCCTAACAACAAAATTATTATATTTAAATTTACCCATGTTACCTGTGTACGTTGTTTTATTTAACGCCATTTTGTCCCGGGTAAGAGTTGTCTTATTGACACTCTTCCTACATATTTTTATTACTACCTTTAACGTCTATAATATTGTATTGATATTGTGTCATAGATCAAACTTATTCGTTCAGTGTATGTTTACTTGTTTTTGTTTAAATGTCTTTTTGATCGAGTTAAGCCATTTCAATTGATATTTTATAGTGTGTCTTTTTATGTTGTAATGTTACACTACTGTCTCAGGTTAGGTTGAAGGTTGGCGCCTGTTAAAACGTTTAAACCCGCTGCATTTGTATGCACCTGTCCTAAGTCAGGAGCCTGTTGTTCAGTGGTTGTCGTTTGTTGGTGTGGTTCATTGGTGTTTCTCGTTTCTCGTTTTTTATATAGATTAGACCGTCGGTTTTCCTGTTTGAACTGTTTTACACTAGTTATTTTGGGGCCCTTTATAGCTAACTGTTCGGTGTTAGCCAAGGCTCCGTGTTGAAGGCCGTTCTTTGACCTATAATTGTTAACTTTTTATACATTGTGACTTGGTTGGAGAGTTGTCTCATTGGCACTCATACCACATCTTCTTATTTATATAGATATTTATTTTCGTTTTTGTATTTATTTTGTCGTTGTTATGGAGATAATTTCATTTTTCTGTACTGAATAATTTGGTAAAATAATGTTCCTTTATGTTTGTATGATCCGCTTATCAAGACATCAATAGAGGAGGGTTGAGATGAAATAAAATTTCAAACCCACCACAGCGCTAGCTTCATCTACCTCTCGAAGTTGTAAGTTGTTTTCGTTTGTAATATATAAATGTTTCTTTACACGTTTAATTAATGTATTGTTTAACTACAACAGTACTTTTACCTGCACTGTAGCTGCAACCTTCATGTTAGGTCTTGAACAATACAACAGACCAGTTTACAAGTTCACCGTACTAGCAGTTTGTATTTTGAATCATTTTCATTTATTAATTGTCAGAATTATTTAAAAAATTAATTGAATCTATGTTTTGTTTTAATTAACTTGTTTTTGTTTTGCTTTTTTATGCTTGATATCTATTTTCATACCAAAATGTGCTTGTATTTCGCTGTATAATTTATCAGATCTATGCGAGCGTAGTAATTATTGAAACTAATGATATAATCTATAACTGGAACTCGATATCGTGACAAATGTTAAAAAAAAAAAGATATGTATATCTAATACAAATAGTGGTAGAGATTATTTAGCATCGAGCGGACAAACTTTAAACTTTAAATAGATTAATAGAAGCTGCAATGTATTCATCAATGGAACAGCAACCGAACAACAAACCACATCTTAAGACGTCACACATTCGTGAAGAATAGGCAAGTTGATATTTCAAATGCTCTTAATCGTCCCTAGTCTAAACAAAATTTGAACAAATTAAAAAAAAAAAAAAAAAAAATGATTTTGTGTTTAACAGTAGCTATATAAAGAACAACGCCATATAAGTAAATATTCGTATTGTAACAAATGCATATACACGTTCGATTTTAAATTTCTTCAAAAAGCTTGCCGGACACCATCTAAGATTCATTAATCAATAAAAAATGGTATTGTGCCAGTGATATAAAAAGCATGACCTACTGTTGTTGATGATTATTTTATCTTTAATATTTACATTGAATAAATAAGTAGTATTTCGCTTCAAGCTTATAAAGTTATATTATTGATTAAACTTACAAATCTAGGGATTGTCCTACAAATCATTCTCATTGGTTTAATGAACTTATTGATAAAGGTTGTTATATCTCGTTGTTAAAGATGTATTTAATAGCATTTTAGCTGTACCGAATTGCATTTTGCCATTTGATATGGGACTTTCTGTTTTGAATTTTTCTTGGAGTTCGGTATTTTTGTAATATTTCTTTTTTTTGTATATTGTATGTTTTTCGTTTTGTTAATCTGCCGATCAAAATTTGAATAAACATGATAAAGGAGGATTAAGATAACGCAGTGGCATTCCTTTGTCCTTGTTCCTATTGAGACAAAGGATTTAAAGCTTGAAAGTCAAGGCATCATAACGGTTAAAAGACCGTGATACGGCTTTGGACTGAATGGTTCAAGAGTGAAATCGGCGTTGCAAAGGAGTGAAGCAAATGGTCAATTGTATACAGGTTACAATGATTGATTATTTGTTGCTTAATGATCAATAACAAATATTTTATACGCATTCAGGATGGGAACAAAATAACAATAATCCAACAGATTGAGTGTGCAGTGTGGTTAGAACTGGAATTTCGTCAGCAACTGGAAAAGAAAGGCATGAAAGATAGGTTCGATCAGGAAATTTGCCTTGCCTTACGGTCCCCGGAAAGATATGTTGCAAGATAGGGCTCGTTAACGTTGTAGGGAGTGCAGCGCTTTCATTAATATCATGTATATCATAGGTGTATATCAGCAATGTCTAGGACAAGTTGGAACATCAGTGCCGATCAACTTTTTTAAAAGAAGGGATGCCAATAAGAAATATAAACTTCATAGAATATTGCATTGTAAGCGCTCTTATGCAATGTTATGTGTACAATTCTTGTCAGATACTTTTGAAATTTACATCAGGGTTTATATCAACGATGCCTCTGACAAGTTCAAAACATTAGTGCCGATTAACTTTTTTTAAAAACAGTGATGCGTAGTGGAAATATCAATTATATAGAAAAAAGGGCATTGCGAGCCCTCTCACATCGTTTGTAGGATTGTTATGAATTTATATCAACCGTTTATATGAACAATGTCTAATTAGACATGTTAGAGTGCCAACCAACATTTTTACAAGTGTTGTGCCTTTGGTAATAGAAATATATAATGAAAAATAACATTTTAAGCGATCTTAAGCTAAGTTGACCTTATGTTGATTTGGCTGTTGTTTTAGGTCCTTTTTGGTTTATAGCTCTTCAGCTTTGTCGGTTCTTTTACATCCTTGGCTCTCAAATATTCGGCTTTGAGAGTTTCTGATGAAGGTATATCCAGACACATAAAATGTTAACGTGTTGTTTTCATTTCTTATAAAGAATAACAGAAAAAAAAACATACCAAATGTTTATGATAACATTTTGTTATTTTAGTTTGATAATTAGTGCTGATCAAAAAGTTTTATGCCCCTTGGAAGTGTTCACTATATGTAAAATTGCATTGTAAGCGCTTCCACATGTAAACTTATTGCTCGATTTTTATAAAATTGATATCAAAGGTTAATATCAGTATTATCTCAAACAAGTTGGAAAATCGGTGCAGATCAACAATTTTAAAAGAGTCATGCCCTTTGGAATCATTAATAATATTGTAAGCACTCTCATTTTTGTTTATTTATTAGCCATTGACAGTTGAAATAAGAACAACACGGGGGACATTGGAACTCTGTTCTTTTATTTGGGTTATTTCGGCATTATTTGGAATTTGTAGTATCTGCACCATACATTTCACATTTGTTTCCACTTCTCCTAATTTTTCTAACAGAATGTAATGACACTTGTCAGAATCTTAACGATATAATTCAGTTTCCCTCACTAATAATAGACTTTGTCATTGTTTTATGTAGGGGTTTGGTTTTTTACCCTCCCTCGAACAATAACCACCACCTACACAAAAGAAGGATAGTCGGTGCCTAAATATCAGGTAATTACATTTAATCATATCATTTTACTATAATTTATATAATACGTACAAAAGTATTGAAAAGGACAATTTTCTGACACTAATGTTTATCTGTTAACGTCACTCAATTTTGACAGATTGTTCCCAGCTGAATGCTAATAAAAATACGAATGCCTAAAACATTCAAAATATCAAGGATAAATTTCCAACAAAATAATCTATAGATATAATATAAAGTAAAAATTCCGTTGTTGCGTAGCATTTGGCAACATGTTGTTCATACTGTATGCACGGACTCCATTTTGGATGAATATTGTGGCAGGGCCAACATTATCATACCTTTCCATTGTGATGAACATTATTATTTTTGTGGCTTTATTTCATAAAAAGATACGGACGCCCTCAACTGTACTTATGCAAGGATTGGCTCTTGTTGATGGACTCACTGCGTTGTGTACCTATGGATTTGAACCTTTCTTTAGCTTGCATTATGAAGAGATTGGAAATTATACCGTACACTCATCGTCGTTATTAACGGAAGAAATGAAAAGGCTAGTTGGACTGAGGTTTCCATACTGCTTGATGCATTACTGTCTAACAAACCTAGCAGACGCATTCCATCTTGCTTCTATACTGTTTACAGCGTCCCTTGGGTTACAGAAAGTTTTAGCTGTGGTATGTCCAATATGGAGCAAAACTCAAATGAATGAAAGGAAATCGTTCATATTTTGCGGTACGTGTATTTTGTTAACTCTGGTCGTTAATATACCCCGATTATTTGTGATAAGTTTCAGCAGTGGGAAGAAGGCAGATACATGTTTAGTCTCAGAACCACACAAGGCAATTCAAAAGTATATTCTAGCATACTTCCCAATCCTTTACGCCATTATTTTGGTATGTGCAGTTGTAGCAATGTTGATATCAACATGTTATATCATTTTTACACTATGTCGACGGAAACGTGTCCGCGGACATGTTACGGTTTCAAGAGCTGAGATGAAATCTTGCATATTAATTGTGTGCGTGATGATAGTATTTTTTCTAGCAGAACTCCCAAGAATTTATGTCAGCTCCACTCTGTTCAGTACTTATAGATCCAATCTGGACACGCAGAATGTTGCTTTACATAAGACAAAAACCGAGCTATCCCAGCTATTTGCAGCATGTTTGGATGATATTCCAGACCTTATTATCTCAAATGAGTCCTGTATTTCTGACCTTGATGACCTACCATCCCATTATAAAGATGGTGTGACAAGAACCGTGGATAGTTTGACTTTCAATATAGAAGCTAACTTGCATTGGACTATGGATTGGTTGTATAAACGTCACTTGAAACAAAACTATTTTGATTATTTAGCTGACGTCCTTGCTGATGAACGCATTCGTTATGCAAATGAATTAGAAGAATATGTCAAACAAATCATTTTTGATAACGTAGAAAAAATATATTGCAATGCAACAGAAAAATACTTTAAAAAAATTATGAGAGATGTTTACTTTGGCATAATTATCGGCTGTGTATATACCATTGCTGTTAGAGACGCATCTTATGTAATTCTTGGATCGTCACCGTACAGCGAACCAATGAACTATATAATGAACATTGTTTGGGGACACTTTGACATTACATTGGAACATTTAAAACTTTTGATTGAAGTTTCAAAACTTTTAATGATCATTGGATGTGCTTCGAACTTTCTTATCTATATAGTCATGAGTGAAAAACTGAGAGAGGCTTTGCAAAAGACTTTCAAATGCAGAGAAGAACAGGAAGAACGAGTAGATTCAATTCAGATGCAAACAAGAAGATAAATATTTTGGAACCCTATGTTTAAGGGAAAAAAAAAAAAACATTTTGACAGATTTATTTTAAAAGATCATAGCTTGATACAAAAAATAAAAAACAAAATAATTTAAAAAATTACACAGTTCAATTTTAAATTGTCCAGATAGAAAACACAAACTCCTAAATTTAACAAATATAAATAAATTTCAAAAACATTTGAGCTAAACTATCAGGTTTACTCAATTAGATTTTTTGCACAACAATTTCATATGTCCTCATGAGTGGTCATTCGGAACAAAACTATGTTTTGCAATGAAGCGTTCATTTTATCAATAAACTTTGGGAAAGCTATTTAGTCCATTTTGTGTAATATCCTTTTGGCGTGGCTCGGTACTTATGCATCTCGCCATTATGTTGTTGTTCTGTGGTCATTTGTTGTATTCTTGTTTTTCATTTTTGCTTATGTGATTTGTTTTTATGCCATTTTGTTTTTCTTTGTTGACATATTTGTTTGTTTTTATAGTGATTATGATTATAACACAATGTTGACTGCTGTACCCCTATTTTTGACATTTTTACCTATTATGTCTGTTTGTTTTGTTCACACATTGTTGTCAATATAATGGAATTTTATGCGACTGTCAAACAAGTGAGAGGTTTAGCTAGCTAAACTAGGTCTAATCCACCATTTTCTGTATGAGGAAATGCCTGTACCAAGTCAGGAATATGACAGTTGTTTTCCATTCGCTTGATGTGTTTGAGCTTTTGATTTTTCCATTTGGTAAGGGACTTTCCGATTTGAATTTTTCTTGGAGTTCGGTATTTTTGTTATTTTACTTTCTACACTTGCTTCCTGTTCCTTCACTGAACCTAACCTGGTTCAATTGATCGCCATAAACACAAAAAATATTTGCCAAAACATTATTTTGAATAACAAAATGGTTTAATAGTTAATCACGTTTTTGACCTGGTTCGTATTTTTTTTTAAATACTTTGTGGTTGGTAGAGGTTTGAGTTCTATAATTTTTGATCCTTTGTTACATGTACGTCTTTTAACATGTTTAAGCGAATTGACTGATAGTAAGTTATTTTTGCACCTTTTTCTCACTTTTGTGTTTTTGACCATCCACTTTTTCATCTAGAAGTCCGATAAGTTGTAAATGAAATAAAAAATGCGGGTACGAAAAGGGGTTATTACTAGAGGTCCACTAAGCAAAACATGAATACTCAAGAAATGCGCAAAGTAAAATTAATCTGTTGATCATTGTTATCAAATCAAACTGTTTTGGACATACATTGTATATAGTTGTGTATCTTTGAACTCTAACTGTATTTTTTTCATAAAAAGATTTGAACTTTTGAACCCAACTACATTTCATAACATCTAGATGTTTATATGTGTGTTATGCTTTAAGCATAATATCGACGCATAGTGTGCCAAGGATAACAACAAAATAGAAAATCTGAAAAAAGAACAGAAAAAGCGAAATTTAGACATCAAATTTAATTATGCCCAATATCCTCTGTCAGAGAAATGCTAAACAATATGTTTGCCTTAAGATACAAGCGGGGATCGAGAATGATTTCATGAGTTGGATTCGAGGAACTATAGTTGTAAAAGGGCGAACCAAGCTTTAGTTTTGATGATACATTAGCCAACATTTTATATTTATATATAATATTCGTTTTATTTACATTTTGTTAAGCTATAATTGTATGTTTTCCTTATTAATTAAAATTTTGAATTATTCAATACGTCATCAAGGTGAGGTTATATTGATAGATCTTCCAATATGTGCCGAATGCAAATAGAGCGTTTGCTGAAAGTAATCACAGAGTCAATTCTGGTTTTGACTGGTCCTTGGCATAAACTTAAAATACAATTTTAAAAATAATATATTTTAAGTTTATGACAAGGGCCAGTCAAACCAGAATTGACTCTGTAATTACTTTCAACAAACAATTTCCTTTGCTTTTCATTGAGTCATGATACTCAACCCCTTGAGGAAACAATTGAAATTGATGTAATAAAATTGAGAATGGAAATGGGGAATGTGTCAAAGAGACAACAACCCAACCACAGAACAGACAACAACAGAAGGTCACCAATAGGTCTTCAATGCAGCGAGAAATTCCCGCACCCGGAGGCGTCCTTAAGCTGGCCCCTAAACAAATATATATACTAGTTCAGTGATAATGGACGTCATACTAAACTCAAATTATACACAAGAAACTAAAAGTAAAATAATACAAGACTAACAAAGGCCAGAGGCTCCTGACTTGGGACAGGCGCAAAATGCGGCGGGGTTAAACATGTTTATGAGATCTCAACCTCCCCTATACCTCTAGCCAATGTAGAAAAGTAAACGCATAACAATACGCACATTAAAAGTCAGTTAAAGAGAAGTCCGAGTCCGATGTCAGAAGATGTAACAAAAGAAAATAAACAAAATGACAATAATACATAAATAACAACAGACTACTAGCAGTTAACTGACATGCCAGCTCCAGACCTCAATTAAACTGATTGAAAGATTATGTCTTCATCATATGAATATCAGGCACAATCCCTCCCGTTAGGGTTTAGTATCATACCATCATAAAATATATGAGAAGAGCATAACCCGTGTCATGCCAACAACTGGTTTTAAATAAATGTGTTTAGTTCCGATGCAAAGACCCTATAAGTGAATCAATATTAAAGCCAAAATATGCAATCTTTAATGACCTGACAACAGTATCGTAACTATATCCCTTCTTAATAAGTCTATTTAAAGGTTTTGTTAGCTTCTGAGGTGAATACTGACATTTTAGTGCTTTATAAAGAATATTACCATAAAAGATTGGATGTGAAATACCTGAACGTATAAGAAGTCTGCATGTTGAGCTATATTTACGAATGATGTCCTTGTACCGATGATAAAATTTAGTAAATGTTTTGACTAGTTTGTGATATCGAAAACCCTGGTGTAATAATTTTTCTGTAATACATAAATTTCTTTCGTTAAAATCTGAAACGTTGTTACATACACGAGCGAATCGTACAAGTTGAGATATATAAACACCGTAAGATGGTGACAAGGAACGTCACCATCTAAAAATGGATAATTAACGATAGGAAATGAAAAATCATCTCTTTTATCATAAATTTTGTATTAAGCTTTCCGTTAATGATATAGATATCAAGATCGAGGAAAGGGCAGTGGTCATTGTTAGTATTAGCTTTATTTAAAGTAAGTTCAACAGGATAAATTTCTTTAGTATACATACTGAAGTCGTCATTATTGAGAGCCAATATATCATCCAAATATCTAAAAGTATTATTAAATTTTGTATCAGATGTTGTTTCGATGGGTCTTTGCTGATTTTAGTCATAAATTGTAACTCATAGCAATACAAAAACAGGTCCGCAATAAGTGGTGCACAGTTAGTCCCCATTGGAATTCCGATAACCTGACGATATACGGAATCTCCAAAGCGAACAAAAATATTATCTAGTAAAAATTCAAGGGCAGATATAGTATCAAAGCATGTCCAATTGACATAGTTCTTTTGTTTATTGCTACTAAAAAATGACCTAAAAGAGTTAGAACATATGTATTCACATTCTGACTTTTTAAATGCCCATTTAATTAGGTGTGTGAATTTTTTCTTAATGAGAATGTGAGGCAATGTGGTATACAGGGTAGAAAAATCAAAACTTTGAACAGATTCAAAATCACCAATATAAGCATGCAATTTATCAAGTACTTCCAACGAGTTTTTGACACTCCAAAAGTAATTAATTCCACTATTTTCAAAGGCCTTATTTGAACAATATATTATCAGGTTTTTGATTGTACCAAGTGAACTGGTAAGAAGAATAGACAATTTAGTAGTGGAACAATGGCTTGAAGACGAAATAAATCTATATTTGTAAGGTGTTTTATGTAGCTTCGGAAGCCAGTACATAGTTGGGACTTTCATTGTATTTGGTTCTGCTTGTAAAGAGGTAGCTAAAAGTTTATGTTTGTTACAGATGTCGTTTTCTGAAAATGGAGTCAGTTGGAATGTTGGTGAATTGGTGATTTCTTTTTTCAGAACCTCAATGTAAAATTTACGTCAAACAATAATGATATTATTAGCAGCTTTATCGGCGGGACAAAACAAATTCCTTGGCTAGTTCTTTAAGTTTATGTTTGATACGAGAAATAGGTTTATTATGGTTGTTGTTAAGAGTAAAATGTTCTTTAAAATGTTGAATACGTATATCAACTATGCTCATTACTGAATTAAAAAAAGAGTCCAAAGATTTTTTGTCAGCTTTTTCCCGTTTTATCCATTTTAAACAGTAAGTACGGAGTGAGTCGTGGATGATATTACGACACTCATTCCAATTAATGATTGACGGGGGACGATATTTAGGTCCTTTACTGAGGAATGATTTTAACTCTCGGTCTTGAACGATGTTAAGATCTCCTGTTATAACATGGGAAATGGGTCCATAAATGTAGTCGGAATTACTGCAATTACATGAAGAAGGTGTATTTTCACTGATATTAACATCTTTACACAATTGGCTATAATTAAATACATATTTCCGGGTAGATTTCTTGTAAATATAACAAATAAGAGGGAGCTCAGTATTATCAAAATATCCAGGAATTTGTTCTTTAACAGAATGGTCGTTAAAAATACCGGCAATATTTACAAAATCAAAACCTTTATTGACATACTTTATTTTAATAAAATGTTTTTTATGATCTTCAGGGCGATCAATTTTGGGAAACAGTTTAGAATAACAATATGCCATTATAATTTGAACGGTTTCATACTTAGGACTGCTATATGAAATTGTGTTGCAATCCTCTAAAATTTTATTTAACTTATTAACCGGTAATGAACAGAGCTTTGTTAACAGATAATGTCTGCCATTGTTTTTTGAAATAGAAATTAGGTCCGAAATATTGGTATGATTGGTCCGAAATTTTCTTTGATTGCGATTTTTTCTACGACCATGAGAACGGTTTTTACGAACAGTTTTAGAAACTATATCCAAAATGTTAACAGAATCGGTTCTTGATATATTACCAATTCCCATGATATTATCATTAAGACCGAGAGGGTAGACTGTCTGTAATTTTTTAATCCAATTTAATTCAATTATTTTCCGTGATCGTACAAACTTTGAATGAGATTCACCAGGCTGCTTATTTACTACTTCTAAAGGTTGAACTGTTAAATATTTAATAGGATGCTTGTGCTTTTTAAGGTGTTGATAAATGATACTTTTGAATTTATTGGGTCTTTTAAAACGATACAGGTGTTCTTGCGTGCGTTTAGATAAAAATCGCCCAGTTGCACCTACGTACTGAATACCGCATCCCGGTTTGTTTCATGTGAGTAAATAAATAATACTGTTTGTTTTTCAAGTTATATCAGTTTCAAAATTTAAAGAAAATGTGCGACCATTAAACGTGGACCTTACCGTATTGTTGGTGGAAAGACGGGGACATGTAA
>CM029604.1:21483927-21533354 GCA_017311375.1 Mytilus coruscus
TATATATGTGTGTTATGCTTTAAGCATAATATCGACGCATAGTGTGCCAAGGATAACAACAAAATAGAATATCTGAAAAAAAAAAAAAAAAAAAAAAGAAAAGCGAAATTTAGACATCAGATATAATTATGACCAATATCCTCTGTCAGAGAAATGCTAAACAATGTGTTTGCCTTAAGATACAGGCGGGGATCGAGAATGATTTCATGAGTTGGATTCGAGGAACTATAGTTGTAAAAGGGCGAACCAAGCTTTAGTTTTGATGATACATTAGCCAACATTTTATATTTATATATAATATTCGTTTTATTTACATTTTGTTAAGCTATAATTGTATGTTTTCCTTATTAATTAAAATTTTGAATTATTCAATCTGTCGCATTTTTGTCTTCTGCAAATATAGCAAATCAGCAAATTTCGCCAGATTCCGCTACCCTACATCAAACTGTGGTGGAATACGTCATCAAGGTGAAGTTATATTGATAGATCTTCCAATATATGCCGAATGCAAATAGAGCGTTTGCTGAAAAGTAATCACAGAGTCAATTCCGGTTTTGACTGGTCCTTGGCATAAACTTAAAATACAATTTTAAAAATAATATATTTTAAGTTTATGACAAGGGCCAGTATTCTTGTCTTTCATTTTGCTTATGTGATTTGTCTTTATGCCATTTTGTTTTCTTTGTTGACATATTTGTTTGTTTTTATAGTGATTATGATTATAACACAATGTTGACTGCTGTACCCCTATTTTTGACATTTTTACCTATTATGTCTTTTTGTTTTGTTCACACAGTGTTGTCAATATAATGGAATTTTATGCGACTGTCATACAAGTGAGAGGTTTAGCTAGCTATAAAACTAGGTCTAATCGACCATTTTCTACATGAGGAAATGCCTGTACCAAGTCAGGAATATGACAGTTGTTTTCCATTCGTTTGATATGTTTGAGCTTTTGATTTTTCCATTTGATAAAGGACTTTCCGATTTGAATTTTCCTGGGAGTTCGGTATTTTGTTATTTTACTTTCTACACTTGCTTCCTGTTCCTCCACTGAACCTAACCTGGTTCAATTGATCGCCATAAACACAAAAATATTTGCCAAAACATTATTTTGAATAACAAAAGGTTTAGAAATTAATCACGTTTTGACCTGGTTCGTAGTTTTTTAAATACTTTGTGGTTGGTAGAAGTTTGAGTTCTATAATTTTGATCCTTTGTTACATGTACGTCTTTTAACATGTTTAAGCGAATTGACCTATAGTAAGTTATTTTTGCACCTTTTCTCACTTTTGTGTTTTTGACCACCATCCACTTTTTCATCTAGAAAGTCCGATGAGTTGTAAATGAAATAAAAATGTGGGTACGAAAAGGGTTATTACTAGAGGTCCACTAAGCAAAACATGAATACTCAAGAAATGTGCATAGTAAAATTAATCTGTTGATCATTTTTATCAAATCAAACTGTTTTCGACATAAATTGTATATAGTTGTGCATCTTTGAACTCTAACTGTATTTTTTCATAAAAAGATTTGAACTTTTGAACCCAACTTCATTTCTTAACATCTAGATGTATATATGTGTGTTATGCTTTA
This sequence comes from Mytilus coruscus, assembly GCA_017311375.1. Lineage (NCBI taxonomy): Eukaryota > Metazoa > Mollusca > Bivalvia > Mytilida > Mytilidae > Mytilus > Mytilus coruscus. The sequence continues at coordinate 21,485,524 of CM029604.1, forward strand.
AGCATAATATCGACGCATAGTGTGCCAAGGATAACAACAAAATAGAATATCTGAAAAAAGAACAGGAAAAGCGAAATTTAGACATCAAATATAATTATGACCAATATCCTCTGTCAGAGAAATGCTAAACAATGTGTTTGCCTTAAGATACAGGCGGGGATCGAGAATGATTTCATGAGTTGGATTCGAGGAACTATAGTTGTAAAAGGGCGAACCAAGCTTTAGTTTTGATGATACATTAGCCAACATTTTATATTTATATATAATATTCGTTTTATTTACATTTTGTTAAGCTATAATTGTATGTTTTCCTTATTAATTAAAATTTTGAATTATTCAATCTGTCGCATTTTTGTCTTCTGCAAATATAGCAAATCAGCAAATTTCGTCAGATTCCGCTACCCTACATCAAACTGTGGTGGAATACGTCATCAAGGTGAAGTTATATTGATAGATCTTCCAATATATGCCGAATGCAAATAGAGCGTTTGCTGAAAAGTAATCACAGAGTCAATTCCGGTTTTGACTGGTCCTTGGCATAAACTTAAAATACAATTTTAAAAATAATATATTTTAAGTTTATGACAAGGGCCAGTCAAAACCGGAATTGACTCTGTAATTACTTTCCAACAAAAAATGTGCTTTGCTTTTCATTGAGTCATGATACTCAACCCCTTGAAGAAACAATTGAAATTTATAAAAGTGTAATCACCGTATTCAAACTCGGTGTCATATTCATATGATGAATAGAGAAGATATGTCTTCAGTTAAAAAAAAAAAAAAAAAAAAAAACCGGCATTATTTTAAATGTTTTTCTCTCTCAGATTTTGTTTGTCTCTCTTTAAATCGATTTACTGTATTGGGGTATACTATAACAACTCTAATTTGTTGTTTTTTATATCATGAAAGAAATAAAAGATATGAATAAATTATGATCAACATCGACCGTACATGCTTACAACATATATATCAATTAAAAACAGATGCAGGGTATACGGTAGTTCAACAACAACTAATTGACTTACAAAATAACATTTAGAAGTCTTGAGGTCATGCATAATTCCACAGCTTACAAAAGACAAGTGTATATTTCAAGCGCTCTAAATCGTCACTAGCAAGAAAAGAAGAAAAAAAATAATCTTAAGCGTCTTACGGTCATGCATAATTCCACAATTTACAATGGACGAGTGTATATTTCAAGCGCTCTAAATCGTAAACAGTAAAAAAAAAAAGATGGCAGAAAAAATTGAACAGAAACTTGTTTATATGTTTTATTTTCGTACGCATGCAAACATTCAATAATAAGCTTTAAAAAAAGCTTGCCTTACATCAGCAATTATTTATATTATTATTGTGTTAGTGATATAGAAAGCATGAACTAATTGTTTATTTATATATTCATTATTTGATCTTTACGGCAAATAAATACGTAGTTATTTAATTTAATGATACGCCCTTTTTTTGGGATGCAGTATGACTGTGTCATTCAATGACGGTCTGTAAAACGTTATCAAATATAGCAGGCTTATAATCTGGTACGCTAGACTCGCGTAATACAAATACTCATGCTATCATTCGAGTAAGTTGATGACGTTTAATAACTGTCTAAAAGGACTTTTCAAGTACAGCTCGATTAAGTTTGAAAGTTCTGGAGTACTTCTTTTAACAAAATTGACTTTGCGAGTTATTTTTCCAGGAAGATAATCAAGCTACTTTCTTATAGAAATCATTTAAAATATAACTTTTAAAAAAATTGTTAGTTTCTTGGCAAAACATTTTAGAATGTTACAAGCAGAAATATAATCCAAGATCTGGCAATCATTTTTGACAGCTTACATGTATACAAAAATATGTACAGATATTAGAACTCTTGCAAGCATATACTATAGTCTTACTAAATCTCTTATCTAACTACTAACAAAGAAGCGTCTAAAAAATACATTTGAAAGGACAAGCTTATCGTTTTTAAGAATGGCATACAAAAACTGAATATTAACTATCATGTTAAACCCTTGGAATAATGCATGTATATTGATTAATTGCTATTTGAAAACATTACTTTGTCTTCATTTCACTACACAGCAAATCGAAGCAAATTCTTAACATCGAAAGACATCGAGATGTGTAAAATTCAGACATGCAAATACTTATCTACTTCATCGCACTTATTCAATTAACGTAAACATATATACTATCAAAAAAAAAACTTCCATCATATAACAACATTATGTAGAAAAATCTACCAATCCTAAGTGATAACAAACTAAATACACCCAAATGTGGATTTTGAAAGTATGAAATGTTAACATAAATTATTTCGAACATAACTGGTTTGAAGAATTCAAAGTTGAGATATCAGCCTGGTTTGATTTAGGTACATAGTAGATTAAAATGATAGCCAATGATCAAACAGTTTACAATCTATGGAGTTAAACTGATTTAACCAATAGCAATTTCGGATTTACAAATTTTACAGTTTTTATACTATTTACAAACTAGATTACAAACACAAATAAATTTCTAAGGGTGTTCGCTACTCTTTTGACTTTTTGTCAGATATTCGGAATACTCTAGTATTATGGGTGTTCGCTACTCTTTTATTTGACTTTTGTCAGATATTCGGAATCCTCTAGTATTATGGGTGTTCGCTACTCTTTTATTTGACTTTTGTCAGATATTCGGAATCCTCTAGTATTATGGGTGTTCGCTACTCTTTTATTTGACTTTTTGTCAGATATTCGGAATCCTCTAGTATTATGCTTTTGACATTTTGTCAGATATTCGGAATACTCTAGTATTATGCCTTTAATATTTTGCCCGGTAACCCCTACTTTTCTTCTCATAAGTTTATTACATATTATTAAAAAGGTATTTTTGAAAATCTTAAAAAATCATATTTTTACTATATTAAGAAAATAGATGTCAACAATGATATAACAATCTAGAGAGAATATTTTCCAGCCGAATCTTCAATGTCTTATATCTAAAAAAAAAAAAAATTGATCTTTCATTTTTTCGTTTTTTGTTGTTGGTTCCTTTATTCATATACTACTATCAATTTATAACTGTCTTTTCAAAAGCTTGATATTTTGAAATAGAGCAGCGAAAATCTTTATTTTAGTTTGCAGAAATAAATGATAGGCCAAGAAACCACACCAGAACTACATCGAGCACCACAGTTACAATTGCATCCATAGGCAGGGAGATAACACACAATCTCAAAAGCAGCACGTATTTTGGCATCCTCGGGTGCCAGATGTTTTGCATGATGTGTTATCTATTGTAAATGATTTCTTTTATAACAATGATGTTTCTAACCAAAAGTATGTTTCAAAATATGTGTTAGATATCGATGCTTGCATGATTTTTTTATTGTATACATGATGTAATGCTCCTTCTTATAAAATTAAAATAGAAAAAAAAATTAATAATTTTATGTTGACATAAACATTCATCTTGCGGGCTCAAATCTACCTTTTCATGAAAGGGTTCTTTGCTAGAACTTAATCATAACTAATTTTTGTGTCGAAAATTTAATTTGCTGGTATATAAGTATCACCTTGTATAGGAAACCTCCAAGGGATTTAAAACTGATATACATCTATGTTTATCATAACTCTAAGCCCTAACGAAAAGCCTGTTTTATTAATGTAAAAAAAAACAGATGTCAGTCACAGAATTAAAGCATGGGAATTAGTAAGTGCTCAAAGGTTTGTCGTCTGACAAACTTCTCCAAGCCCTTATAATCGGGATTTCAGAGCATGTCATATTTCTTAAAAAATTAGGCAAGGAAGAAGTATGGTAAGAGCTGATATTTCAGTTATAGGTTAATAAAAGTTTACTGATCATGAAACGTGTTTAGAAATTAAAGGCAACAGTAGTTCAAATCTGATAAATCTATTAAGATACAAATCATGGTAATAAACAGGAACTATGAGAATCGAATAAACTCGCAAAGGAGCAATGAGGGGTGTGTTAACAGGGCGAGTCTTTCGGTTATACATGCATCCCACGCCACGCAAATCCCACTCAGAGTGTCACAATCGGTTAAATAGATCAGACGACTTTTCTAAGATCTTTAAACCTAAAATTATCATCATAATTTAATAGTACCTTTATTTAGAACCGATATGGGTTGGTCACCATGACATACATACCTATAGACTACGAAGAGTTAACTAATTGACTGACGGAACACGGCAAATACAGCTGTCCTATACACAGTTTTATTTAAAAGAAAACAAAACAAAACTGCGTATGGGAATAGGAGACACGGATACAAATATAACATAGGTCACTCTCAATCTCTGTGATAATTAGTATTCCCCCAAGAACCTTGGTCCTTTGCTATAAAATAATAATAACTGGGTTGGGTTTACAGAATAAAGTTTCATGGACTAACAATAAACACTTAAAGGCAAAAATAATAATAAAAAAGAATTGAGGGAAAATGGTAAGAAAAAAGAAACAAAGAAGATACTTAAATATGATGAATAGAAAATAATAAGCCCCAAAATAAAAAAAAAAATATATTGAAATAGTAAAACAATTGGATTGGGTTTACAGAAAAAACATGATAAAGTTGGATTGGCAAACAATAGAGAATAATGCACAAAAAATAAGAAATGATGACTGATGGAGTAAGTATATTTATTATTATGTTATTGCTAAACAATAGCTCTAAAACGTGCTACTCGTAAAATCTAAGGTGCCTTGATGGCCGAGTCAACACTGGTTATGAGTTGGAATCTCGCAAGCGGCAGGTGCGCTTGACTCTAATCTTAATTAACTAAGAATGCCAGTTTTCCCACCAAAGGTCTGTGGTTTTCTCTTGGTACTCCGGCTTTCTCCACCAATAATAACTTAACGCTACGAAATAGCACAATAGTTATGAAAGTGGCTTTAAAAACCAATCAATCAATCAATCATAAAATATATTTCTCAGAAGTCTTAACATATAAGAAAATACCTTCAAAGATTAGTTGAGTAAAATTTTCAACATTATGTGAGGACCAGCTGGCTGATAAGTTATACTACTCTTGATTTCCTACTAATTTCAAAATAATATATACTCTGATAAATGGGATCACGATGAGTATTCAGACGATAACAAAATTATAAAATAATTGTTTTTTTATTGATAAAAAAAGTTTGCTTTGTTGTAATAATAGTTACTTATTACAATTTCGCGTTGATTTTTATTTTATACTCGTAAATATGTTGTCTTTCTTATTGTTTGTCCGTTGTAAGCAAGCATGTTGTTCACAGCATAGTAATATGAGACAAATCAAGGTAAAAAACAAAAACTGAGGGACTCGCATTGAATCCAAAAGGAGCGAGGCCGGGTATGCGTTACCTACTAGGCATGCATCACCCATATGACCACCTGATTTTTTTTGAAAAACCTTATTTCAGAACTGCCTTCTGTTCGTGTGTAATGGTGAATTTTGAAGAGCGACGCGAAATAACTTCCATTTCGAACTTTTTTCATCGTCAGTTTACAAGAAAAAAAAAAAACACATTTTTTTCATAATGTTTCATATTTTCTCCCGCTCAGATTTTGTCTGTCTCTCTATAAATCGATTTACGGTAATGGGGTATACTATAACAACTTTAATGTTTTTTCAAATCATGAAAACAAAAGATATGAATAAATAATGGTTATCCTTTAACAGATTCAGATGCAGGGTATATGTTAATGGGACAGCAACTGAACGACGAAAAAAGATGGATGAAAATATTAAACAGAAATTTTCATATTCGTATGTGACAAACGCATGCAAACATTCAAGAATAAGCTTTTAAATAATAATCATTTTATATTGTTATTGTGTTTATTGTGTGTTTTACAAGTGAGAGGTTTAGCTAGCTATAAAATCAGGTTTAATCCACCATTTTCCACATAAGGAAATGCCTTTCCAAACTCAGGAATATGACAGCTGTTTTCAATTCGTTTGGTGTGTTTGAGCTTTTGATTTTGCCACTTTAGAAAGGACTTTCCGTTTTGGGTTTCCCTTGTTTTTTGTTATTTTTGTTTGTTTGTTATTTTACTTTTTAGTAATGTAGAAAGCATAAACTTATTGTTTTTGATAGTTAAAATTTCACTCTCTGGTTATTAAAGCAAATAATTTCTGTATACGTAATCAAAGATAGCAGGCTTATAATTTGGTACGTTAAAGGCGCGTAATACAAGTACTCTTATTATTGCTCGTGTAAGTTTACTTGAGTTTAAAAACCGTCGATGGCATCTTTTCAAGACATTTTGAGACAACTGTAGTACTTGCTTTTGACAAAATTAACTTTTCGAGTTGTTTTGCCAGGAACATCATCAAGCTACCTTCTTATCACAATTATCTAAAAGTGTGATAACGTTTGTGTAGCTTTCTTGACAATACATTTAACAATGCTATCAACAAAAATGTTTTCTAGGATCCCGCAAGCGATTACACAACGAATATGTAAACAAGTTCCTGAACGGATAACAAAACGCTTGCATGCATATATTTGATCTCTACCAACTCTTTTGTGTTAACTTACAAAGAAGCGTTTAAAAAAAAAAACAGTTGAAAGGATAAGGTTATCCTTTTCAAGCATGACTAACGAAAGTTTAATATTCCCTATCATACCATTTGACGTCTTTGCTCATTTACATATAATTATACCTTATTGTCAATTTTTATTAAAAGTCAATTGTCTTTAGAGAGAATGACCGAGTAGTTACACTTGATCTCAATGCCATGCACAAGGAACCAGCACATCTTGATTGTGTAGTGCTTTGTATTAAATTGACCGGGATCGACCATACAGCGACCATTTTATTCAATGCAAGCACATGACTTTTAGCAAACCTGACCCTTTGCGTCCGTCGTCCTCGTCGTCGTATGTGTCCGTTAACTTTTGCAAAACTCTTCTCCTCTGAAATTACATGGCCAATTGAAACCAAACTTGGTCACAATCATCATTGTGGTTTCTAATTTGAAAAAAAAACTGTTAATATAAAAAATGACCAGGAGACAAGAATATGTCAAACATGGTCAAAATCGTCAGACAATTTCTCATAGGTATTGCCAATAAATGACAATTTTGACCAATTTTGCTGTTTGGCTATTATCTCAAAAACAATAATAGAAAGAAAAATTACCTTAAATAGCAAAATGATTTTAGAGCCTCTACTTGCAATATAGAGGATTTTTAAATATCATTGTATTTTGATTGATTTATATCAGTTTGATATTATTATAGTTATAATGCAAAACAAAATAAAATGAATAAAAACAACACTTTATCAATTTCATGTGTCATCAATTAACATTTTCTGACATTAATTGTAATCTGTTCACATCTTTTCATTTAGACAAATTATTCTGAAATAAATGCTGTAGATACAAAATGCTAAAAATATTCAAAATATCAAAGGTAGATTTTGCATCTAAAATATTAATACCATTTATATATGATAGCGGCAATAAGTGAAATTAGGCATTAAGCTTAAATCCTAGGCAATAGACTAACGCATAGGCAGTAAGTCTATTGCCTAAATGATATTAGGCACTACTCTTAAATCCTAGGATTTAAGCTTAAATCCTGAAAAATGTGTCCAGGCATTAATCTTAATGCCTAAAATTTAAATGAGAGTAAAAAGAAAGACATTTCTTCAAAATTAGAATATATTTGGTACATTATAACATGATAAAAAGTTTTAAAATGTAATTACCTAAAATAAGATATGTGGGATTGAGCGCTCACAAACTTGTTCTGTAACTGCGAGGACTCCTATATCGGTGCTTTGTGTCGATTGTCGATTGGTTTTTCTATGTTTGTTGTGTTTGTTCCTTGTACCGATCTGTTGAGTTTAGCCAATTGCAACTGATTGAACTCTGGTGGATAGTTGTCTCATTGGCAATCATACCACATGTCCTTATCTTTATATTAACCCGGTCACATTCTCTATGTGAATGTCCCAAGTCAGGAGAATGTAGTTCAGTGATTTTCGTTGGTTCATGTCTGTCATGTTTGTTTTTAGTGAATTGTATTGTATAAATTAGACCGTTAATTTCTCGTTTGAATTGTTTCACATTTTTCATGTCGAGGCCTTTATTAGTACACGGTATGAGTTCTTCTCATTGTTGAATGTCTTACGGTGACCTATAATTGCTTTTATCTTCGTCATTTGAACTCTGGTGGATAGTTGTGTTATTGGCAATCATATCACATTTCCTTATTTTTATATTGATATAAATATAAAAATAAGGAGAAGTGGTATGATTGCCAATGAGACAACTATCCACCAAAGTTCAAATGAAGTGGATATGAAAACATTAATTTAACTTCAAAGAAAAAGAAAAATGTAATAATGAAAACTATTAGTAGACAGCTCTCTCACAAGCAAAAAAACCATAGCTGTAAAGCTGTGTTAAAATTATTTGTTACCACAAGGTGCGGAACTGTAGCACCGACTATTGCAGTTTCCGGTTTTTCTAACATTTGAACCTGTTATTCAAGCATTTTGATTTACAGGCACATTTAACAAAAATATAACCAAAGCTGTAAATTCACGACCATTGTCACTTTGTAGTATATGGGGCACACCAAAAATTGTGAAAATCAATAAGATCAAAAGTCACCTTTGAATCAAATTTTGACGTAAGATCTCTGTTGTTAGGTAATCTTGTTACACAATAAAAAGTACTTACAAAATATAGTTTCCATATGGGTTCAATAGGAACTCCATTAAATCAACCTGTCCCCTATTGTTTAACTCTTTGGATAAAAAAATATTAACTACACTCACTTCCCAATGTGCTTTTACTTTATGTTACAATTTTCACAAAATGAAAGAAATAGTTCAGTATAATGACGCCCGATAAATATTTGCATAGCCATAATTATGTTGTTTAATCGTACGGTCTCTTTCGTCACGACCTGTTTATTTATGTAGATATAAGAAGATGTGGTATGAGTGCCAATGAGACAACTCTCCATCCAAGTCAAAATTTATAAATGTAAACCATTATAGGTCAAAGTACGGTCTTCAACACGGAGCCTAGGCTCACACCGAACAGTAAGCTATCAAGGGCCCCAAAAATTACTAGTGTAAAACCATTCAAACGGGAAAACCAACGGTCTAATCTATATAATAACGAGAAACGAGAAACACTTATGAACCACATCAACAAACGACAACTACTGAACATCAGATTCCTGACGTAGGACAGGTGCAAACAAATGCAGTGGGTATAAACGTTTTAATGGTACCAAACCTTCACCCTTTTTCTGAAACAATAGTGTAACATCACAACATAGAAAGACACACTATAAAATATCAACTGAAATAGCTTAACTCAATCAAAGGACATAGTAACACCATTGAACATAAACTGAACAAATAAATTTGACCTATGATACAATGTAAATTCAAAATAAATAAACTAAGGGAAGAATAATAAAAGTAACATGTTATATCGGTATGAAATGTTAAACAATTTAAGAAAAACAATATGCTCGAACAAAAATATCAGCCATTTGCAATAACTTTAAACACAGGTAAATAAAATAATTTTGTTGCTAGGTATACGTATACAGTTACAATAGAGAAAGGAAATATTTTAACAAAATAAATAATTTTGATGTTCATAGTACGAAGTGGAAATTTATATTAGTACCAAACACTTATCAAAGCTGGTATATAGACCAGATATAACCCTGAATAACATAAAATAACAAAATATGCCTTTTCCAAATTACGATACAATCCCTTTAGCAAAACATGAACTTTGAAATTTCCTTCAGCATTCTCCTTTATTTTAGTAATCAACCTATGAATGTATATTAATATTTGGAGTATAATTTTAAAAAATACTATCCATTAAAAATTTTCACCGAATGTACATTTGTTTGGTAGATAAAACAAAATCCAAAATTCACTTATTGACTGAAATGATGTTCGGCAATTGCTTCAAAGCTCTTTATCGGATTTCAGGAAATAAGATTAATGTCTGAATATTTCAGGCAATAACTTTATGCCTAGGCGTTAGCTTATTGCCTAGGATTTAAGCTTAATGCCTAATTTTACTTATTGCCGCTAACATATATATATCAGTAACAATCACTTTGTAACATATCATTTAGCAACATGTTGTTCATACTGTATGCACGGACTCCATTGTTGATGATTATTGTGGCAGGGCCAACAATATCATACCTTTCAATTGTGATGAACATTATTATCTTTGTTGCTTTACGGACACCCACAACTGTACTTATGCAGGGATTGACCCTTGTGGATGGACTAATTGCGTTGTGTATCTATGGATTTAAACCTTTCTTTATCTTGCATTATGAAGAGATTGGAAATAATACCGTATATACTACATCGTTAGTAACGGGAGAAATAAAAAGGTTATCTTGACTGAGGTTTCCGTACTGCTTGATGCATTACTGTCTAACATACCTAGCCGACACATTCCACCTGGTTTCCATACTGTTATCAGCGTCCTTTTGGGTTACAGAAACTCCTGGCTGTAGCATGTCCAATATGGAGCAAATCAGATGAGTGAAAGAAAATCGTTCATAGTTTGCGTTATGTGTTATGTATTCTCTCTGGTCGTAAATATACCCAGATTATTTGTTATAAGTTTCAGCAGGAGATACGTGTTTAGTCTCCGAACCCCACAAGGCAATTCAAAAGTATATTCTAGTATACCACCCAAACGTTAACACCATTATTGTGGTATGTGCAGTAGTAACAATGTTGATATCAACATGTTTGATCATATTTACACTTTGTCGACGAAAACGTGTCCGCGGACATGCCACGGTTTCCAGAGCTGAGAAGAAATCTTGCATATTGATTGTATGCGTGATGATAGTATTTCTTCTAACAGAACTCCCAAGAATTTATGTCAGCTCAACTCTATTCAGCACTTATGGATCAAATCTTGACACGGAGAACGTTGCCTTACATAAGACAACGATTGAGCTGTCCAATCGATTTGTGGAACATATGACTCAATTGATGGAAGTATTTATAATTACGAATGATGTTACGTATAAAACACAGTTGAAACAAAAATATTATGAATATTTAGTTAACGTCCTTGCTAATGAACACTTTCGTTATGCCGGAGAATTAAAAGAATACGTCAAACAAATCTATTTTGATATTGCAGTTAAAACATATAACAATAGAACAATACAATACGTAAAACGTATGATGATAAATGTAAACTATGGAAATATGTTCCGCTGTCTACGTACCATTGATAGTAAAGACGCACCTTTTTTATACTTGGAATGTCACCGTACAGCGAACCATTGAACTATATAACCAATATTTTATGGGGACATATTGACATTACATTGGAACATTTGAAACTTCTTACAGAAGTATTAAATTTTTTAATGATCATTGGCTGTGCTTCTAACTTTCTTATTTATATAGCCATGAGTGAAAAGAGAGGCTTTCAAAAAGACTTTCGAATGCAGAGAACATCAGGAAGAAAGAGTATATACAATTCAGATGCAAACAAGAGGATACAGATATTGGAACACCGTTGTTGTAAAAAAAATCTATGTTTAAGACGATGAATAGAATATAAAAAGAGTGCTTTGATTTTAAAAGTTCATAGCTTGATTTTAACAGTACACAGATTGATTTTAAAGATAGCTTGGTTAAAAAAACACAATGTTTTTCAAAATTACGCAGTTTAAATTCAAATTGCTCAGAAAGATCAAAGAAAAACCACCTAATTCAAACAGATGTTAATAGATTTAAAGGATATGATCTGAACTATCACGTAAACTTAAATCAAATATTTGGGCAACAATTTCAATGCGTCTTCATAAATGATTGTACGGAACAAAAACTATCTGTTGCAATGAAGCGTTTATTTTATCACAAAACTTTGGAAAAACGACACCTGGTTCATTCCAGCAGCGCCTGCATACGGAGTATATATCTCCCAATTGATACGATATTCCCGGTGTCATATGGTATTTTGAACCCCATGGTAAATTGACCCCGGGGTCAAAATACCGCTATGATAAAATGAACCCCCATGGTAAATTGAACCCCCGTATGGAAAATTGAACCCTCATGGTAAATTGAACCCCCCTGGTTTTTTTTTATCATAGATAAGAATAAGAACATTATACATTACTTTTAAGCTTATAATAGATTGAAAATCATACATAAATTTTCCATGGTAGGAAAAAAATAATGCCATGGCTCGGTATAAGTGCTCTGAACATGCTGAAGGCCTTAACAACAAAATTCAATTAAAAATCCTTATTGAAACAGTATGAATAGACCATGTACCTTGAATGCTTTGCTTATTTGAAAACTTAACATATAAAGGGAGTTGAAATTTCCTATGGTAAAAAAGGGGGAGGGGGTCAAAATACCATGGCTAAGTAAAATTTTCAAAACATCTCTTCCAGCATGTTAAATACATACAAACTACTTATTGGAGTATTATTACTATATAAAGGAGTAAGAACAGCTGGAATTTTTTTAATTTCAGGTCTATAGTAGGGGGTTCAATATACCGCAGGGGGGTCAAAATACCATGGCTAAGTAAAATTTTCAAAACATCTTTTCCAGCATGTTAAATACATACAAACTACTTATTTGAGTATGATTACTATTTAAAGGAGTTAGATTAGCTAGAAATTTTGAAATAATAGGTCTATAGTAGGGGGTTCAATATATCGAAGTGGGGTCAAAATACCATGGCTAGGTAAAATTTTCAAAACATCTTTTCCGAGCCTGTTCAAAACATACAAACTACATTTTGAAGTATTATAACTATGTAAAGGAGTTAGAATAGCTAGAATTTTTTGAATTAGAGGTCTATAGTAGGGGGTTCAAAATACTGCAGGGGGGTCAAAATACCATGCATGGCTAAGTAAAATTTTCAAAACATCTTTTCCAGCATGTTAAATACATACAAACTACTTATTGGAGTATTATTACTTTGTAAAGGAGTTAGAATAGCTACAAATTTTGAAATTAGAGGTCTATAGTAGGGGGTTCAATATAACACAGGGGGGTCGAAATACCATGGCTAAGTAAAATTTTCAAAATATCTTTTCTAGCATGTTAAATACATTCAAACTACTTAGTATGATTACTATGTAAAGGAGTAAGAATAGTTAGAAATTTTAAAATAATAGGTCTATAGTAGGGGTTCAATATACCGCGGGCGGGGGGTCAAAATACCATGGATAAGTAAAATTTTCAAAACATCTTTTCCGAGCATGTTCAAAATATACAACAAAACATACAAACTACTTATTTGAGTATTTTACTTTGTAAAGGAGTTAGAATAGCTAGATTTTTAAATTACAGGTCTACAGTAGGGGTTCAATATACCGCAGGCGGGTCAAAATACCATGGCTAAGTAAAATTTTCAAAACATCTTTTCCAGCATGTTAAATACAAACAAACTACTTATTGGAGTATAATACTTTGTGAAAGAGTAAGAATAGCTAGAAATTTTAAAATAATAGGTCTATAGTAGGGGTTCAATATACCGCAGGGGTCAAAATGGCTATGTAAAATTTTCAAAACATTTAGCATTTTGACCCCTGCCATGGTATATTGACCCCCTTTACACCTTTAATTGCAAAATTCTAGCTACTGTAACTCCTTTACATAGTAATTATACTCCAGTAAGTAGTTTGTATGTATTTTACATGCATGAAAAGATATTTTAAAATTTTACTTTGCCATGGTATTTTGACCCCTACCATGGTATATTGAACCCCTACTATACCTTTAATTTCAAAATTCTAGCTGTTATAACTCCTTTACATAGTAATTATACTCAATAAGTAGTTTGTATGTATTTTACATGCATGAAAAGATATTTTGAAATTTTACTTAGCCATGGTATTTTGACCCCTGCCATGGTATATTGCCCCCTTTTTTACACCTCAAATTTCATAATTCTAGCTACTGTAACTCCTTTACATAGTAATTATACCCCAATAAGTAGTTTGTATGTATTTTACATGCATGAAAAGATATTTTGAAAATGTTACTTTGTCATGGTATTTTGACCCCTACCATGGTATATTGAACCCCTACTATAGACCTTTAATTTCAAAAATTGTAGCTGTTATAACTCCTTTACATAGTAATTATACTCAATAGGTAGTTTGTATGCATTTTACATGCATGAAAGATATTTTGAAAATTTTACTTAGCCATGGTATTTTGACCCCTGCGATATATTGAACCCCTACTATAGACCTTTATTTAAAAATTCTAACTATTCTAACTCTTTTATATAGTAATAATACTCAATAAGTAGTATGTACGTATTTAACATGCTGGAAAAGATATTTTGAAAATTTTACTTAGCTATGGTATTTTGACCTTGCGGTATATTGAATACTCCAACTATAGACCTTTTATTTAAAAAATTCTAGCTATTTTAACTCTTTTATAAGATAATTATACTCAATAAGTAGTTGGTATGTACTTTACATGCTTGAAAAGATGTTTTGAAAATTTTACTTAGCTATGGTATTTTGATCCCCTGCAATGGTATGTTGACCCTCCCTCTTGTACACCTCAAATTCAAATTCTAGCTATTGTAACTCATATAAATTGTTATAATACTCCAATAAGTTGTATGTATGTATTTAACATGCTGGATAAGATATTTTGAAAATTTTACTTAGCCATGGTATTTTGACCCCCTGCGGTATATTGAACCCCCTACTATAGACCTTTTATTTAAAAAATTCAAGCTATTTTAGCTCCATTATGTAGTTATAATACTCCAATTAGTAGTATGTATGTATTTAACATGCTGGAAAAGATATTTTGAAAATTTTACTTTACCATGGTATTTTGACCCCTCTACCATGGTATATTGAACCCCCTACTATACCTTTAATTTCAAAAATTCTAGCTGTTATAACTGCATTACATAGTAATTATACTCCAATAAGTAGTTTGTATGTATTTTACATGCATGAAAAGATATTTTGAAATTTTTACTTAGCCATGGTATTTTGACCACCCTGCCATGGTATATTGCCCCCTTCCTTTTTTACACCTCCAATTTCAAAATTCTAGCTACTGTACTTCCTTTACATAGTAATTATACTCCAATAAGTAGTTTGTATGTATTTTACATGCATGAAAAGATATTTTGAAATTTTTATTTAGCCATGGTATTATGACCCCCTACCAAGGTATATTGACTCCCCTTTTTACACCTCCAAATTCAAAATTCTAGCTATTGTAACTCATTTAAATTGTTATAATACTCCAATAAGTTGTTTGTATGTATTTAACATGCTTGATAAGATATTTTGAAAATGTTACTTAGCCATGGTATTTTGACCCCATGCGGTATATTGAACCCCCTATTATAGACCTTTTATTTAAAAAAATCAAGCTATTTTAGCTCCATTATATAGTAATAATACTCCAATAAGTAGAATGTATGTATTTAACATGCTGGAAAAGATATTTTGAAAATTTTACTTAGCCATGGTATTTTGACCCCCTGCGGTATATTGACCCCTACTATAGACCTTTTATTTAAAAATTCTAGCTATTTTAACTCCTTTATATAGTTGTAATACTCAATAAGTAGTTTGTATGTATTTTACATGCATGAAAAGATATTTTAAAAATTTTACTTTGCCATGGTATTTTGACCCCCCTGCCATGATATGTTGACCGCCCCCCTTACACCTCCTAATTCTCAAAATTCTCTCTATTGTAACTCATTTAAATTGTAATAATACTCCAAAAAGTTATTTGTATGTATTTAACATGCTGGAAAAGATATTTTGAAAATTTTACTTAGCCATGGTATATTGACCCCCCTGCGGTATATTGAACCCCGTACTATAGACCTTTTATTTAAACAATTCTAGCTATTTTAACTCCTTTATATAGTAGTAATACTCCAATAAGTACTTTGTATGTATTTAACATGCTGGAAAAGATGTTTTGAAAATTTCACCTAGCTATGGTATTTTGACCCCCTTTTTACACCTCCAATTTCAAAATTCTATCTATTGTAACTCATTTAAATTGTAATAATATTCCAATAAGTTGTTTGTATGTATTTAACATGCTGGAAAAGTTATTTTGAAAGTTTTACTTAGCCATGGTATTTTGACCCCCTGCGGTATATTGAACCCCCTACTATAGACCTTTTATTTAAAAAATTCTAACTATTCTAACTCCTTTATATAGTAATAATACTCCTATAAGTAGTATGTATGTATTTAACATGCTTATATATTATGAAAACCGGTTTTTTCAAAAGTGATTATTTTCTAAGGGTTTAATATTTCGCAGTAGTGCCATGGCTTTATTTGGACTTGTTTGTTTGCTTTTTGGCCTTGAATGGTTGTCCCTAATATTTTATTAACTATGTATTTACTTTCAGGTATCACAGATCGAATTTATTCTTTCATAGTGTGTTAATTTACGTTTTGATTGAGTTAAGCCTTCCAATTGATGTTTTATCGTGTGTTTTCTATGTTGTGATGTTATACTATTGTTTCAGAAAAAGGGAGAAGGTTTGGTACCATTAAAACGTTTAATCCCGCTGCAAATGTTTGCACCTGTCCTAAGTCAGGAATCTGATGTACAGTAGTTGTCGTTTGTTTATGTAATTTATACGTGTTTCTCGTTTCTCGTTTTTTATATATACTAGACCGTTGGTTTTACCGTTTGAATGGTTTTACACTAGTACTTTTGGGGCCCTTTATAGCTTGTTGTTCGGTGTGAGCCAAGGCTCCGTGTTGAAGGCCGTACATTGACCTATAATGGTTTACTTTTATAAATTGTTATTTGGATGGAGAGTTGTCTCATTGGCACTCACACCACATCTTCCTATATCTATTGAAAAGATGTTTTGACAATTACACTTAGCCATGGTATTTTGACCCCCCTGCGGTATATTGAACCCCCTACTAAAAACCTCCAATTAAAAAAAAAATGATAGCCAACAAATTGTAAACTAGATAATCTGCAATACTATTTATCTAAAACAGGGGGGTTCAAAATACCATATGTGAAAAATGACCCCGGGGTCAAAATACCATGCGGTATAATGACCCCGGGGTCATTTTACCGCATGGTATTTTGACCCAGGGTTCACTTTTTAGGGGGTTCAAAATACCATATGACACCGGGCTTGTATTTCCTATCATGATTTTCTTGATAGAGAATTGCTGCTCACAAGGAAGCTATTAAACCAAGAGTTCCAAATGGTGAAGTTGAAATCATCCCTTCGTAAATTTTACGGACGCCATCACGAGTTGGTTGACCCTTATAGAATAGCCGTTTCACAGATGATATCGGATATGTTCCTTATGTTGTAACTACAATATTCTTTCTTTTTCACGAAGGTGACCTACCGAATTAGACTATTTACCTGATTTGTAATAATATAAGCAACACGATGGGTGCCACATGTGGAGCAGGATCTGCTCACCCTTCCGGAGCACCTGAGATCACCCCCAGTTTTTGGTGGGGTTCGTGTTGCCTAGTCTTTAGTTTTCTATGTTGTGTCATGTGTACTATTATTTGTCTGTTTGTCATTTTATTTTTGGCCTTGGCGTTGTCAGTTTGTTTTCGATCTATGAGTTTTACTGTCCCTCTAATATCTTTCGTCCTTCTTTTGCTTCCTGTTCCACTGACCCTGTAATTTTAACTGGGTTGAAATGATCGCCATGAACACAAAATTTACTTGTTAAAACATTATTTTGAATTATAAAATGTTTAAAGAAGTAATAATAGTCTGACCAAGTTAAAGGATGATTGAAAAACAATCTACATTATCCACTTTATTTTTTTATCCTGTGTTACATGTAAGTCATTCAAGAGATTTGATTGATACTAAGTTATTTTTGCACCTTTTATTCACTTTTGAGTTTTAGACCATGTATGCAGCATTGGTGAAATACATTAAAGATTCAGTGATAAACAAAAAAGACCCAACTTAAAACAAATTCTAGTGTCACTTTAGAGAGATAAAACTAAGAACTTGAGTGATAATCGTCTGTGTAAAATGCTGAAGATAGTGTAGGAAGGTATCAAATCTCAGCAGTTTAGTACTTTGAGCTGACTACCATTAACTAAAAGCATTCAGCATAACTCCAAGTACTCGCAAAGCGATTTGTGTTGGTACCATTGGACAAAGCAGCCAATGATGTAGTGGTGGTGTGACGCATATACTACACGGAAGTTCTCCAAAACGAAATTATCAATTCTTCTACATTCAGGTCCGTACGCTCCACAGAGAGTCAAATTGTAAACAAGCATATCACTGCCACTTCCCAGTTTAAATCCTCTTCCGAACATTTGAAAGTCCCGACAATGTACTGGTTACCACAATTTCACAAACAACCATTTAAATTTCGTTTCATCTCCGCATCTAGTAAGTGTTCTTCTACTTATCTGTCAGTGCTTCTAACTACCTTCCTTACTACTATCAAATAACTTATTACTAACTTTTGTAATAAAGTATCTGAAAATAATGGTATTAATCATTTTTGGAGTGTTCACAATTATTTAGGGTTTTTAGATAAAATACGTGCTTTTGATAGTCCTTTTAATTCTGTTGACAGTTATAATTTTTCTACTCTCTACAATACACTTCCACAAACTCTTATCAAGAACAAGTTTTCATATTCAATTAAATGGTCTTTTGAAAAATCTAATTGCAAATTTATTTGCTGTAACTCGTTTAAAGCCTTTTTCTGTAGCGAAAAAGGAAAGTATGCTAGATACACTTACTGGAAAAGTGAAGATATGATTGAAGCTTTAAATTTTCTCCTGGACAGCATATATTTTCGTTTCGGCGATAAAGTGTATCGACAGGTAGTAGGTATTCCTATGGACACTAATTGCGCCCCTTTAACAGCAGATTTATTCCTGTATTGCTATGAATCACAGTTTATGGCCAAACTCATTAAAGACACGTCATTGTTACATTTGGTTGACACATTCAACAATACCTACCGTTATCTTAAATATATTTTTTCGTTAAAAAATCCAGGGTTATCTAAATATACTACCGAAATTTACCCGAAGGAACTTACTTTAAATAAATCTAACATAAACAGCAGTAGTTGTCCTTTTCTAGGTTTAGACATTTCAATTTATAAAGGGAACCTCCATACTAAAATTTACGACAAAAGAGACAATTTTTCATTCCCTATTGTAATTTTCCTTTTTTAGACGGCCATGTTTCTTTGGTCCCATCATACGGTGTTTATATATCCCAACTCGTTCGTTATGCCCGTGTGTGTAGTTTTGTCATAGATTTTAACGAACGTAATCAATGCATCACTGGTAAATTATTAAGTCAGGGATTTCGTTACAATAAATTACTTAAACCATTTTCTAAATTCTTTCATAGTAAATTTGGCTGCACTTGTAGAAAACTTATTAAAAACGGTATTTCACATCCTACATTGTACGGTAATATTGTACCGAAAGCGCGGAAATCACTATGTGATCCTTGTAAACTCATCCACTTTTTAAACAAACTTATTAGTAAAGGTTATCTTATTAATGTTGTAATAAGATCTTTGAATATTGTTTACATTGGCACTAACATTGGTTTTGTCATCAACAAATTAAAACATAACTAAATTTGTATTCTTTTCGAAAGGTTTTTGTGGTGTATAAATACACATTCACGTTAATTTTCTATTTAGAGATTGCTTTATCTGTATATAACATGATATATATTTATTATAAGGTAAAATCCTAACGATCCTACTGCCTGTTGATACTTTTATTTTGGCATTGCACAAGTCATGTCTTCTTTGACTGTCCATGGCGTTAAAACAATCAATCCCTGGGATGTGTTTTAATTGATTTTAGTCTCTGATGCATTATTTGTTATTGTTAATTTTTTTTTATGTTTTTAACTAGCTTTCAGTTACTGCGAGTACTCTCAAATCGTACTTTCTTGTTAATTTGATCTGTCGACGTAATTTGTTATGCTTTTCTGTTATTCAATGTTTACTTATTTTGTGTTATATCTCGTCTCACTATTTTTGACAAGTATTTAGTATGACGATAAATGTTCACTTCTGTACTCGTACTCTGAACAACAAATCTATTAATTTTGTAAAAAAATGTTTACTTCCATATTCCTAACAACAAAATTATTATATTTAAATTTACCCATGTTACCTGTGTACGTTGTTTTATTTCACGCCATTTTGTCCCGGGTAAGAGTTGTCTTATTGACACTCTTCCTACATATTTTTATTACTATCTGTAACGTCTATGTTATATAGGCACATACGTTTTAATATTGTATTGATATTGTGTCATAGATCAAACTTATTCGTTCAGTGTATGTTTACTTGTTTTTGTTTAAATGTCTTTTTGATCGAGTTAAGCCATTTCAAGTGATATTTTATAGTGTGTCTTTTTATGTTGTAATGTTACACTACTGTCTCAGGTTAGGTTGAAGGTTGGCGCCTGTTAAAACGTTTAAACCCGCTGCATTTGTATGCACCTGTCCTAAGTCAGGAGCCTGTTTTTCAGTGGTTGTCGTTTGTTGGTGTGGTTCATTGGTGTTTCTCGTTTCTTGATTTTTTATATAGATTAAACCGTTGGTTTTCCTGTTTAAACTGTTTTACACTAGTTATTTTGGGGCCCTTTATAGCCTACTGTTCGGTGTTAGCCAAGGCTCCGTGTTGAAGGCCGTTCTTTGACCTATAATTGTTAACCTTTTATACATTGTGACTTGGATGGAGAGTTGTCTCATTGGCACTCATACCACATCTTCTTATTTATAAAGATATTTATTTTCGTTTCTGTATTTATTTTGTCGTTGTTATGGATTTAGTTTCGTTTTTCTGTACTGAATAATTTGGTAAAATAATGTTCCTTTATGTTTGTATGATCTGCTTATCAAGACATCAATAGAGGAGGGTTGAGATGAAATAAAATTTTAAACCCACCACAGCGCTAGCTTCATCTACCTCTCCAAGTTGTAAGTTGTTTTCGTATGTAATATATAAATGTTTCTTTACACGTTAAATTAATGTATTGTTTAACTACAACAGTACTTTTACCTGCACTGTAGCTGCAACCTTCATTTTAGGTCTTGAACAATACAACAGACCAGTTTACAAGTTCACCGCACTAGCAGTTTGTATTTTGAATCATTTTCATTTATTAATTGTCAGAATTATTTTAAAAATTAATTGGATCTATGTTTTGGTTTAATGAACTTGTTTTTGTTTTGCTTTTTTATGCTTGATATCTATTTTCATACCAAAATGTGCTTGTATTTTGCTGTATAATTTATCAGATCTGTGCGAGCGTAGTAATTATGGAAACTAATGATATAATCTATAACTGGAACTCGATATCGTGACAAATGTTAAAAAAAAAAGATATGTATATTTAATACAAATAGTGGTAGAGATTATTTAGCATCGAGCGGACAAACTTTAAACTTTAAATAGATTAATAGAAGCTGAAATGTATACGTCAATGGAACAGCAACCGAACAACAAACCACATCTTAAGACGTCACACATTCGAGAAGAATAGGCAAGTTGATATTTCAAATGCTCTTAATCGTCCCTAGTCTAATCGAAATTTGAACAAATAAAAAAAAAAAAAAAATTGTTTTGTGTTTAACAGTAGCTATATAAAGAAGAACGCCATATAAGTAAATATTCGTATTGTAACAAATGCATATAAACGTTCGATTTAAAATTTCTTCAAAAAGCTTGCCGGACACCATCTAAGATCATTAATTAATAAAAAAAAATGGTATTGTGCCAGTGATATAAAAAGCATGACCTACTGTTGTTGATGATTATTTTATCTTTAATATTTACATTGAATAAATAAGTAATATTTCGCTTCAAGCTTATAAGGTTATATTATTGATTAGACTTACAAATCTAGGGATAGTCCTACAAATCATTCTCATTGGTTTAATGAACTTATTGATAAAAGTTGTTATATCTCGTTGTTAAAGATGTAATTAATAGCTTTTTAGCTGTATCGAATTGTATTTTGCCATTTGATATGGGGCTTTCCGATTTAAATTTTTCTTGGAGTTCGGTATTTTTGTAATTTTTGTAATTTTTCTTTTTTTTATATATTGTATGTTTTTCGTTTTGTTAATCTGCCAATCAAAATTTGAATAAACATGATAAAGGAGGATTAAGATAACGCAGTGGCATTGCTTTGTCCTTGTTCCTATTGAGACAAAGGATATAAAGCTTGAAAGTCAAGGCATCATAACGGTTAAAAGACCGTTATACGGCTTTGGACTGAATCGACGTCGCAAAGGAATGAAGCAAATGGTCAATTGTATACAGGTTACAATGATTGATTATTTGTTGCTTAATGATCAATAACAAATATTTTATACACATTCAGGATGGGAACAAAATAATAATAATCCAACAGATTGAGTGTGCAGTGTGGTTAGACCTGGAATTTCGTCAGCAACTGGAAAAGAAAGGCATGAAAGATAGGTTCGATCAGGACATTTTCCTTGCCTTACGGTCCCCGGAAAGATATGTTGCAAGATAGGGCTCGTTAACGCTGTAGGGAGTCAACGCTTTCATTAATATCATGTATATCATAGGTGTATATCAGCAATGTCTAGGACAAGTTCGAACATCAGTGCCGATCATCTTTTTTTTAAAAGAAGGGATGCCAATTAGAAATATAAACTTCATAGAATATTGCATTTTAAGCGCTCTTATGTGTACAATTCTTGTCAGATACTTTTGAAATTTACATCAGGGTTTATATCAACGATGCCTCTGACAAGTTCAAAAAATTAGTGCTAATTAACTTTAAAAGAAAAAAACAGTGATGCGCCGTGGAAATATCAATTATATAGAAAAAAGGGCATTGCGAGTCTTCTCACATCTCTTGTAGGATTGTTATGAATTTATATCAAACGTTTATATGAACAATGTCTTATTAGACATGTTAGAGTGCCAATCAACATTTTTACAAGTGTTGTGCCTTTGGTAATAGAAATATATACTGAAAAATAACATTTTAAGCGATCTTAAACTAAGTTGACCTTATATGGATTTGGCTGTTGTTTTAGGTCCTTTTTGGTTTATAGCTCTTCAGCTTTGTCGGTTCTTTTACATCCTTGGCTTTCAAATATTCGGCTTTGTGAGTTTCTGATGAAGGTATATCCAGAAAAGCGCTTCGGAGACATAAAATGTTAACGTGTTGTTTTCATTTTTTATAAAGAATAAAAGAAAAAAAACATACCAAATGTTTATGATAACATTTTCTTATTTAAGTTTGATAATTAGTGCTGATCAAAAAGTGTTATGCCCCTTGGAAGTGTTCACTATATGTAAAATTGCATTGTAAGCGCTTCCACATGTAAACTTATTGCTCGATTTTTATAAAATTGATATCAAAGGTTAATATCAGTATTATCTCAAACAAGTTGGAAAATCGGTGCAGATCAACAATTTTAAAAGAGTCATGCCCTTTGGAATCATTAATAATATTGTAAGCACTCTCATTTTTGTTTATTTATTAGCCATTGACAGTTGAAATGAGAACAACACGGGGGATATTGGATCTCTGTACTTTAATTTGGGTTATTTCGGCATTATTTGGAATTTGTAGTATCTGCACCATACATTTCCCATTTGTTTCCACTTCTCCTAATTTTCCTAACAGAATGTAATGACACTTGTCAGAATCTTAACGATATAATTCAGTTTCCCTCAGTAATAATAGACTTTGTCATTGTTTTATGTAGGGGTTTGGTGTTTACCCTCCCTCGAACAATAACCACCACCCACACAAAAGAAGGATAGTCGGTGCCTAAATATCAGGTAATTACATTTAATCATGTCATTTTACTATAATTTATATAATACGTACAAAAGTATTGAAAAGGACAATTTTCTGACACTAATGTTTATCTGTTAACGTCACTCAATTTTGACAGATTGTTCCCAGCTGAATGCTAATAAAATACGAATGCCTAAAACATTCAAAATATCAAGGATAAATTTCAACAAAATAATCTATAGATATAATATAAAGTAAAATTCCGTTGTTGCGTAGCATTTGGCAACATGTTGTTCATACTGTATGCACGGACTCCATTTTGGATGAATATTGTGGCAGGGCCAACATTATCATACCTTTCCATTGTGATGAACATTATTATCTTTGTTGCTTTATTTCATAAAAAGATACGGACGCCCTCAACTGTACTTATGCAAGGATTGGCTCTTGTTGATGGACTCACTGCGTTGTGTACCTATGGATTTGAACCTTTCTTTAGCTTGCATTATGAAGAGATTGGAAATTATACCGTACGCTCATTGTGGTTCGCAACGGAAGAAATGAGAAGGCTAGTTGGACTGAGCTTTCCATACTGCTTGATGCATTACTGTCTAACAAACCTAGGAGACGCATTCCATCTTGTTTCCATACTGTTTACAGCGTCCCTTGGGTTACAGAAAGTTATAGCTGTGGTATGTCCAATATGGGGCAAAACTCACATGAATGAAAGAAAATCGTTCATATTTTGCGGTACGTGTATTTTGTTAACTCTGGTCGTTAATATACCCCGATAATTTGTGATAAGTTTCAGCAGTGGGAAGAAGGCAGATACATGTTTAGTCTCAGAACCACACAAGGCAATTCAAAAGTATATTCTAGCATACTACCCAATTCTTTACGCCATTATTTTGGTATGTGCAGTTGTAGCAATGCTGATATCAACATGTTATATCATTTTTACACTATGTCGACGGAAACGTGTCCGCGGACATGCTACGGTTTCAAGAGCTGAGAAGAAATCTTGCATATTGATTGTGTGCGTGATGATAGTATTTCTTCTAGCAGAACTTCCAAGAATTTATGTCAGCTCAACTCTATTCAGTACTTATAGATCCAATCTGGACACGCAGAACGTAGCTTTACAGAAGACAAAGACCGAGCTGTCACAGCGATTTGCAGCATGTTTGGATGATATTCCGAACCATAATATCTCAGATGAGTCCTGCATTTCTGACTATGGTGAACTACCAACCCATTATAAAGATGGTGCGACAGGAAAAGTGGAAGATCTGACTCTCGAACTTGAAAATCGTGTATATTGGATTATGGATTGGAGGTATAGACGTCAATTTAAACAAAACTATTTTGATTATCTAGATGATGTCTTTGCTGCTAAACACGTTCGTTATGCAAGGGAATTAAAAGAATACGTCAAACAAACCTTTTTTGATATCGTAGAAAAAACATATTGCAATGCAACAGAAAAATACTTACAAGATATTATGCGAAATGTTTACTTTGACATACTTCATTACCGCTGTCTATATACCATTGATAATATAGATAATACTCGGATCGTCACCGTACAGCGAACCAATGAACTATATAATGAACATTGTCTGGGGACACATTGACATTACATTGGAACATTTAAAAATTTTTACTGAAGTTTTAAAACTTTTAATGATCATTGGCTGTGCTTCAAACTTTCTTATCTATATAGTCATGAGTGAAAAACTGAGAGAAGCTTTGAAAATGACTTTAAAATGCAGAGAACATCAGGAAGAACGAATAGATGAGATTCAGATGCAAACAAGAGGATAAACATTTCGGAACACCGTTGTTGTAAAAAAAACCCTATGTTTTAAACGGTGAATAAAATATACACAGATTGATTTTTTTTAAGTACATAGATTGATTTTAACAGTACACTGAGATTGATGTTAAAAATAAACATATTAATTTAAACAGGACACGGATTGATTTAAAAAAGAAATACAGGTAGCTTAGTTTAAAAGATATACAATGTTTTTCAAAATTACACATGCAGTTCAATTTTAAGTTGCAGAGAGATAGATCTAAGAAAAAACACCTGATTAAACAGATGTTAATAGATAAATAAATATCAGCTGAACTCTTACGTTTACTCAAATCAAATTTGTGCGCCACAATTTCAATGCGTCCCCATAAATGATAATATGGAACAAAAACTGTCTGTTGCAATTAAGCGTTCATTTTATTAATAAACGCTGGGAAAAGGAGACTTGCTTCTTGTATTATTAAGTACCCTGTTCATATTTCGGGTTGAAAATGGCGCCATAAACACAAAAATTACTTGTCAAAACTTTATTTTGAAGAGTTATAGTTAAACAATGTTCGTGGAATTTTTTAAGGATAACATTCTTTATGGTTTGAAATAGTTTA
The DNA here is from genome assembly GCA_017311375.1 of Mytilus coruscus. Classification (NCBI taxonomy): domain Eukaryota; kingdom Metazoa; phylum Mollusca; class Bivalvia; order Mytilida; family Mytilidae; genus Mytilus; species Mytilus coruscus. Next base: position 21,511,757 of record CM029604.1, read on the forward strand.
AGTTCTAGATTATTCAATTCACTTAAAAAAATCCGTAAGTCTTTCCAGCGAATTGACTGATAATAAGTTATTTTGCGCCTTTTTCTCGGCTTTGCGTTTAAGATCACCCTGCACTTTTTCATATAGAAAATCCGATGAGTCGTAAATGCCAGAAAAAAATGCGGGGATGAGAAGGTGTCATCATCAGAGGCCCATTAAGCAAAACATGAATATAAAAAAAAATGCGCATAGTTTAACATGTTAAACTGTACATGTGATGTCAATAAATTGCATCTAGCAGTGTATTTTTAAACTCTCACTGTATCTTTCCATATATAGGTTTGAATTTTGAACCCAACAATAGCCTTTAACATTTAGGTGTATATTTTTGTTTAATGCTTTAAACAGAATTTCGACGCATAATTTGTCATAGATAACAACAAAATAGAAAAAAGAAATCTAGACAACAAATCTAAATAACATAATGTCCTTTGTCAGTGAAATGCTAAGCACTGTGCTTGCCGCAAGGATGTAGTCATGTCAGGTTTAGGAGTTTTCGTCAGATGTATGGAGTCCCTGGTTTATTTTTCTACGTTACAAGGTAAACTATTCTGTCCCATATCACCCACTTTTCTTTTCATAGAAGACTTCAATAGTTCATTAAAGGTCATTACCAAATTTAAGCAGATTCTAGATTTCTTTTCTTAAGATTTGAGACCCAAATAATGTCAATGCTAAAAATAAGGTAAAATCCGAGTCAGCCTTTTCCGGCCATTTTTTTTATATAAAAAAAGTCGAAAAGGAGTTCCATGACCTATCAATATTTTTAGCTTATTTTGTTCCATAACTAATGCTCTTCTGATTTATAGTATCAATTTTAAATTCCAGATTTTTAAAAATTCACCTGACTACATCCTTAAGAAAAAGGCGGGGTTCCAAAATGTTTTCAAGAGTGATTGGGGTTCGAGGGGTCCTAGTTGTAAAAAGGAGAACCAAGCCTTTGTTTTGAAGATATATTATCAAACATTTTTTAATTTGTTATATGCATTCTATTTACCAAATCTTTAGCTACATGTATTGTCTTTTCATTAATTAAAATTTTGAATTATTCAATATGTCTCCATTTTACTTCTGCGAGTACAGCCATTCAGCAAATCTCGCCAGATTACGCTATCCTACGTCAAACTGTGGTGGGATACGTCATCGAACCGAGTTTAGATTGATAGATCTGCCAATGTGTGCCGAATGCGAATAGAGCGTTTGCTGAAAATTATTCACAGAGTCAATTCCGGTTATTACTGGTCACTTGGCATAAACTTAAATACAGTTTGAGCAAGGGAAAATCATAATTTACACATACGTATATTTAATAGAACTGCAATGCATTTATAAACATGATTTAACTTCGTTTTTTTTTCAATATATTTCGTAGTTGCAATGTTAAAATTGACACTTCCTTGGCCTAAACTTAAAATACAATTTAAAAATTCAAAACTTCCCTTTGCTCTGCATTGAGTCATGGCAAGTAAGTCCCTTAACGAAACAGTAGAAATTCCGAAAATTGTAATTGCCTGATTCAAACTTGGTATCCAAGTAAACGCTCTGTAGTCGCACTGAATTTCGGTCCACATATTCTCTTTTTATACCAAAGCTTAAAGTACAGAAAAAATACGATTCAAAGTTCGAGGTAAAGTAGAAAAATGTAGATGAAACTATTATAAGAGGAAACTTATTGGACAATACGTGACTTGTTAGATTTTCTTATCATTGATCACAAAAATGCATATCCATACATATGTACTGGTGAAAAATGTCAAAAAAACACTAGAATGGAAAACTTTGGCATGGTTAAAATTTAATATTCGTATAGGTGTAGCGGAATGATCAGCATGCATAAATCTAAGATTCAGTGAAAAAAGACATAACTTAAAAAAAATATTATATCACTTTAGAGAGATATTATTATAAACTCGAGTGATACACTTCCAAACTTTTGGTCCCAACCGTACGGAACACAATTTATTAATGAAACACGTGTCATGTGCATTAAAAATGAGATCATGCATTTTTATAGGTTCATTTCATTCGGGAGGTGTTGTTGCAGGTAGCCGGTATGCTCAAAGGGTTTAGTAACCAGTACTTTGGTTCTTTATGGAGGTACACATTATCTTGAATATTGCAGGTTATATATTACGAATAGCATTACAATCGGCTTTAAACTTTCTCAAACAAAGCAGACTTGAGACAACTTTTGGTACACTGTTTAATCTTCTTTCTTATCTTGTATGGTTTATGTAGTTGGCTTCGTAGAGAATGTCGGGATCAATACAATTGATATTTGTAATGAATGTACCTAACAGTGTCATTCTTAATCAGCTTTATAATAATAAGTTAATTAAAACAAAAAAAACTTTATAAGATTCGTTAAAGCGCTTTTCTGGTTTAACCCCAGAAACGCTTTGACCAAAACATTTAAAAGCCAGGGATGTATAAATACGTTGAAAATTTAGTGGCTATATGACCAAAAAAGGGTCAACGAGGAAGTTTAGGAAAATATGTAATAAATCATGTCAGTATTCTTAATTGACTAGGATTACCAGTTTTCCTGTCGAAGATAGTTGGTTTTCTCCGGGCACTCTGGTTTCTTTCACCAATAAAAACTGGTCGACACGATACAGACAATAGTGCTGAAAGTGGCGTTTAAGGAGGGAATAGAATCTAATCCCATTTTCTCGAAACTTGGTTGGACTAAGACGGGAATTATCAAATCACTGTGCAGTTTTTCTTTGACTTAGTTTTTAATAAAAAACTGTAATAGTGACGACCGATTTCACCACATTCACAAGCTGTTCCACAAGGAATATAACAAGAGCAATATCTTTTCTGTTGCTTTTTAACCGCATGTGCTCACCGGAAGTTATCATCATTAAATTGCATGCACTCAGGTCGGCAGTATTTCCTAGACATCTTTCAGACTTGGTTTCTTAATAGTTTATAAATCTATCAACAAATTAAAAAAAAAAAAAAAAAAATCAACAAATGTTTATTAACGGACCAATCGCTTTTCATAGTGTATAGACATTATGGCTAATTATATAAACATTTATAGTGTATTTACTTGTTTGTTGACTTCGAATGAAATTGTTCAATACATCCAAAGACATGGATCAACCAGTTGATTTTAAATATAATACCCTATTAGTTGACAACAACAATCTAATTAGTTTGAATATAAAAACTTACCTTTAGAGATAATATGTATTCCCAGATTAAAACATCCTACTTGGTGTTTGATAAATAAATTTACGGTCAACTCGACTTTTAGAAATCGATGATCTACATCGTTTCAATTCTTGTTCATTCCATGTAATCATATTAATATTGTATATGATGCTATTCACATACATTTTATTTTGTTCAGTTATGTATTATTTGTATGTAATGGAGAAGACGTTCTAAGTTGCAAAACTTGTGTCTGATCCTATTGTCATTATTTTTGGACAATAAAATAAGTTTAAACTAAAACATTAACGGTACCAAGGTTACTGCACCATATGCGCATTTCGACAATAAATGTATCTTAGGTGATTCTCGGTGTTTATCGGTACAAGTATTGATGATGTCGTTTCTATTCCCGGTTTTTTATCGGTACTAATATTAATAGTGTTGTTTCTATACCTTCATGCGATGAGAGATGAAGATCTGTTAAATACTTTCACAGATTTTTTACCGCCCTATCTTTTGAATATCACTTTCTCGGTTTCCTATAAAACGACACCAGGATTGTACCATTACTTCCTGTCTCTTATATTACGCATAACTAACAACTTTCGAATCGGAAACTTCTAATTAATTCTTTACAAATATTCAGTCCATTACACCATAAACTGACAATTGATTTGTCTAATTCGTTTTGAAGGTTTAAACCTGTCATTTTTACAAAGATTACAGTATCCTTTTTTACGGTGATGTTGTTTATAGAGCTGACATTAACACCGGAGTAAGATCTTTTAATAATGTAAGTTATATGTACTAACATTTCTTTTTTGTTGATAAATTAAAACATAACTCAATATATATTGCTATTTATACAATTATGAAATCATGGTCCTACTCACTTATCGTAGAACTGCTGAAGGTCGTACTGTTTTTAGACAGTTTTTGGCTTCTTTAAATAAATCCGTTCAATATGTAATGATTGGTACTCTAGTCTGGGAAAACATAAAGTTATTTATTAGACTAAATTAGTATTGACATAGAAGTTATTTTCTGCAACTGCAACTACCCGTTTTTTATTTTGTGTTTCGTGGCAATCTGACGATTTCATTCATTTCCTATTGATTTTTACAGTTTTGTTATGCTGTGCTCATACACCACTGTCTAAAGTTAGGGTGTGTTTGAGGTTCATTTTCATGTTTAACCCCGCCACTTCTTTATGTGCTTGTTTCAAGTCTAAACCCTGTACTGCAATGGTTGTCGTTTGTTGCTATCAAATACATTTGTTTTTGTTTTTGTTTATTGATTTCTCATAAACCAGTCCGTTTGTTTTCAAGTTTAAATTGTTTTACATGTTGTCATGTCGAATATTATTTTACCTGACTATACGATGTGGGATTTCCTCATTGTTGAAGGCCTTACCTACAGTTGCTAACAACAACCTCATTTAGACTTTTGTGGATAGCTGTCTCATTGGAAATCAAAAGCATTTCCTTATTCTTATAATAAATTACCGCTTAAAATTTCGTATCTACTAAAAGCTTGAAAAACATGACGCTAGCAAAAAAAAAAAAAGGTTAACAAATATCAATAACCTTTGGGTAGAAACTCATTTGAATGATTCATACAATATTTTTAACTACTGAAAACATAACATTTGACAAAAAAATTCCTGCTGAGGCCATATCGTCTTAAAACATATGTGTGTAGGATGAAAACAAGCTTATTTTAAGGTCTTTCAACCGTTACCATGGTTGCAAAACTATAATTAGATGTTTTGTCTATGGTAGAAACATTAATCATTATAGATTGACAAGATTAATGACTTCTTCTTGGAGTATACATATGGTCACCGGAAGTTCAAATAATTGGTTGACTATCAACTTCGCAATCTACTCTATCACCTTCCCGGCGATGTCTTATTCAACTTAAATATTATATTGAATGGTCTGTCCTGTCCGGTGCGGATCCAGGATTTAAAAAATGGGCCCACCAACAATACACCGTTAGGAGTGGGACTTGTAAAAAGTCTATGCATTAACATATATATGTAGCTCTAAAATGGGGAGTCCACCACAAGCCCTTAAGCCGCCTCTTTCTGATATTAATGTCTTACCAATTCAAAATCATTGTCTTTTTAATCATTTGTTTAAAATAAAAATCATCGTCGTTAACATGTTTACAATTATTGATTTAATATCATTGTAATGTCTTTCAAATTATCGACTTGCTCTGCACGAGAGGGAGACATTCAATAAATTGTCATCATATGCATAGCTGAAGTCGTGGACATAGTTTAATTGTAATTCATGTATTAAATTCCGACAAATACTGCCTCACAGCTGATTTGATTATTGCTTCCTGTTACATTTCAAAGCTTTTTGTTTGGAAATTGTGTTGCTTTCTTTCTGGTTTGATTTTGATTGCGTGGACCCTAAGGTAAACGCAACGCAGTATTATTGGTGAGTTTTGAAATATCTCATAGACGATGGGCTATTCGGAAGTAAATCATTCGGAACTCAGATCGTCAAGACGTTTTAATTAGCTTTATCTGTATACCAAATTGAGTATGAATATGCATTTAATTTATCTTTATTAAAATAGTTTTTGATTAATTGATTGTGTTTAACGCCACTTTCAACACTATTAGCTATATCGAGGCCGTCGGTTTTTTAATGATGGAGAAGCAGGTGTGCCCAGCAATAACCACCAACCTTCGGCATGAAAACTGACAATCCTAGTCAATTGGACATGTTGGAGTCAAACGCAACTGCCATGTGCGGCGTTCGAACTCGCAACATCAGTGTTGACAGGCTAATGATACAGTAGATGAACTACTTAGACCACTCGGTCACCAAGGCCTCTAAACAGTTTTAGAGACTAGAGGTTGATTCTCCATATATTTATTTAATACTACACTGTCATAAAAGCCGAGATGAGGCAGGAGATGGGGATTAAGGGGATGAAACGCTTTCGCAATTAGTTCACAATATGCTTCGATCGACGCGTTTACACCCCAATAAAATTACATAAAGAATCATTCAATTCTTCAATAAAAACTCTAATAAATGTAAAATTAAATTGCAGGGGATTGTTTCTAACTTAAATTTATGCATAATCATATGAATGAAAAATACTTCAACTTAATTCTCTTTATCAAAATCGAGATTGATATAGAAGAAAATAATTTAAGGAAAAACAAACTGATTATGATGATCTTAATTAATAAAAAGTAATTAAAACAAATTTCAGCAAATTCTTGACACCCAAAGTACAAAGGCCTCTTTGAGATGTGTAAATTTTAGACATGGAAATAGATATCTAATTTATCAAACTGATTCATTAAACGTGAAAATATATACATGTACTCTCAGTAATAACTGCCATCATATAACAACGGAATACATTGCATAATAGAAAAATCTGCTATTTCCGAGTGATAACAAATTGAATACACCCAAATTTGAATTATAAAAATATGAAATTTTGAGATAATTTTTTTTCAGACATAACTGGTTTAGATATAAATTTAAGATGTCAGCCTGGTTTGATTTAGATACCTGGAAGATTAACATGAGAGCCAATGATCAAACAGTTTAATTGAGTTTAATTGAGTTAACTGGTAGCAATTTCAGATTTAGAAATTTTACAGTTTTTGTACTGGTTTTAAACAAGATTACAGAAACAAACAAATGGTTAAGGATCGTCGCTTCTCTAGTTTTAGATTTTTTGTCAAATATTCGGAATCCTCTAGTATTATATATGTAATGCCAATAAAAAATTTGCCCGCTAACCCCTACTTTTCTTTATTTTTATAAATGTTTTTTTCCTTGTTATTTTTCCTAGTTTTTTAAAAGAAAAATGATGTCAAAGGTTTAATGTTATAACAATCTAGAGAGATATTTTCCCGCCAAATTTTCAATTGGTTATATCTAAAAAAAAACAATTAAGGAAATGGACCTTTCGCTTTTTTCCGGTTTTTTTTTAGTTCCATTATTTTTATACTATCAATTTATAACTGTCTTTTCAAAAGCTTGCTATTTTGAAATAGAGCAGCGAAAATCCTTAGTTTAGTTGGCTGAAATAAATAAATGGTCAAATAATCACACCAGAACTACATCGAGTTCCACATTTACAATTGCATCTATTGCTAGTGAGATAACAAAAAATCTCAAAAGAGGTACATATTCGGTCATTCTGGGGTGCCGAATGTTTTGCATGATGTGTAATATATATTGTAAATGATTACTTTTAAAGAATTATGTCCCATTTTAAATAAAAATATTGTTTTTCTAGAACATTGAACAACGAGTGTTCTTCTGACAGTTGTCAATGAATGAAAACATGATATTTATCTATATCCATTAAATCATCGTATCCGGTCCACACATTGCATTTCTTTTTTAAAGAAGACAACTTGTTTTAGTTTTTAGTGACATTTTGCTGAATTGTTTGCTATTGATTTAATCCCATATTTTATGATGTTTATGATGACTTGATTTTATCAATATTATATAATCTGCTATTCATTTTGTTTTGTGTTTATGGTACTGATCATATTTGCACTTGTGTCATTGTTTTTGTATGCTGCATGCTAGCTTTTATATGTTTTTTCCTGTTCATTTGCTGATGTTTTATATTATAGTTGGTTATAAAAGCTCGTAAGGGCCCGTTTTACTTTTTGTTTTGTATAAATGTGCTGACTTTGAATATAAGTTTACTTACCTACTTACCTACCCACTAAGTCATGTGTCAACCTCGTAAGTACCAATCAAAAACTGGTATTTTAATGTGAAATATGAATAATAATACTTGTCGCCATTTAGGCGATTTAGGGTAAGTAATATATCATTGATAGTCTGTTAAATTTATTTACAGTAAGTTTTCAGGTTCTGAGAAGATGTAGAACTTGACGTATAATGTACACTCGTCTATTGTCTGAAAATGTCGTTTGACCTCTATTAACGTCTTTGAATTTTTATATTACTGGATACGTGTCTTTTTGACGTAAATCCCATATCCACTATTATTCAGAGTTAATTATCTCTTATTTTCTTTACACAAAAACACATAAGCTTAAATAATGATTTAATTTATAATTAATGGTGCAAGTTGGTACCTTAGTAAGCATTTATGGTTACTGGGATATCCCATCGGTTAATTAAGTCTATTAACCAAGTGCGCAAGTACATTTGTACTAGCTTTTATATAATACATTAGAATCAGACTGATAAATTTATTCTTATCGATCCACTGTCATGGATTAAAGAGATAGATTTCATAGACGTAATAAGGTTTTCATATATCAGACGTTTGTCTCCGGAGTAAATTATTTTTCGGTTACATACTCTGTTGTAGGATATTCTGGTGCTCGGTTAAGTAAGAGCAACTTAAAGAAGTAAAATCAAGCTTACAATCGGTGCAATTTTCGGAAAAAACTGTTTTCCAAAAATTTTGTCATGTATAAAAAACTTAAAACAGTTCATTTCTCCCCAAATTGTGCCGATCGAAAGCATAATTTTGCATCTATTACTTGCTTTTACTTTACTGAAGACCAAAATGTCTTAGCAAACAGTAAGTAACCCGTCGGAAAATTGTATATTACAGAGTCAAAAGTCGGTAAAATAAAAATAGTCTGTAGCATATCAGATTTGATAAATTTTGCTAATTTTACAGAATATCTTCGATTTATAAGTTGTATTACAGCTGTTCTAAAGGACTAATTTATCGTTAAAATTAAAGTAGGAAATAAATTACATCGAATTTAAAGAAAATGATGGCAGACATTTATCACTTTTATCCAATTTGAATACTCATTTGTTCTCAACCGACAAAACCTCATTTCCAGGGCTTAAATTTTACTTCACAAATCGTGTAACAAATGAGACGAAATAAACCACAGACAAAAACAAATGGCTATTTTATTGATTTGCACAAATGTTATAAAAGTTACTTGGCCAACATGTAAAACCCCAAAAGACAAGATAGCTTTAAAAAAAATAAAGAAAATACTTAAAAGAAAAATATAATATGTTATTGAATGAATAGTTTCCAAGGGAGTAAGCGTCTGAGGTTCAACATGAATCTGCTGTTCTGCTTTTAAAATTAATAAAAATCATGCTGGGTTTTGGTATTACATTACTGCAAGTGTGTTTTGCTGTATTTCGTTTTTTAGAATAGACTTTTTATATTTCGCCTTTAGAAAAATCTTTGCTATATTCCGCTTTTATAAAAATTCCTTTGCTTTATTCCGCTTTTAGAAAAAGTCTTTTGCTATATTCCGCCTTTAAAAATAGTCTTTGTCTATATTCCGCCTTTAAAAAAGTCTTTTGCTATATTCCGCCTTTAAAAAAAGACTTTCTTTTTATTCCGCCTTTAGAAAAAGTCATTTGCTATACTCCGCCTTTAAAAATAGACTTTTGCTATGTTCTGCCTGTACAAAAAGTCTTCGATCCATATACCGCCTTTAAAAATATGCTTTTGCAATATTCCGCCTTTAGAAATAGACTTTTGCTATATTCTGCATTTAGATAAGTCTGTTGCTATATTCCGCCTTTAGAAATAGATTTTCGCCAATAAAGATAAACTTTTGCTACGTCCAACCTTTAAAAAAAGTCTTTTGCTATTCTTCGCATTTAAGAAAAGTCTATTGCTATATTTTATCTTTAGAAGTAGACCTTTGCTATATTCCCCCTTTCAAAAAAGTTTCTTGCTAGGTTCCGCCTTAAGAAAAAGTCTTTTGCTATAGCCCGCCTTTAAAAATTGACTTTTGCTATATTCCGTCTTTAGTAATTTTTTTTCGCTGTGTTCCGCCTTTAGAATTTTTTATATATTCCACCATTAAACAGACGTTTTTGTCTTATTCCGCCTTTAAAAATAGATTTTTTGCTATATTCCGAATTTAGAAAAAAAAGTCTTTTGCTATATATTCCGCCTTTAAAATAAGACCTTCGCTTTACAACGCCTTTAAAAATAGTCTTTTGCTTTATTCCGCCTTTAGAATAAATTTTTGCCATAGTCCGACTTGAGATTAAGTCTGTTGCTGTGTTCTGCTATTTGAAAAACATTTTTCTGCTATATTCCGCCTTAAAAAATTACTTTTGCTATTTTCAATCTTTAGAAAAGTCTTTTTGCTATGTTCCGCCTTAAATTTTCAAAAATTTCTATTCCGCTTTTGCGATTTTCCGCTTTTAAAAATACGCTCTCGCTACGTTCTGCATTTAAAATAGGATTTTGCTATATTCCGTCTTTAGAAAAGTCTTTTGCCATGTTTAGTCTTTAGAAATACTTTTTGCTATATTCTGCCTTGCAAAATAGACTTTGCTATATCCGTCTTTAGAAACAATCTATCTTGTGCTATATTCCGCTTTTAAAATATACTTTTGCTATATTCCGGCTTCAGAAAAAGCCTTTTTCTATATTCCAGTTTTAAAAAACGCTTTGCTATATTCCGCCTTTAAAAATAGACTTTTGTTATATCCCGCCTTTTAAGATAATCTTTTGCTTTATTACAACGTTAAAATTATACTTTTGCTATATTTCTTCTTTTAAAAAAGTCTTATGCTACATTTCGCCTTAAGAAAAAGAATTTGGTTGTATTCCACCTATAGAAAAAGTCTTTGCCATATTCCCTCTATAGCATTTAAATACCATTATCCACTTTCTCGTTTGAATTGTTTTTTTCTTTTTTTTTCATTTTGGGGCCTTTTATAATTTGCTACGTGGTATGAGGTTTGGGGTTTGCTCATTGTCGAAGGCTGTGTTGTGACTTATAGATGCTAACATATACGTTATTTTAGTCTCTTGTGTTCAGTTGTCTGATTTGCAATCATCAACATCTCCTTATTTTATATGAACATGCATATGTAGCTTAAGAAATTAAGGAAAATGAATGGATCACAATTCAAGCAAATAAAATCAAGACAAATATTTCAATACATGACTTTTTGTTTAAAATTGACAGACACACGCAATAGCAAGAAACAAGGTTACTTTTGAGTTTAAAATTTGAAATATCTGAAATCAATGTACAATCAGTTTGATTATTAAAACAATTTTAATCAAGAGTTCGAAATAAAACCAGGATCAAGCAGCTTTCGAAATATAAAGCCATACTTCTTCAATATACCTTAATACAGTTTGATATGGTTTGATTGAGTGACTGCAACAACTATATCAATTTAGAAAAGCAATATTGTTTACGTTCATAAAATTGATGGGGTCACGGTTGCTGAATGAGCAATCACCGAGGATGTGAGTTCGAGCCCTGCTCGTGGAAGGTGCGTTTGAGAAGGTGTCATGATAGCAATCAAGAACCATCAGCATTATCAACTGATCATAACCGATCAATAACCCTTTATATACTAATACAGTTGGGTGCGGTCCTAACCTTGACAAAAGTTAACTTGGAGCAGACTTGTTGACTGCTTTCTAAGTTAACTTGAGAATTTTAAGCAGACAAGCAAGTTAACTTCGTCGTTGGTGGACCAAACCTACGGTCTGCTTTTTTATGACTGCTGCAGACCTATCGACAGGTCTGTTCCAGACCAGACCTGTGGACAAGTCTGCTTTTGACCAGTCCTGAGGACAGGTCTGCCCCAGACCAGACCTGTGGACAGGTCTGCTCCTGACCAGACCTGTGGACAGGTCTGCTCCTAACCAGACCTGTGGACAAGTCTGCTATTGGCCAGACCTGAGGACAGGTCTGCTTATGACAGATTATCGTGTTTAAGAGTTTTCATATCAGACTTGAGCTTTAATTAAAATATGTAAACAACATTCGCATTGTTTTTCCCCAGATAGCAAATTTCTTTACTCGGTAGACTCTACTAGATTTTATACATATCAACAAAATTCTTTTTTTTCATTTGATATATTCTTATATACATTTAACAATGGCTATACAATCACATAGAGCTATCATAAAGGAAATGAGAGTTGTTTTTTTGTTTTTGTTTTTTTTTTATTAGAAGGCGGATAGAAAGGTTATCCAACGCATCGGAACAATATTCTTATATCATGGGATATCAACATCATTGTCGACGTTGCTTCCTTCCCCATTTTTTACCTGTCTCTTCCTAAATTTTACTTAATGCATTTACATGCATGGATATTTCATTGTTATTCACCTTGTTTGCATTGGATTTACTACTCTGTTTTCCGCAGAATATTCTAACGAAAATTGTACAGTGTCCGGATACATACGGTGTGGTAAAACTATCAACAATCTCGTCAATTTCATCAGATTTGTCGAGAGATTTGTTTTTGCCGATTAACTGATATATGGGACGTCCCAAAATTATACTCGTTGTGCACTTGAATGAAATAATTGACACTTGACGTTTAACTACAAACAAAATCAATCAACCGACATAATATATTAACAGTATACTATTCCCAGAAGAGAACCTCATATACTTTTTTATTAAAAAGTACAAATGAATTCAGACATGTTAGTGTTGGTACTTGGATGATGCGGTCAAATAGTTTTGTTTTACACACCATCCTGAACTACTATCTGTAGTGACTGTTCAATATTATGAATACAGAGATGAAATGCTGACCCTCTCAATTAATGGGGAAAAAATTTTGCATTAATTGTTTTCCAATATTATTGCTTACATTTGCGGTCCTACTAAAATGTGCACAGGAGCGCCAGGAGAAGACATAAAGGCACCAGGTACAAACAATCGCAGCATTAAAAAAAAACCTGATTGATAACGCACCATGAAGAATTACATACTAAAGTGCAAGTATGGTCAGTTTTGATTGATATGGTCAAAAAGTGTAGTTAAGGGAGTCAGCCTAAAGTATCAAAACTACTGAAATTTTGTTACGTATCAATATTTTGAATAAAAGGAGTACATGCTGACACTCTGAATTTATGCGGACAAAATTTTGTAGTCAACGTGTTTCAATATTGCTGTCATTTGTTTTATTATACAATACACATGATACACCCTGACATAATCATTACTGAATTATTATGCAGATATATATAGATTTATATAATAATAAAGTGCAAATATGGTCAGTTTAGATTGATGCGTTCAAATGATTTTGTTGTACAAGTCAGCATGAGGTATCAAAACTACTGAAATTTTGTTACGTGTCAATATTTTGAATAAAAGGAGGACATGCTGGCACTCTAAATTTATGCGAACAAAAATGTGATGTTATTGAATTGCGATATTGCTGTCATTTGTATTATACATTGAATCTTGACATAAAAAATATGACTGATTTACTATGCGGGTATATAGATTTACAAATTAAAGTGCACATATGGTCAGTTTTGGTCAATGCGGTCAAATAATTTTGTTATACAAGTCAGCATGAGGTATCAAAACTAAGTACTGAAATTTTGTTACGTATCAATGTTTTGAATAAAAGGAGGACATGCTGGCACCCTAATTTTATGCGAACTAAAATGTGTTGTTATTGTATTGCAATATTGCTGTCATTTGTAATATACATTGAATCCTGACATAATTAGAGACACACACACGTTAATTTTTATCTCTTAAGAAGTAGCTCCTCACTATCCTACTACCTGTCGATACATTTATTTTTGGCATTGCACAAGTCATGTCTTCTCTGACTGTTCATGACGTTAAAATGCTAAATCCCTGGGATGTGTTTTAGTTGATTTTAGTCTCTGATGCATGATTTTTATCATTAATTGTTTTGGCTTTTAACTAGCTGTCAGTAACTGCGAGTACTCTCAAATCGTACTTTCTTGTTAATTCGACCTGTTGATACTATTTTAATACTTTTTGTTATTTTATATTAATATGGATCTTGTCTGTATACCAGTTTGATTATTTGGAATATCTACTAATTTTCACTTCTTCGTACTACATTTGTATTAACATCAAGATTATTCTCCTTTAATCTGTACAGGGAAGTTTTATTGTTGATATTTACCCCTTATGTATCTAGTGTTAAATTAGGTATTTATATGACAGACCTTTCTTGGTATTCCTAATTATTGGTAGATTTTATATAGACAGAATAAGTATACCTATAACGACAAAGTTATTTTTCATTTACCTGTATATATTATGAAAACCGGTTTTTTCAAAAGTGATTATTTTCTAAGGGTTTAATATTTCGCGGTAGTGTTTTGCCATGGCTTTATTTGGACTTGTTTGTTTGCTTTTTGGCCTTGAATGTTTGTCCCTAATATTTTATTAACTATGTATTTACTTTCAGGTATCACAGATCGAATTTATTCGTTCATAGTGTGTTAATTTACGTTTTTGATTGAGTTAAGCCTTCCAATTGATGTTCTATCGTGTGTTTTCTATGTTGTGATGTTATACTATTGTTTCAGAAAAAGGAGAAGGTTTGGTACCATTAAAACGTTTAATCCCGCTGCAAATGTTTGCACCTGTCCTAAGTCAGGAATCTGATGTACAGTAGTTGTCGTTTGTTTATGTAATTTATACGTGTTTCTCGTTTCTCGTTTTTATATATACTAGACCGTTGGTTTTACCGTTTGAATGGTTTTACACTAGTACTTTTGGGGCCCTTTATAGCTTGTTGTTCGGTGTGAGCCAAGGCTCCGTGTTGAAGGCCGTACATTGACCTATAATGGTTTACTTTTATAAATTGTTATTTGGATGGAGAGTTGTCTCATTGGCACTCACACCACATCTTCCTATATCTATAAAAAATATGGCTGATTTACTATGCGGGTATATAGATTTACAAATTAAAGTTTACATACATGTATGGTCAGTTTTGGTTGAAGCGTCAAATAATTTTGTTGTACAAGTCAGCATGAGCATGATGAGGTAACAAAACTACTGAAATTTTGTTACGTATCAATGTTTTGAATAAAAGGAGGACATGCTGGCACCCTAAATTTATGCGAACGAAAATGTGTTGTTATTGTATTGCAATATTGCTGTCATTTGTATTATACATTGAATCCTGACAAAAAAAATATGGCTGATTAACTATGCAGGTAGATAGATTTACAAATTAAAGTGCACATATGGTCAGTTTTGGTCGATGCGGTCAAATAATTTTGTTGTACAAGTCAGCATAAGGTATCAAAACTACTGAAATTTTGTTACGTATCAATATTTTGAATAAAAGGAGGACATGCTGGCACCCTAAATTTATGCGAACAAAAATGTGTTGTTATTGTATTCCAATATTGCTGTCATTTGTATTATACATTGAATCCTGACATAAAAATATGGCTGATTTACTATGCGGGTAAATTGATTTACAATTAAAGTGCACATATGGTCAGTTTTGGTCAATGCGGTCAAATAATTTTGTTGTACAAGTGAACATGAGGTATCAAAACTACTGAAATTTTGTCATATTTGTTACGTATCAATATTTTGAATAAAAGGAGGACATGCTGGCACCCTAATTTTATGCGAACAAAAATGTGTTGTTATTGTATTGCAATATTGCTGTCATTTGTATTATACATTGAATCCTGACATAAAAATATGGCTGATTTACTATGCAGGTATATAGATTTACAAATTAAAAGTGCACATATGGTCAGTTTTGGTTGAAGCGGTCAAATAATTTTGTTGTACAAGTCAGCATGAGGTATCAAAACTACTGAAATTTTGTTACGTGTCAATATTTTGAATAAAAGGAGGACATGCTGGCACTCTAAATTTATGCGAACAAAAATGTGTTGTTATTGAATTGCGATATTGCTGTCATTTGTATTATACATTGAATCTTGACATAAAAAAATATGACTGATTTACTATGCGGGTATATAGATTTACAAATTAAAGTGCACATATGGTCAGTTTTGGTCAATGCGGTCAAATAATTTTGTTATACAAGTCAGCATGAGGTATCAAAACTAAGTACTGAAATTTTGTTACGTATCAATGTTTTGAATAAAAGGAGGACATGCTGGCACCCTAAATTTATGCGAACAAAATGTGTTGTTATTGTATTCCAATATTGCTGTCATTTGTATTATACATTGAATCCTGACATAAAAAATAAGGCTGATTTACTATGCGGGTATATAGATTTACAATTAAAGTGCACATATGGTCAGTTTTGGTCAATGCGGTCAAATAATTTTGTTATACAAGTCAGCATGAGGTATCAAAACTAAGTACTGAAATTTTGTTACGTATCAATGTTTTGAATAAAAGGAGGACATGCTGGGACCCTAGATTTATGTGAACAAAAATTTGTTGTTATTGTATTCCAATATTGCTGTCATTTGTATTATACATTGAATCCTGACATGAAAAATATGGCTGATTTACTATGCGGGTATATAGATTTACAAATTAGAGTGCACATACAAATGTATGGTCAGTTTTGGTTGAAGCGGTCAAATAATTTAGTTGTACAAGTCAGTTTGAGGTATCAAAACTACTGACATTTTGGTACGTACCAATATATTAAACAAAAGGAGGATATGCTGGGACTCTTAATTTGTGCAGACAAAATTTTGTAGTCATGTGTTTTAATAATGCTTTCATTTTGTATTATAAATTCTATCCTGAAATTAAAATATTGCTGATTGTGGCTACATAGATCGAAGACGTTTAACTAAAAAGGACGTATAACTAACAAGGACGTATAACTAACATCTAATATACGTCCTTGCATAGAAATACATAATAAAGTGCAAATATGGTTGAATTTGTTAGGCATTGGAATATATATTCAGTACCCGTTATCATTGTAACCAAGATCGTTTTTAATTTATAGATTGGTAGATCACAGATAAATTTGTGTAACAAGCAACGTTTTATGCGTACTTTATTTTCAAATACATGTATTTAATCCTGTTTATAATAACGGAAGTATTATTTTTCTTTATTTTCGATGTTTATACCACGAAACAAAGATATTAAAAATATATTTAAAAATCGATGTAGAGCGGTCCTGGTTACAAGTTAACTTAGTGTTGAGCAGACCAGCCGAAAGTTAACTTGGGAACAGGTCTGGTTTCGATCGGATTTGTCAAAGCAAAAGTTAACTTATGTTAACTTTGTGGCAGGTCTGGTTTCGAAGTTAACTTATGTTAACTTTATGGCAGGACTGGTTTCGAAGTTAACTTATGTTAACTTATGACAGGACTGGTTCGAAGATAACTTGTATCAATAGCGGACCTGTTTCCAAGTTAAATTTTTGGCAGACATAAAAACAGTCCTAGGACCAAGTCCGCTTTTCAAGTTAACTAGATTTTGGTCCTAGGACTGGTCAGAGCAGTCCTAAATCCGGTCACAGGTTAACTTTGACCAGACCAAATGACTGGTTATCAAGTTAACTTGCTGTACAGGTTAGGACTGCACCCATCTGTAGATACATACAGAAAAACACATTTAACTTAAAAGGTCCAACTTGATTTATTTGTTTTATTTTCTGACGCTTGAATTGAATGAAGGTATCAAAGGGATTGCAAACCACAACACATACAGTGAAATTTTACTTGATAAGAAGTCTATGACATTGTATAATATTCAAATAAATAGTTCTGATTATGCTCATCTTATCCAAATATAAGCATTTTTTTCTGAGGTCCTATTTCTTTTTATTTAGGATCTGAAACCTCTCCCTCTGTGAACAGTCAATTCAAAGAAACACACAGAAGGGTCTTGATGATGGACACATCATTTCTGTATTCTCTATTGTTTTATCAATTTGTTTTCTATTCTTTATCCTTTCCCCTGCCCTGCTGTTCAGAGTACATTTCATAAAGCAATGTTATAAACAATACACGAAGACTCGATGTTGTGCGATGTGTAGATGAAACCTGTATAGAATTCACCGTTTCAGAATCTGATGCATTCTAGGTAATATTTTCAAAAACGTATATCAAAACGTTGTGATTGGTTAAAATGTCATTAACAATAAACATTCGACCAATGACGTAACTTAATTTCATTTTTGGATACGAACAATGAGATAACCCATAGTGATTAAGATTCTGTAACGGTGAATTCCAATACAGCAAGAGAGAACTATAATTGCAATGTGACTTCTAACTATAATAGTCTAATTGATGTTCATCTCTCTCTCTCAAAAGAAAAAAAGGAAAAAAACAACAACAAACGAAATAATAGAACAACAATAACAAGTATTATTATAACCAGTATTATTTATAAGTCCATGAACGCTAAAAGAAATATTTAAAGGTCAATTCCTAAACTTTTAGCTTTATAAATAATATTTCCGTAAAAAGTTTGCGAGAGCTAGGTACAGCGTTTCTGTTAAAGTCTTGTAGTTGGAATCATATTTTCAAAATAAAACATTACATTTGTGATATAATTTAGTAAAAGGTTTGACCAAAAAGTAATATCTACATCCTGTTGTGACCATTTTAAGTTTTAGTTATGAAAATACATTTTTATTTTCTTTTAGAATTCCGATACGTCAATGCATAAACACGCCCATATCGAACTGACAGGAAAATGTAAACTCCATAACTTCATTCCGCTTTCAAATATAAAAAGGTCTCTTCAGATACAAACATATTGCTGACAATTGTGTCCGGACATATTATTTCAAATACAAAACAGTCACAAAGAATACGGTCAATCTACTTAACAAGCGTTTAATATACTTTTTTACAGAAATTTGTGGTCAACTACTATTCGATAATAGGCATAAAATATTGAAGATTCACCCTTGCGTGACATTTTATATTTACCCTTGAGTGATGAAAATTATAAGTATGTATCATTTGCTTTCCCGTCCTGCTTGAAAAGATCATTTCAATCTAAAAAGCTTTCGATCAAACGAAACCGTGACTCAGCACGAAATATAATGGAGAAGGGTCTAGAGAGGGGTCCTTCATTTCTGTATTCTTTAGTTTTTTATGCCATTTTTTCTGTATTCTTTATATTTTTTGCCCACTATTATCTATTCTTTATATTTTAGCATCCCATTATTTTCTATTCTTTATTTGTATAGCCCATTTCTCTTTATTCTAAACGGTTTTGTCATATCTTTATATTTTGACGTTAAGATAAACGTTCTGTCAGTATTATGAATCACCAATAGAAAATTAGATCAAGTTTTATAGATTTTTAGAAACGGTAATACCTACTGAGTCTATAGATATAAAGATTAAAAGCTTATCTGTGTGATTTCTTACCAACATTGCTAATATTGTGTTGTGCGTGATTTCGCCGCATTGAAGCCATAACGTGTATAACATCTGAGTATTGGACCATTATTCTCTAATCTGTACACTTCATACAAACCCTCAGTGAGATTCAAATATCCTAAATGACTTGTTATGACAGACAACAAGCAAGAAAGATAAATGGCGGCGATTTATGGAAATGATAATGAAGAAAGATTAGTTATTCGTGTTGAGTACTAGAAGGATATAGTTTTCTTAATATTCTTGAACGGAAACAATAATTTATGTGCACAATCTATGACTGAATATAACGATATCTGCGTGACTTAACGTTGGCGTTACATGTTTTTCCTCAATATTTTTAACCAAAGCACCTACAAATGGTCAATGTAGATTCATTTAATAGAGAACATATCCGGTGTAAAATATTACAAATATATGCTTGGTCTTTGTGCATTTATAGTAATTACTCTCAGACGTTAACTCTTTTCAGCATTTTGCAATAAATGATTCTGCCAAAAATATATAAAAATTTACTCTTAAGCAAATAAGTATAGTGTTTACCCGTCTAATATTTCTGTAAACATAGAAGGAGAAATCTATCCAAACGATTATTGTTGAACGTTACCAAAAAAAAAACAAAAAACAAAAAACAAAAAAAAAACAAAAAACAAGAAAAAAAAAACCAAACAATTATTTGAAAGAAACTAAATTTATTGTACAAAATTAATAACTACGCTAGCACTTTAGTGTTATCATTCGAATAGAATAACCAACATTCATGTCTTTTACTGAAATAAGGGACAAATAATCATTAATTTTACAGCTTTCCACCTCTTTTAATTTCATAAACCATGGCGGAACATACCTTATTTCGCAGCAACTAATAATGTTTCCGTCGTCATATAACAGATTGGATATAACATTTGCAAACGTTTTTGTCTATATTCCGACAAAAACCTCTAACACACACCCTTTGCAACAAAAGCTCAATGCAGTAGTCAACTATTACGGCGTTATGTATCATTTGAAAGAAAAAGGAGTTACAACATGAAGCATGAGCAAATTAATTTTAAAATAAAAAAATAAAAACAAACAAACTTTTCAGATCTAATACCAATCTACCATTTCCGAATATAATGGAATGTTGGTAGTTCCATTGTTCGTACCTAAAATGAAATAACGTCACGGGTTGAAATCCTATTGTGTATGACAATCACAACGTTTTGGTGTACGCTTGTGGAAATATCACCCAGAATTCATTAGATTCTAAAACGGCGAATTGAAGAGAAATTTTAAAGCACAGTATTTATTTATTTTATTTGTTTAGTTTGAAAACTTAAGCTGAAAAGGAGAGTGAATGACAAAACAGTTGTACATATAAAAGAAATGTGGTACAAGTAAATGCATCATTATGCAACCAAACAACCAAAAAAAACAAAAAAAAACACCAGAATTAAATATGTAGTGATCAGCTAGTATACTGTCTCATAGATACATGTCTGGATTTCAGTTCATCTACTGAATCACTAGCCTGTCAACACTGAGGTTGTGAGTTTGAAACCCGCATGCGACAAGTGCGTTCGATTGCAATCCTACTTGACTAGGATTGTCAGTTTTCATACCGAAAGTAGGTGGTCCTTTCCGGGCCCTCAAACTTCCTCCACCAATAAAAGCTGAACACCACGATATAGACAATGGTGCTGAAAATGGCGTTGAACAATAACAATCAATCAATCAATCAATCAGTAGATAAATGAAAAAAATATGTAATCGCTAGATCACTCCACGGGTAGACGTTAGATGATTAAACTGAGTGTATATAAAAATAAAAATATGGTATGATTGCCAGCCCTCAACCAAATGACACAGTCTATTCTACATGAAATTTACTTACAATTGCATCCGAATATTTTTCGTTTGTCAGAAAACACATATTCACATATTTAAAAAAAAAAAAAAAAAAATTATTTAAAAATTTTTGATTTGCGGCTTGAATGAAAAAAAAAAAATAAAAAATCCCAAACCTTATACTGATGTCATATGGAACCAAGACATTCACTGCAGTGCAGGACACAAAACTCTTACTTCACCAACTTTGGTGTACCATAGGATCATTTGACTGACATTTATAAATCTTAATGTATATCAACACATGTTTCAGTATAATAAATCTTATTGTATATCAACACATGTTTAAGTATATAAATTTTACATTTTGGTCCGATTTTGTTGTCCGTAAGCCAAATTCAAAATTCAAGTAATTGCACACTTCTCGCATAAAGGAACAACATCGTGCAA